>OZ024862.1:35158689-35188689 GCA_964017155.1 Oasisia sp. SBJ-2009 | reverse complement strand
ACGTTTAACCTCTAGTATTACTAGTGAAGTTCGGACTATACTTCTAAAGTGTCCAAATAAATCTTGTGATCTTGACCCTTTTACATCATCTCTAATAAAACGTTGCATTGATAAACTGATTCATCTTATTACAACTATGTTAATGCAGGATGGTGTTGTCCATATCTAACACATTTTTGGGTATGAATCATCCTGTATCAGATAACTTGTTTACAAATTTGTCGCACATACAATGACAACAAATGAATACAACATATAAAGCAAACAAACCCGAATATAATTTAATAGAAACGTTGTTTAACCATAACAAGTTATTAATGGAACATCTTTCATTTATTAAAGGCCAAGAATCACATATCAATGTAATTCTAATTAAATTAACAACGTACCAAAACTTGATGAGAAACATTTATAACAAAGCCAAATAAGTCAGAACAATCTACTCTACTCTTGTTGCTCTTCAATGACTCAAACATTGCACTAATATAATCATTACCCATTTAAAAATATTATTTGTCTGCTCAGTAACTGATTAACTGAGTAGAATTATTCTCCCAGTATGTTTTTATTTAGCGTGTACAATAGATCGACGGTAATCCTAGCTTGGCCGATGCAGGCTATAATTACTCAAATATGTTTTTGACATGGATCTTTCTATCTGTAATATGGTCTGCTGGTGAGACTTGTCAAATATATATGAATTAGATCAAACCTATGTTGGCATTGGGTTGAATACATACCAGGCAGATGGTACATCAATTAACGCCATATTGTCACCTGCACTGAGCGATAATTGGGAACTTGTTAGGTACGGCGTTGTACTCGTATCAAACTTATAACTGGTGTCAACAATAGGTCAAACAGGTCTTCATTGTCCAGACAGCACAATACTTGATTGAATTAAGCCCTGCTATTGTCTGTGAACTTGGGTAACAGAAGGGATTGGCGACCTATTGTTTACCGTGCAGGCATTTTTACCGGTTTGATGTCCGATCGTTTAGGCAATTTCAACGAAGGTGGGCAGGAAATAATACAGACATGTACTGATGATGACGTCACTAATTACAACTGGAATAACATTTCGCCAATTTGGCGAAGAGTTTTTATTTATTTTCGCCAAATAGCACACTGTTTTGCCTGTAGCGCAAGTGGCCATCGGCAGCGCGAGGCTTGCAGATTGCACCATTCCCACCCGTTGAGCCACCTGCCGCAGTTTTCAGAACTAATATTTACGTTCGCGCCTTCTTTTGCACGCTACAATAAACTAAAACTAGGATTCCATATGTACGGATGGGGACATACCACCAAATGTAGTCCTGTTTAAAAGATTTGCATTGTGCCTTTTGGTAAATTTCTGGAATCACTAAATATAGAATTGGTTGAAAGGAAATGAAGTTTCTGAGTAGCATAATATCACAGCTGCGAAACAATTATATTTGTCAGACAGTGACAAATGCAATACTATACAGGTGTAATTCGGCCTAGAGGTGTCAACATTGGCGATCGGCTGCTGATTGAAGCAAAAATGGAGGGGTGTCTGGTTAGAGACTGAGTTATAGGAGAAAGAGATATGTAATTTTCACTAATTTTATACATGACATGTGTGAATGGAGACTAATTATTGTCTGAAATTTTCAATACCATGGATTAAACAACCTAGTGGGAAATCAAAGAAGCGTTACAATGGCAGCCTATGAGAAAACAGATGGTGGTGTATACCCGGACGCATCATGCGGACGCGGCATGCTGTATGCGGCAACATATGGCTACAGTGGGAACGCATAGGAGTGATTTCGTATGTGCAGATGCGGATGCGGTTTGTGGTGCGGATACGTAGTGACCTTATTACATACCAGTTTTCCCAGCATGGCTGGTAGGTAGTCTACTAAGTAGTTTCGAGGACTGAAAACATACCGACACAAAAGCTGTCTGATTCTCAGATAGAAATGCTAGTGAAAGAAGTGGTAGGTATTATCTTGGCGTAATAAAAATTATAATAAAATGAAGTGTATGGTTTCCTTGTCGCTGGTCCAGCCAGAATAATTATCTTCTCTGAACTCCCGCGCCTCCACCTCTCTAGGGTTTTGATAGACTGTGGATGGTAACTGTCAATCGAGAACAAGAAATGCTTCTTAGCCACCATCTGATCAAGAACGTGTAGGCATATCTCACCACAAGTCGGGGGAAGATTGATAAGGGTATGGAGCAGCGTCGTGCGGTCCTAGATGAACAGGGCGTCCTTGTGGTTTGGCAGATCTTCTGGGGTTATGTCTTCCAGAAGATAGTGCAGAATGGCGGCTTTGTTCGACTTGGAGAAAAACCCTCTGGCGTTCCAAGGCTGGTGGCGCACGCACCAGACAATACTTCATATGAGTTTTTCTAAGTCCACTTGATCATTTTGACTCTGAGACTTGACGAGGAGCAGGAAGGCGAGGTTGCTTTGCACCTGATACTGGATTACTTGGAATAATAAATCTGTAATCAAATTCCAATCACTACAAAAACATCTGAATCAATAACCATTTAAGTGAATTAACTAATATATTTTTGAAATTGCATTCCAACCGTAAACAGTGATGACTCATGTCTATCTCCGTTTACGACTACGCTAAGTGATTTTTGTATATGGCACATCTCTGAACTCGGATTCCTCAAAATAAAGACGCGACATAAATGTACTATTATTATTTGGGCTACACGTGAATAACAACAGGATCACTCTACAATGCAAAAGTAATGGCAAGCACTACAAATGCAACAATTAAAATAAAATAAATCTCGGGTATTGGAACACATGATTACCATCCCCTGGGATGATGTGAGGGTGATGTTCTTGTTGCAAGTCTCCATAGTCTTGAGCTTCGTCTTCTTGATAGGGCCGAAGAAGCTTCCTGGCTGTCCGTTCTTAAGTTGTCCAATGAAGTAAGCTCTAGCAGCCTAGCCCAAAGCTTCTGCTCGGAGCATGTCCATCTCGACTTCCATGGGGACGGAGCACCAGAAGCCAGGCGGTTCTTATCTGCGACGGTGAAAGGATTAGTGAAGTTCATGACAGCAGGATGCGCTGAACTGACTCCTCACACTTCCTGACCTCGGCCTTCTCCAGCTCGCGATGTCTCCCCACCCTTGGGCAGTCTGGATCATTGGCGATGTCGACCATCTAGAGGGTCTTTTCATACAAATAGACCTGTATGGAGGTTGTAGATAAGGACTGAGGATGGAGTGTTGGAACCGGTGTTGCCATGCGGTTCTGTGTTACCAAGCTCACTGGTTGATCTTCTGGAAGCTTGTGATCGTGAAGAGGAAGAAGAGGAGGAGGAGGAGGAGGAAACCGAGGATGAATTTGACTTTGACGATTTCATTTAAAGCGATGATGAATGATGATCTTCTAACAAGTATCATATTGAAGCCCATGAGAGGTTGAGGCGCGGCAGCTCAAAAAGATAATTCTGGCTTAATGTTTAGATCAGTAAATGAATGTCTTTATTCACAATACCTGAAATCGATCTCCATAATTATTTATATTAACATGTGTTCGCAAAAACAACTTATCTCTCAATATTGGTTGAGATACAGCGAAAACGTAACATTTTTGTTAATGCTGTCACTTTAAAATATGCATAGCATGTCAGTGACATGCGTAATTAATTCAATAATGGTCCTTTTACTGATCGTTTACCCTGAAAAAAGGTCTGTAAACCTTATGTATTGAGTCATGTGCAACATTGGCCGAGATAACGTGAAAAATAGACTTCTCAATAATGGCGGCAGTAATTTCATATAAACTGTCATAGACACATGTGATTATGTCAACAATAGTTTCATTATGAACACTGACCCTGATAACTTGGGTCTATACATCTTATTTTATCAGTTATCTGCAATATTGGCTGAGATAATAAAATTATAGTGAAAAATAGATTTGTCAATAGTGCGGCACTAATTTGCATAAAAACGATACATGGGACATTTTGCTTGTTAACATAGCAAACCGGTTTCTACGTATTTTTTCGACCTAGTGGTACCAATTAAAAGTATATTTCCGGGGGTGCACGGTACCCCATTCTTCCGAATCGACTGTATGGTTAAAGTTTGTATTTCTGAGTTGTTGTATCAGTTTGGTTGCTCTCCTTTGTACTCTTTCTAACATACCAATATCCTTCTTGCGATATGGCCTCCATGCTTGTATACAATATTCTAAATGAGGCCTAAGTATTTATTTGTACAGCGATACTATTAGTTCTTTTTCCATTTACACTACATTTCGCCAAATTAATATAATAACTGGATTTCCCTTCGCTGCTGCAAATCCACACTACTCTGATACCTTCATATCAGCACTAATAGTTAATACTTTTCCTTTACAGTAGTATTTAGTACAGTACCACCCATTGTATATTGTGGATTTTCATTCCTATGTCATGCGTGGAGGCACTTACACTTTCCAAAATTAAACAGTTTTTACCACTTCTCATACCTCGAACGATCGAACCAGCAGCCTGCCTCTGTGATGGGTGAGCAAAGCCAGGAAACCCGAGGTCTGCGAGAAGACATAGCGGCAGGCAAGCGTCCAGACGACGGCGCCGACGCCAACGATGGGAGACCACAGACATTGACACTGCGACGTGATGTACGCGTATATAAAAAAAAATTATGTGATATCAATTAATGCGTTCTATTCTGCTATAGTTGATGCCCTAAAGTATTATGCAGAAATGATAAACAATTGAGACTGTCATGACTTCTCGCAATCAAGGACACTGGTGCTGTTCTTTAGTTGAAACTTGCTCCTGTCAGCTCAATGTCTGGTCCTAACAGTCATGTCATTGCCCGCACCATGCAGTTGTTAGTGCTATTGAGTGTGTTCCTGTTTAGTGATGTCTTAGGTGTTTCTGTGCCTATAACAAATATAGTTAATACATCTGTTTCTTAAAAAAACTGCACAAACTGCATATGATATGAGCGCAAGTTAGTAATTTTGAAAACACTTTCTACTTGCTTTATCCATTCTCACTGATGATAACAGATGTATAACAGAACATTTTAAACTTTGTAATATTAATAGTAACAAAACAATTTCTAATACCATTGCCAAATTAAAAAATTGATGGCCGTTTGCAGAAAATATTTGTTTCTGGACTTATGCTCCATGCATCTCTGGAAGACTACTAGCTATACCAATGATCTTTATATTATTGCATTCTGCATTATTTTCTTCACACAAGTACTACGAGGCATTTGCAAAAAGTGGCTTAAGTATATTGTAATATGCATACTTATTTTGTTTTAACTTTAAAAACAATATTTAAACAAATATATAAAATTAAGTAATAGTCAAAATATCTCGTTGTAGTTGTGTATTTAAAAATTATTTACTTGTATGCGTAATATGTTACATTACCTGAACATTATTTCGATCGTAACAAAACTATTAACAATATTCATAAACTGTTTAGAAAATTGCATGTCAAGATGTTATTAAATGTTGTGTATAGAGATACAAAATAATTACCTGAAGTTGCTCTTGTCTTTGTCTGCGAATTGCAGCCATGCGAGCACAGTCACTGTTGGTAAGGGATAGTGCCGACTGCCTAGGTCTTTTCACACCTCAACTGCCAGTGCCCCTTCCTCTTGAGGAGGTCTTTCGCCTAGTAGTCGCACCACCACCTTCGCATAATACTTCACTACCTTAAAGTGAAAAAAAAGGCTACAGTTTAGTGTTATGCACCTAAAAGAGTTTACACTAGCTAATCATTTGCATCTACAATCCAATTTTTCACCTTAGTGGTTACCTCAGAAAGTGGTCTTAAAGTGGGAAAATCTAGCTAAATCACCGACACCATGAACCGGCCCATCTTGGATCTTGCAACCAATCACAACCCAGCAGTTTGGAAAAGTAATACGTCAGAGAGTCGTCTGCTGGTTCAGCTGTCATAACAGAGAGCCAAGCGGTACGCTAAAAGTTGCCTTACGTCGGTTTACAACGAAATCGCGACATCAATATGCCACACTGTAAATCAAACGCTTATAGTAATAGTACAGTGAAAGACAGTATCAGTAAGATGTCTTCTTGTTAACCTATGAATCGAGCAGAACTGAAACAGTGGTTCGGTGGATTCGTTTGGACAGTCACAGACACAGCGCGGATCCTAGACGACCCGATTTGATTGACCTGACCATCAACACGACCACCAACAGCCGCCAAACTTCTCCTCACATATCTTACATACATATGCATACACTACGTTATGTAATAAAATCTCTTGCATTCCTCTGACGAAGAAAATTCACACACAAAAACGCGCAGACCTCGAGTACAACTTGTTCGGCCGCTCAGCGGTACCGTAAAATCGCTTTTAAAAGCTTTACACAAAATACCGCTAGACGCCACGTTTCTGACTGCTAATATTTAATTGTTTTACTTCACACGCGCGAAATAGTTTAATTACTTATAAATAATATAATAATAATAATTAATTATTATCATCACTATGATTTGCAGGAAATTATAAGTTTTATTATTTTTATATTGATATTTTATTTTTATAATTGTTCATATATGTTTCTAGTATATTTATGTTTTTTTTCTTCTGGTGTGTATTTGTTGTTTAGCATTTTAATGTATGTAAAACGCCATGAACAAGTTTAAATTGGATGTGGCGCTATATTAAATAAACAAACAATTGTTTTTATTATAATATAATATTTTATTTATGTAGCGCCACATCCATAATTGTTTGTGGCGCTTCACAAAATAATGCTATTAAAAATACAATAAAGAGAAAACTACCCACAGATAATATTATTTAAAAATAAATAATGAAAATACATGTTTCTATATCATTAACTAATCTGACCTATCAGTCATAAATAAACATACAAATTACATAACAACAATTGAAATAAATGAATATAAAAGTATGGTTAATAGTAATAAATAATTAAAGTAGTAAAATAAGTACGACGTAATAATAATTTTCATTCAGCACATACACAACCATTATGCATAAGAACATATTACTGAAGCTATTTGTTCTACTCATGAATGACATTTCCACCATCAGATATGTAATAATTATTATTTTTGAACAAGACACTTTATTAATTATCGGAACAATAAATCTCTAAAATGTAAAAAGGAATATGAATATATGGGAAATATTATGGTGGTAGAAAAAGAAGGATTTAAAAACAGTAATATTAACATGTTATTGTTTTAGTTATTATTGTTAAAACATCGCTTATGTAATATAAGCTTGCATGCTCGCAGTACACGCGGGATGTTTATAGAAATATTGATAAAATAAACAATGTGACTTCATTGAAAAACACGTAATTTCCTTTTTCTTTTATAACTAATAGGCAATTTTGGATAATTATGCAGACACATGTATTTTTAATATTTATTTTTAAATATTACCTGTGGGTAGCATTCTTATTATTGCATATACTTTAATAACAGTATGTTGAATAGAAGAGAAGAGAATTGTGGATTTGGCGCTATATAAAATAAACTAATAAAATTATATATTTGTATATTAAATTGTTATTTTTTATCAACTCTATTAGACCCATATCACCAAAGCGTTGCCTTAGTTTGCCGTTTAACATTTTCTGCAGATCATAGTGATGCAGCTAATTATTATTATATTATTTATAATTAATTAAACTAATTCGCGCGTGCGAATGCAGTAAGGTTAATAAATATTCGCGCGCCATCTAGCGGTATTTTGTGGAAAGCTAACTTATAATAGCGAGTTTACGGTAGTCGAAGTTGTCGAGTTGCCGTTCGCCAAGATTTGCGTTTCTGTTGTGAATTTTCTTCGTTAGACGAATACAAGTGATTTTTTTGTAATGTAGTGTATGTATATGTATGTAAGAAATGTGGGGAGAAGTTTGGCGGCTGTTGGCGGTCGTTTTCGTGGTTAGGTTAGAAAGTAACAGATAATAATATGCATGCACAGTTCACGCCGACCAAGAAGACTCTCTGACGTCATTTTGTTTCTAAAATGGCGTAGTCTGTAGACTTTCTATGTCTATGTGTTTTACATTTTTTTCCTGGTAAACCACTGACGTTAAAAATACGATTGTTGTTGGAAGTTGTTACTTTTTATTAACTCTGTTAATCCCATATGATCCAAACATTGACTTTGTTTTCCCTTTAAGCTAATTTTGCGTTCAAATTCTGTCGAAAAAAGATATCTTAAAATAAATAATTTCTCTTTTTATATGAATAACAAATTACGTTTATGTACATCATACAATGAATGATATATTTATTTTTGACAACATTCTGTACTTGGCATAAATATTAATGCATACAAATTACAGATGAAATGTAAATACTGTTTACTTATTTACTGTTATGTAAAGATCTGAGACAGTTTAAAAAACATAGTAATTAGGCATAACAACATATACTAAATTCAATTAATTAATTGAACCGCAAATCCTGTCTTTGAAAATACTGTTTGGAATAAGTTAAGGCACTATCAACTGTAAGTAAAAAAAAATCCTCAAATATGAATCTCTACTCTATGACTATATGAGCCATGCCCGACCCATGTAATCATAAACGCTCAAGTCTTGCTAAATGACAATCACATTCGTATAAACGAAACAAACAGGGTCACTTATGTTCTTGTGTCTATAATAAGCACCCACATCAAATGTGCCGTTTTAACTGTATATTTTCTTATATGGTATACCACACAGTACAATTATTACTAGCCCTAATAAATTATCATTCCCAAGTATCTTTATGTTTTATAAATATTGTATATTGACACGCAATTAGCGCACCGATTTGTGCTAGCCTCAAGCGCAGTGCGCCGTGCACATCGATCGACCATTGAGCGATGAACAGTTTGTTTATGCCGACCTCATCGTCTTTTCTTCGAGTTATATAAGTTCCGCTAAAACGCACTGTTTATAAAAAAATCTGCTAATGAATACGTCGATTTATTATGTTAATCATTAGAAGTATCAATTGTTGTAAAAGATACATCAATTTTAGAAGTACGTCCCTGTTATCTAGTTCAATTGACACTGCATGGTCCGGTAATGAATACGATCAGGCATGATTGTCGACGCGAACTGAACCACTTACAAAGTGCTTATGATATGTACTATCATTACTGAACGTATGCCTTATTGATAACAATAGTTGCTATAACATGCTATCAAGCAAGGTTATTTTCGCACTTACAATGACAAAGTACACATTTATGACAATTCATTTTACAACTTACCTCAGTAGAACAACAATGCAGTCATTGAGTCTCTGAATAGCGCACTCAAAGTCATCCGATATGTGAGGACAATAGGATGTATATATTTGTAGATCGTCTGCAAACTTATGATATCCCACAGAGTGCCTCGTTAGCATACCTTGCAATGATGTTGTGTACACAGTGAACAACAACGGACCTAACACCGATCCCTGTGGAACAGCGTATTTTACAGGGCGTTCTTCAGATGCATCCGTCCCAATTCGGACGCGTTAGATAGAAGAAGAAGAAGAAGAAGAATTTGTTTTTATTTGACCATTTTGTCAACACAATACATACATACACGTTATCCATGTCATACATATATAATCTGAATAATACAAACATGAAAATTCTAGCAAACATGGTAATAATGCGTATAAATAATAATAAAAGTAGGGTCAGGAGACTCCTCTAAGACCTGGCTGGTCGCTATCGAGGAGCCACCTTTCAGAAAATTTAACTTACAGAATAATTTCTTCATTTAGAACAAATTCTTCAGAAACAGACCAAGATAAAAAGAAAAATCAAGAAAAGAGAAAAATCACCAAACACGCATAATATGAAGATGCTTTTGCGCAGCTGACAAGATTTTTGTATCTCAAGTAAAAGGCTCTGTTTTTAAGTTTTAATACTGAATGAAGTGTTTTAGGTGGTTTCAGATACTTAATTATGCATACATACATAGCAGTTTTGTCTAGTGCATATTACTTCATAACTTTGTAAAAAATACAGTTTAACATAATTTACAAATCCCTGTGTACTATGTGACATAAGTTTTTCTTTCACTATTTCAGGAAGGTTATTTAATAACAGTGGCAAATTATGTCTGAGACATTTCTTTGCAAATTCATGTTTAATTTTATAAGTGTATATTTTATTTTTGTATCTTGTGTCATGACCATGTACCTCACATTTAAACACAAACCTCCAATTTTGTAAATAGCGAGGTAGGTCATTGTGTAGATATTTATAGTAGAATTTTAATTGTTGTAATTTAAGAATGTCATCTACTTTTAATAAGCTAAGTTGTTTGTACAGTGGTTCAGTGTGGGAAATGTAGTTACTCAAAGTAATAATTCTCAGGGCTTTTTTTTGTAATTTTATTATTCTATTTGATTCAAAGCCCCATGCCATGATGCAGTAATTAATGTGTGGCACTATTAATGAATTATATAATATTTTTTTAATATCTAGAGGTAAGATATGTTTCAGTTTGTTTAAGATTCCAATTTTCTTAGAACATGCATTTGATATTTTTTCAGCGTGCTTTTTCCAGTTTAAATTTGTATCTATAATTAAACCCAAGAAATTAAATTCCTTAACTTGATCAATGTTTACATTGTCTATCTTCAGGTTTAATATCTGTATATTTTTCTTTTTCTTTTGAAATATCATAAATTTTGATTTTACTACATTTAGTGATAATTTATTGATTTTGAGCCAATCATTTATCTTAACAAGTTCTTCGTTTATTAAAGATTCAAAATTTTGGTCATGTGTTTTATCACTGAACACATTTAGTGTACTTGACAAAGTTGTGTCGTCTGCATAAATGAGAAAGTTAAACATTTTACTTGCTTGTGCAAAATCATTTATGTATATGATGAATAATAGTGGTCCTAAAATTGAACCTTGAGGTACACCTGTTGTTATTTGTAACATATTTGATTTGATATTGTCAATTTCCGTGTATTGTTTACGATTTTCTAGGTAGCTGCTGAATAAGTTGAGATTAGTTCCATGTACACCGTAATATTTTAATTTATCAATTAATATTATATGATCAATGGTATCAAAAGCCTTGGAGAGATCTAAATATATATTAATTGGTATTTCATCTTTATCCAGTTGTGTTATTATTCTATCTATTAATTCTAATGCCGCATATTCTGTTGAATGTTTCGGTCTGAAACCGTATTGATGATCAAACAAAAGCCTAGAGTCTCTTAAATAAGATGATAATTGTTCAAATATATTTTTTTCAAGTATTTTTGAAATAGCTGGTAGAAGTGATATAGGCCTATAATTACTGAAAACTGTTTTTTCACCTTTTTTATAAACAGGAATTACCTTTGCAATTTTTAGTTTATCGGGGAATATTCCTGTTGTTAATACTTGATTTATTAATAATGTTAAAGATTTGGTTAGTGCTGGTTCAAGAATTTTTAGTAATTTAGTGGAGAGACCATCATATCCACAGCTACTTTTGTTAGGTAAATTTATTATTGTCCGCTTTATAATATCTTCTTCAACGTAGCTAAATGTAAAGTTTCTGTCTACTATTTTATTTAAATAATATGTATGTTCACGAGTGCCTTTATATTTTATATTACTTGCCAGATTACTACCAATATTAGTGAAAAAATCATTAAATTTGTTTACAATTTCTGATTTATCTCTCACAATAGAATCAGAGTCTTTAAAATATTTGGGAAAGGATTTGTTAGTTTTATTTTTAGAAATGATTTCATTTATAGTTTTCCATGTGTTTTTTATATCAAATTTAAAATTATTAAAACATTTATCATAGTAGAGTTGTTTTGCTTTACGAAAACTTGTTTTTAAAATGCTATTGTACGTTTTTAAATTGACCAATAATATGGCATATTTGGAAGATTCAGGATTAGTGAGTTTTATTTGTTTGTAAAGTTTATCTCTGTATCTTATTGAGGTTAGCAGTCCTTGAGTTATCCACGTAGACTTCTTATGCTTGTATTTGTTAAATTTAACTAATTTGCTAGTCATATATTTATCTTTAGCTTGGTTTATTTCATCTATGATAATATTATAATTATAGTTTGGATCAGTATTTGGGTTGGTGTCTAATTTTGTGTATATATCAGAGGAGTGAAGTTCATTTTTTACCTTTAACATAGCCTCTTTATTTTGTACATTAACTTGTATAAATTTTGTAGTATGATCCTCTTTAAGAGTGGTATTCACAAACATAAAGTATGGCTGATGATCAGAAAATTTCTTAATTAGTATTCCTGCTGTACTTTGTAAAATACGTTTTGTTAAATTACAGAAGAAGTTGTCAATAAGAGTACCAGCCCTTGTTGTGAACCTTGTAGGAAGTGTAATTTGGGGGAAGAGACTAAATGAAGTCAACATATCAAAGAAAGTGCTACAGTGTTCTTGCTCATTTATTTGTAACATATTTATGTTGTAATCCCCTGCAAGGATAACACTGTTGTTTTGGTGACATCGCAAAGTTGATAAGACAGTTGAAAATTCATTTATGAATTTGTTATAATTTTCCGTTGAGGGCCTTGGAGGACGGTAAATGTTTCCTATAATGACTGGTTGCGATAATCCTCCTCCAGTTATTTGTATTATTTGACCCTCCCAATGCTCATACGTATTCAAATTCATCTTAACTTCATAATCAAAACGTTTATCTATATATATTAACAATCCACCTTTACTACTGCAGCTTTTCCCTTGTGAAATGCAGTCATATCCAGTTAACTGGATTAATGACAAGTCATCATTTTCAGATAACCAACTCTCCTGGAGGCATATTATGCTGAATTTAAAGTTTGACGAGGACGTCATTTACATATGCCTCAAGTTCACTAAACTTTGCATTTATGGACTGTATATTTGAACTTAAAATACTTAATTGTTTTCCTTGTTTTTTGGCTAATGAACTAAATGTATCAAAGTCATAATATGATGATCGGCGTATTATTGGCAATTCGTTATTTTCGTCAATAGCATTGCCAATGCTTAAAATATTATTCAGACAATTATTCGAAATACCACCTGTAAACTGGAGAAACGTTTCGTCAGTTACCATTTGTCTGTAATTTAACTTTTTCTAAAGTCAACACATTATCATTGTGCAATAACACTTTGTTTACAGTGTGACAGCAAACCAAAAGAAGAACAAAAAAGCCAACGAGGCTTATAGTAAAAAACATCATGAAATATACTCTACCACCAACAATACAACACAAAAAATCACCATTATATGGTAAAGCATATATAAGAATAATATGTAAAACAAAAAAGTGTAGGGAGCACATATAGAAAGTATAGCCAACTGGCTGGGCTTTCACTTGGTATAACATAATAATTCTCGCATATAGATGATACCATAACGTTTGGCAACGTGCGAGTAATAACAGTAACAATAGATCAAGCATTACGTATATGTCATTAGAAAAAGGAAATACATGTATTTTACCAGTCATCATTTTACGATAAATTAAAGAGCAAAATAATAAAAGAACAAAAAGCATGTGTCCATTTATAGTTTCGCATATTGTCCAGATTGTCTGATTTGTACCTGCGATGTTCTTTAGGCAACGAAGGGACTAAGATCCTCTTCTGCTGTTATCTCTATGGGCGACCCAGATTGCGACTTCTTTAGGAAGACCTTCCCGTTGTACGTCCACGTGCTGTCGATCGTTGCCTGCTTTTTCAGGTCCCTCGCCTTTTTGAAGAGGGCAGCATTCTTTTTCGTGAGCTGCTCGTTTACGTAAATGCGAGTGCCCTTCAACTTCTTTCGCCCCATCATAACGTCTCGCTTTACCGCGTTGTTGATCAGGCTAACGATAACTGGTTTAACCCTTTCTCCCTTTCTGCTTGGTAGTTCGTGGCAAGCAACGATGTCGCTCGTTTGAAGTTGCACTCCCATGGACTTTTTTACAAACTCTGCAACCTTTTGTCTTAGGCCGGTGAATTCTCCGCCACTCTGGTTGCCGGTGCCATTTTCCTCCCCATGGTCGTTCCCGCTCGTCGCTCTCGCGTAGCTGCGGGCTTGGAGGTCCAGCCCGCTGATTATCACGTTGTTCTTTTTTGAGTTCATTTCCAATAGGTCCATGGATCTCACTAATCGATCAATGTGTTCGTCCTTCGATTGTAGTTTAGACTCTAACAGGTCAATTCGCTTGTTCATTGTATCATTGCTTTTTTTCATTTCTAGCAAAGCGTCTTTCAGTTGCTTGTTTGATACTTTTATTTCATCAAAACTTTTGCACAGAAATTGTAAAGATGATTTCATTTCTGCAATGTCTTCGCTCACCTTTGAGGGCGGCATCCTTTCAACTTTTTCTGGGAATCAAGCAATACAATGTTTTTGTTTGTACGGCGTTAGTCAATTTTCAGGGTGTGACACCCGTAGTCGCTGGATGTTGCTTAGCGCAAAGTCCAAATTGTTTGAACGGTCAGCGAGGCGGAACGGTCAGCGCGCGGCTCCGGCCAGACCGTCTGGGTGTGGCATGGCGTGGTGTGGGCGATAATGTATGTATCCGACATATGACAAGTCAATATCAATTTACATACAAAATTTCATAAGAGTAGGCTCTTTCTCACCCTTTCCATCCGCTCCCTCGATCACCCATTCACGTCATCCCGCTTCTCCTACCTCAACTACTGTCTACTGCGGATTGTGTGGGTAGTTTTGCCTCAGCCGATAGAGATGCGGTGTCGTACACGTAATGCATGCAAGTAATGTTTGAGTTCTCTCATCTTGTTTACTCAGTGGAAACCGTGTCAATTGCATTTGTTGTAATAGTTCATTATCATGATGATGATTAATGTACCTTACGTTTTTACAGAGGTGACGCAGAGTTGCAGCCAACTTTCAAGATCAAGATGTCTCGGACTGGAGACGTCTGCACACTGCAGATGTCTGGTGTCACACTGAAGACGTCAGGAGAATACAAGTGTGTCGCGGTCAACTGTGCTGGAGAAGCTCAGATACGATCGGAGATGTATGAACTGAACCATGCAATAGCCGCACTTAATGTTCCCAGGGGGCTGTGCATAGTCTTTTAATAGGATAGCGGCAACGATAGTCTCAAAGGCGATAAATCCAGAATAAGTTGTTTGGCTGCAAACTTCTCAAACCTTTAGATACGAATGGCAAACTTGAAACTGGACGGTAATTATTCAGCGTGTTTCGACCAAAGTTTTTCCAGCAGCGGTGTTACGACAGCTTTCTTGAATACCCGCGGAACAGTGCCCGATTGAAAGAGGTGTTGATAAAATTAATCAACATTTGAATATGAGCAGCAAGAATGCTCTTTAGCAGCGGCGTAGGTAAATAATCCAAGCATGATGACTTTGATATAGCATCCTGGATATGATCAGCACTTCACACATAGGTGCAGATTTTTAACTATTCTTTGTGTCGGTGTTTCAATGTCGCTCATATTTGTTTCCGAAGCATCAGTTTCATTCCTAATTTTCATAGCGTTTATTCTTAAGTTCAGAAACTGGTAGCATAATTGTGTTTTGCAATCATTGTCAAGCAGATGAGAAGATTCTACATTGAGCAGGCTGTATACGGCTTTGAATGCCGTACTCTGATCGGCATCCTGGAGAACATTCTGGTAATGCTGAATTTTGGCTTGGCGTATTCTTGCACAGACAGCGTTACGATGATTCACATAAAACGTTATGTTCTTCTGTGTATGTCTAAACCTGATGCTCGCATTGCATGCAGTTCCTGGCAGTACCAATGTGGAATGATGCTCTTGCGTGGCCACCATTGCATCAATTGAACAATTTTATCCATAGCCGTAGTAACAGCACACGTATATATCTCAAGAATGGTATATGGATATATCTGGATATATATCGAAGCCAGATTAGTTGTAGTTGATTTCAGTGGTCAGTGCACTAACCCTGCTTGATCTATCTGCCGCATTTGATACGGCATATCTGGCACAGCACTGCGCTGATTTTCTTCATACATGTCTGATAGACGGCATGTTGCCTTGTTTGCAGTATTAACGAGGGAATAGCCGTAGTCAAATATGATCCTCTAATAACTGGGCCAAAATCTCAAACAATGTACAATTTGGTTTTAGCAGGTCGAAAAATAAATGTTTTATTTTGACCCATTACATTTTATTTTGTACATATATTGAGGCATGTGTGACATAAACAGTTCAGTGAAATATGTGTTATTTTTATTTTGACAGTCACTCGAAGTCAGACATGATTTTCATCGCGTGTCCAGCGTCATTAACGAAACATTACAACAGTGCGTACAATTTGAGTAGTTAGTTAAATATAAACTGAAAAATATTCTTGTGTTATTTAGAGTACATACCGTTTAATAAATATCAACAGTTACAAGATTCGATTTGACTTGGAAACATTGTTTATCGTCATTGTTATTATGGTGATAGTTTTTGCAAACTGTTGTTTCTTAGTACGGCCTATTTTCAATTAGTGCAGTTATCTCAGAAACGCATGTGGACTGATTATTTGTGCATAACCAGTAACCACGATAATTTATCTGTATCAATGCTAACTGTAACAGGCATCCGGCAATCAATCGACAGTAGCTAAACTATGACCTACAAAATTAGTATGTGTTTATGACGCTAGACACGCAATGTATTTTTAATTGAAAACAATCGTTATCCTTCGTCAGAAATGACAAAGCAAGTACTCATACGATTTTAAACATGCACCTAATGTTTATATTGATTTTTTATAGCTCATAGTGACATACATTAATTCAAAATTGTGGACATAGCATCTGTTTTTATATGTATGTATATATGTATGTATGTATGTATGTATGTATGTATGTATGTATGTATGTATGTGTGTATGTGTGTATGTGTGTATGTGTGTATGTGTGTATGTGTGTATGTATGTATGTATGTATGTATGTATGTATATATGTATATATGTATATATATATATATATATATATATATATATATATATATATATATATATATATATATATATATATATATTATGAATTTGCATGGTCCATTAATGTATAAATGAATTTAAATATTCTATGATATGAACGTAGCAATGTGAAGGTATTTTGTGGGGAATATATGGTCGGTCTAGATGCAACCTCCTCGCGACCATGCTTCCTGCCCGAATTCTCTTTAGGTGACGTCAATTTAGGTTAGGTAAGATCCGAACCCGTGCTTCCGTCGATTCGCTGACTCAGTTTCATCAGCACGTCGCGAGGGAGACGCCGACCCTGACAAGGCTATTATCGCCGACACAATGAAACTGATTGGCAACAGCGGGTAATAATAGGAATTAATATTATACCAAGTAATACATATAGAACACCAATAATCATAGCCTAGACATAATAAAAAATATGTAAAGCAACGGCAAAAAACAACAACAACATCATTCCTTGAATACGTCGTAAATATTACTTAGTACCATTGGTAAATTATCCTAGAACCGTTTCTTTGCAAGCATTTTTTATAAGTGTGTAGTCTCCGGTCGTTGTATGTCCAGTCATCGCAGTTGCGGCGGAGGAAGGCTCGAAAGGTCGCGTGTTGCGGTGGCAGGCCGTACGAATCGAAGTATTCGCCGCGTTGGTTTGTGTCCACATACAGGCATATCCAGTGCTCGCCCGATTCGTCCGCGTTGTCGGTATTGCATACAAAGGCAGATGGATAGGTGATGATCTTCTTCGGTAGTTTGTCTTTAGCAACTACGCCGACGACGATATGTTTGGTGTACGGATCGGCCGCTAGTAGGCGCGCAATATCTTGCGTATCCATCATCAGTAGTCGTACACAACGTTCCTGTTTCTGTCAATTTCCAGCACCGTTTCGAACTCGCCGTACACGACGACGTTCAACGTCTGCGGAAGCACCGCGGCAAATTGAACTTCCAGACGTAGGTTACCTTTACGCACGATGTTGAATTGACCATCATCCGGGCACAGGTCTGGTGACAAATCGAACCCGAAGAATGTGTATCCGTTGCCGTAGTCCGCGCGTGTCACGGCATTTCCATCGTTTTCGAATGCTTTCCTGTCGACGCGAATAGGTCCAGGTAACTTCTGACGTAGGCGCCTTCAGCGGCTGCAGTGGCTCGCTCGGAACCTGTCGACCATCTACGTAGAGAGCGAGGAGGTTTATGTCGTTGTGCTTCGCATTGAACGGGTTTTTATTGTATGCTCCGTTGTATGCGTCGTTATCGATGCAGCACAATACTACCCGATTCGACAGCACGCCGAGGTAGACGTTCTCGTGAGTATGAGACATGGTTCCCTGTGGGATGGAGAACACCTTGCAGTCAAATCGTCGCAGTGGATACTTGGCCGTGCCTTTCGTCAACGCTTTGATGTGACCGAGCTGTACGGACGGGTTCAATTTGGCCTTGCGTACATGCAGGGATATCTCGATCAATTTTACCTTGAAACCAGAGTCAGCGCCGTCAGCCATCTGCGAGAATGCATCCTTGCTTCGTACCAGACGGAGTTTAACATCGACCCCGTTCAACAGGTAGCGGTCTTGCATGAATACGTCCGCGTGTACTCGCCCGAGTAGTTCGACTTCGCGGCTCTTCAGGATGTATTCCCGTCGCTTTTGCAATCTTTCGTTGTCGGCGCCGACCGACTCCATATATCCCGTGGTGTCTTTACGCCACAGACCGCACTGGAGCTGCGTATCCTTGGCTTCGGCGCCGTAACTCAAAAGCGTTTCTATGTAGGCGCGGTAGGGATACGTGTTCGTCGACGGTGTCACCAACGTGCCGTTCATCGACACGTCGACTTGACAAAACAACGAGTGCAGCCAGTTGTTGACCGGAGCCACTGTGCTGGCATCTTCGAGATCCGCACCGTTCCCCTTCACCACGCGCGCTCTAACGTACAGTCTGACGCTCGACAGGTCCAGGTAGTCGTCTCCCGACCCCGGTATGAGAAATTCGATGGGACCGCCCGCGTCGAGAGCCGTCAACGGTTGGTGCTCCACCCATTGACCACTTTCAATACTCGTCTGCGTCGTCGGCACGCTGAACAGATCCAGCTCGCTCTTTAGACCCTCGCACGATTGCTGGTGCACGAATGCCATTCTTCTAGTTTGTGAATATGTCTGCGGTGGGCGCGCACCGTTCTTTTCGGCGTCGTTTCGGTGTACTGAACCTCCTCGTTTTTCCCGATCGTTTTATAGCGCCTACCCGTCACCGACCCGGTGGCGGTGGTTTACTCTTCAGCAGACCGTCCAGTAGTTCGCCTACCGCTTCTTTCGCACGTCGTGTTACTGCCTGTTTCAGGTTCTGCCCTGCTGCCATGTCGCCCGCCACGTGCATGCCCGTTGTCAGAGCTCGCTTTCCCAGTGCTACGGCGCCTCTTTTGATGAGAGGCATCGCGCTTCGTAGAAGGCTTCCGAACAAGTTTCCCAACACGTGACCTCGCTGTACTCTGGCACCTACGAAATACGGCAGGTTACCTCCGACATGCCGCGTGTAATAGTCCTCGTACATGCTGCTGCTGGCCCACATTATTCAAAGCAACCTGGACTTGATCCTTCTGAAATGCAGCGTCACGACTACCTTCCCTCGTTCGAATGGAACCGATCGACTGGTGTCAATCTCGATTGTACCAAACTCTTTGCACAGTACGGGTACGTACTGTGTCTTTTGGAAGGTCTTCGACACGGTATCGCCCTGCATACCGCTCAGCGGAACGATACGTAGTAACGGAACGAGGCTGTCACCGACGACACGGGGTTCAACAACGTTCGTGTAAACGTATAGCGATTCGAATCCCCGCGACATGTCTACAACGGAATCGGCTTCCCTGACGATGTCGGTGCCATCATTCGGACCAATCAGCGGGTTGTCGCGAAAGCCTAGAATGGTGGTGTTCATATCGCCGCACGTGCGTACGTACGTACGTGTGTATGTATAAACACTCGTGCCTTTCCTTTGCGAAAACGCTAAAAGTCCCAGAATTCGAAAACAATATTTCGTTCGCATGTATACATACACACGCATGCTCGACACACGCACACACAATATACTGCCCCAATAATACTACTTTCATGCATAAACTATTTCAAGCAATTCCGTCCAATGTTGTTTAAAATTTATCAATGTAATTATTTGTTAATGTGTAGCTCTAGGTCAGATGCACATGCCGCTTGTGTCACAATGTTGATGTAAGTTTATTATTCGTTAACAAATCGATATTGTAACTCTACCTATATTGTCTTCATCAAACCAGATCCGTAATATATGTGTGTATGTGTGATGTGTGTATTATATTATATTGACAATAATATATATATATATATATATATATATATATATATATATATATATATATATATATATATATTCAATTCAATTTCAATTCAATTCAATTCAATTCAATAACTTTATTCCGGAAACATTACATCCATATAAAAAACTAAAGTATGACTAATAACTATATACATAAAGCATTTTCTGCCAATGGCGACACAGTGGTGAAGTATACAGAGCATCACTATTCATGATACTCTGTAGTATTGCATTGCCCGATCTAGCTATACACGTCAAAAAACTATGCAAATATTTTCTAATTAATATTTTACATGTGGGTAAGCCTCTTGACACAAACATATAACTCGCACTACAATCTCGAGGTTCATTGCATAACAATCTAAACACATTATTGTATGCTACACATTGCTTCCTCTTTGACTCTGCTCTATGGCAACACCACAGCTGGCATGTATACAATGAAGTACAGTAGGATTTAAATAAAGTACATTTTACAGATTCTGCACACATGTAAAACATTCGGATCAAGGCATTTCCCTGAACATAAATTATCTTGTATTGCCTAGATATGTCATCACTGTCGCATAGATCTTCTGTGATAATATGCCCAAGATATTTTTACTTTAAGTATTACTAACCCTTGACAATGTTTCACCATTTAGCAAACAGTTTGGAATGTGTATATCTTTGAACTTTTTACAAGAAAATATCATAACGTTACTTTTAGTACTATTGTATTTAATATCATGTTCTATCCCATACTCTGAACACACATATAATAACATCGATAAACCCATAGATGAAGGTGCCATGAGCACTAAATCATCAGCATACATCAAATGGTTAATTAACGAGGAACCTATTATACATCCAGCACTTACATTGTTTAATTTGTTACTGAGAGCATCCATGTAAACACAAAAAAGATAAGGAGAGAGAATTCCTCCTTGACGCACCCCGTTAGTAACAGAAAAATGGTTGGACATGATATTTTTCCAACGTACATACATTTTTTGAGTAGCATACCAATATATATATATATATATATATATATATATATATATATATATATATATATATATATATATATATATATATATATATATATATATATTGGTACACTACCGTGTTACTGGTCACGAAAAATCGGGCTTTTGGCTTTTCCTACGACGAGAAAACGTTAAAAGCCAGACCATTCGTGACCATATATGTAGAGCGTGTGTATAGATCGAATGCTTTATATTAATTTTTACTATAATTGTATGTATGTAGGCCTATGCATGCATGAATGTATGTATGTATGTATGTGTGTACGTATGTATGAATAAACACTCGTGCTTTTAGCCTTTCCTTTGGAAAAACGCTAAGTCCCAACATTCGAGAGAAAGAAATATTTCGTCCGTGGTGTGTATGTATATATGGTGAGCGATTATGTGTGCATGTGGTGTATATATGTGTGGTGTGTGTATGTGGTGTGTGTATTGTGTGGTGTGTTTGTGTGTTTATGTCTGTGTGTGTACATGCGTGTGCGATCTGTTTCAATGCATTCGCAAACCAAACATTTCTTTCCACGTTGTATCCATGCGGCTTAACAAATCAAAGAAAAAGCATGAAAGGAGGAATCTGCTCAATAATGTAATGCGTGAGTAGACAGCCGATTACTATGGCGTGCCCCAAAACACGTTCACACAACCCATACGGACACAAATCAAATATAACCAACAAGAAAAGGACTATTGCGAAACAATTACATTACCACGCATTCTACCCTTTTTATTAGTATGGATTGCATTAATAACTCGGTTGCGTAGTCATAACAACAACAAACGTAACAATGGATTCCTAGAAAACTATGAAAACATAATCCATTCAAACAGGTTCATTGCTCAACACTTGGTGAATCATGAATAGGCAGGAATGAGATCGCGGCGGATCATCACAATTTTGTATTGCATTGCAGATTCAATACATTCAATGATAACACTTGGGGATTTATCAATAGGCAAGAAATAAGAAAGAAATCAAGACTGATCGTCACAGTTTCTTTATTGCATTGCACATTTTTGCAACATAATACATATGCTGTACCATCATACCCCTCCCTTCATGAGCATCACTTCCTGTACGGGCCAAGGTCACTGGCTATAAAATTAAAGGCCGAGATCACTGCCGCACAGGCCGAGATCACTGGCCAAGTTCACCGAAACAGGCCGAGATCATTCAGACGGAGATCGCGAAAGGCCGAGCTCACCGTGCAGCCACTGAAGGCTGGACAGAACTGGAGAATACCAGACATTCGCCCAAGATAAAGTCAACGCCGATAGGCCCGCATTACCATAGTCCACAATAGCCCATACTCACTATGGAAAGTGCCATTACGATTATTTAGTAATTTACTAACACGTTTCTGGCAAGAAATTGTTTCCTCTCTTTGTTTCCATTCCATAACCCATTAATGGCGCGCTTATCAAATTATATTCATGCGCGGGATGCAAATATAGAACTACACATAAATGGGTGACGTCATGTTCTCGAAAACTCGTGATTTTAGCCTTTCCCTTAGTTGCTATGAGGGATGTTTATGTTTCCCACCCCGCGGCACCCACCGTTAAAAACGTTCCGATTGACGTTTCTGCGCATGCGCTTGTCAACCATTTTGTTAACCGGCGAAAGATTGTAGTTTCCGAGTAGCCTCGGTTACCCAGACTCCGTGAGGTGGCAGCACTTTTAAGCCCTTCAACTTCGCCTGGGGAAAATATGGGTCTGCAGTTTGAACCGCCAGGGCGGCCTTACCCCAGATTAGGCTAGAGACGCTGATTGGCTCTCAGACCAACTATGAAATAAAAATTAAAATAACGATATACTTTTACAAGATAATGATATCATATGAAAAGTATTCAACATTGAACTTATATTAACACAAAAGTAAGTAAAAATTAAAATTTACAGTTGTTTATAAAATAAGAATTACGGCAGGATTAACCAGTATCCGTGAGGTGGCAGCATTGTTTAGCCCCACACGGATAGCAGACAAATTAAATAAGGATACATTTTTATCAAATAATTTTACTTACTTACTTATGCCTTTTCGCTCGCTCGGAGCATAGGCCATCGACCAAGGAATGCCACCGTTTTCTGTCAGTGGCCATCTTCTCCATTTCTTTCCTGGTGTATCCCATCTCCTTTGTTTCTTTTTCGGTGTCTCTCTGCCAGGTATTTCGTGGCCTACCTCTTCTCCTCTTCCCTGGGGGGTTCCATGTGATGGCTTGACGGGTGATTGTTGCTGGTGGTTTCCTTAGTGTATGTCCTATCCACCTCCATTTTCTCTTCTTTATTTTATTTTCTATGGGTAGTTGCTTGGTTGTTCTCCAGAGTGTGGTGTTGGATACCTTGTCTGTCCACTTCAGGTGTAGTATTCTGCGCAGGCATTTGTTGATGAAGGTCTGTATTCTCTTTAGTGTCTTCTGTGTGGTTCGCCATGTCTCCGATCCATACTGCCTTGACATTTGAGTTGAATATTTTCAGCTTGGTGTTAATTTTGATGTGTTTTGCTCTTCAAATTGTTCTCAACATGATGAACGCCACACTTGCTTTCTGTATTCTTGCTTTGACTTCTTCTTCTGTGCCTCCATTTTTGTTGATCTGTATCTGTATATGTTACTGGCAAAATGTCCTGGGGACACATCACGCCAGTGCGCATGGTGGGTCGTTTGGATTAGTTGTTAAAATGTTGGATTACATTTTTTGGAAATGAGTTTAGTGATTTACTTAAGACAGTGTTTGGGGGCAGAGAATTCCATTCCTTAATTGTGGTTGGGAAGAAGCTGTTTCCAAATATGTTTGCAGAGTGTCTAATTTGCAAGAACTGACTGTCAAGTTTACGTGAGGATCTAGTGTTGTGTTGTATATAGTGATCTAACGGGATATCTATAAGGTTATGTTCCATCTTGTATATAATGCTAAGACTTTTAATTTTTCGTCTTGTTTGAAGGGTGTCCCATTGGAGGTCTTTAAGAAGTTGAGTTACTGTTCCTGGTTCTCTAGAATAGTTTTGTGTGCAAAATCTGGCAGCTTGTCTTTGGACTCTTTCTACGGTTTTAATATGTTTTAGGCAATGTGGATCCCATGATGCTGACGCATATTCAAGTATTGGTCGGACAAGGGTTGTGTAAGCTATAGATTTAATGTGGGTTGGGCATTTATTTAGATTTCTCGTAATGACTCCTAGTGTCTGTTGTGCTTTCTTAGCGACTGAGTTGCATTGTGTTGTCCAATTTAAAGCATTTGATATTTGTACTCCAAGATAACAGTGAGATTGAACAGATTTATGTTGTTGGCCACAGAAGGTGTAGTGATTTGGTGTCGGTTTTCTTGAGGCTAATGTCATTGTAAAGCATTTGGTGGGATTGAATTTCAGAAGCCAAGTGTTTTGCCATTCTTCGAGTTTGAGTAGATCATTTTGGAGGAGAGAAGTGTCATTGTCGGATTTAACTGGTAGATATAGTAGGCAGTCATCTGCAAAAAGGCGAACATTTGAAGTGAGATTATTGGGTAGGTCATTTATGTATAGTAGGAAAAAGGAGGCTCTCTGTTCAATGCAATGGGGTTGTTGTTCTTTGTGTTGGCTTTCATAATCTTTGTCTTGCTTCTGTTGATGGTGAGTCCTAGCTGTATTGATACTGTGTTTAGCTGCTCTGTTTTTTTCCTGCATCTGTTTGTGGCTGTGTGAGAGGAGAGAGAGTTCATCCGCAAAGTCCAGGTCCTCCAACTGGCTCCATGGTGTCCACTGGATCCCATTTCTTGTATTTTTTTAGTCTTTTTCATGATCCAGTCTATGGCGAGCAGGAATAGGAACGGTGACAGAAGACATCCTTGCCTCATTCCTGTCTTCACCATGAAGGAGTCTGTATGTTGTCCTGCATGAACGACCCTGCATGCCATATCTTCGTAACTATTTCTTATCAGAGATATAAATTTCTCCGGTATCCCGTAGTGCTGTAGAAGCTTCCACAACGTATCTCTGTCGAGGCTATCAAATGCCTTCTCGTAGTCTACAAAGTTTATGTACAGGGATGAGTCCCATTCCATGGATTGTTCAACAATGATTCGCAGTGTTGCTATTTATTTGGTGCATGATCTATCTTTACGGAAGCCAGCTTGGTGGTCTCTGAGCTTGGCATATACACCTGTCTTCAGTCTGTCTAAGATTACTCTGTTCAGGACCTTTCCGGGTACTGATAGGAGCATTATCCCTCTGTAGTTCTTACATTCTTGCATATCGCCTTTCTTGGGGAGCTTCACGAGGTACCCTTCTTTCCATTCCGTTGGTATTTCTTCTTGTTCCCAAATCTTCCCGAATAGGTCATGTAGTATATCTGTGGAGGTCGAGGTTTATCAAATAATGCTGTATTATAAAAAACGATTCAAAATTAAACTTATATTAACACAAAATAAATAGAAATAGAAATTTGCAGTTTTTATTTCAATCTGTATGATTGCCCAGAGTGAAATAAAAACTATTATTATTATTGTTTATAAAAATATAAATTACGGCAATGTCCGTGAGGTGGCAGCGTTGCATAGATCACACGGATAAATAAACAAAAGCCTTCAAAGTGACCAGACTGCACAGAGTTAGATCATTAATATTTCCCCTATAGACTAGAGTGACAAGCTGGCCCGCTGCACTGAATCCGCTGTGGACCACTGGCTGCCATTTACTTGCCAGGCAGAAAGTGCTGTACCCACTGGCAGGATATATAGAATAGAACTGTTGAGCAACGTAATACATTATATATATATATATATATATATATATATATATATATATATATATATATATATATATATATATATATATATACACATACATACATACATACATACATACACACACACACATACATACATACATACATAAATACATACATACATACATACATACATACATACATACATATATACATACTCTCACGTATTCGGTTGACATGCCTCGTTTCCGATCTCGTCCAGAGTCCACGAGTTCGTCAGTCGGCCGTCGACTGTCACTGCCGTCGGGTGACTCAAGGGACCGCTTATCGCGCCAGGACACGACCGGACACGGACGGGCGGCGTGACCCGGACACGACGGCCGAGGCGGGAGAAGGAAATGCCCTCGTGCTCTGTGTACCTTGGGTCAAAGAATGCGCCGTCTTTGCTCTAGCAGCCGGATGGGGAAGGGGCAAGTAAAACTAAAAGAGCTTTTCGGGAGACCACGAGGCTCTTTGGGAAAACACGGGGTTCATTGAGAGATCATGGGGCTCATTGGGAGATCATGGGGTTCATTGGAGACCGTCAGGCTCATTGGAAGACTATGGGGCTCAGTGGGAGACCGTCGGGCTTGTAGCGAGACCACGGGGCTCGTATTGAGATGATGGGGCTCATTGTACCCCTTTCAGACTCACCAAAATACGCCACATCATGGGACACACAACTGTATCCTCCCGTCCCGGCCCGCCCCAAAAATCCCTCAGTGAAGCTTCAACTTTTTGGGGATAAATCGTATCTTCAGCCCTCACACGTAATAGCATATTTCAAAAATAAGTTTCGCACTGACAGTATTTGGAAAACTAAACGGGACAGTGCGGGAACGAATAAAACTCAGCCTGATAACCAATTTAAAGAGGAATTTCGCTACTGTGCTGCATGCGCTACTCAACGCCTGCAATAGTTGGACACATGCACACGTACATGCAATGCCGCACATGCACAAGGCGAGGCGCACATGCACAAGCTGAACACGGACACGGACACGGACACGCACACGGAAGAAGACGTCGACAGCCATTCTCTTATACACCGAACAGACGGAATCTCAGTCTTAGTGCTGCCACTATGCGGACTATTATAAACTACTGAACAGACCCGTTAATTGTTCATACAAGCATTCTTCATTTCGGTCCGACCTGTTACAAAATGTATCATACAATTCCACTCCCGTTTCGTCTTCGTGTAGGGCAAACGAATACTGGTAATAACGCTTGTTCAGGAAACAATAGCTAAAATATGGAAAACTATTACGTATGGATAGTTTATAATTATTTTTCAACAACGTCATGCACAGCCAGGTGCCTTGAGGCTAAGTCTCTGTACCGTAATACACATGCATACGCCTGTAAGTTGACATATCCAAACTTTACAAATTCCTGTCCATTTGTTATGGAAATTCTTATTTAAACTGGAAAAAAGTAATTTAAATAAAAGCAGTGTGCATAGAGTTGTTAAAATGAAACTCGCCTGTCCAGTGTCCAAACGTTCCCGTAAATAATGAAATTGATTACGTTTGTAATGACCGTTTTCATCAATACGGGTCCAAGGCTAAACGACACGAGTGTACGTGGACGTCAAGGATTGTGGATTGCAAAAACGTGTACGTTTAATAATTGTGGATAACATGAAATTGCACATGTCAAGGTTTGCTGATAACACGAGTGTGTACGTATTACCTTAGAAGTGTCAATGAAGTCGTATTTAATACTTTGCTACTTAATACTTGAGGCCTACCGTGACGCTTGCATGATCAGGACGAAGACAAGTTACGTGGCTAAATTTGATGCAGAAAATAATAGTAGTGATTTTTTATTGACAACCATACGCAATAAAACACGAGCACAAGAAAGAAATTCCACACGTACAATTGTCTTCTTTCTATAGTGGACCTCTACAAAAATAGCTATCGAACATTGGTTTACAATATTCACCGGGGAAGGGCTGTGCTTTCGACCGCGACTACTGGAGTTTTTATTTCACAGTTGGTCTGAGAGCCAACCTCTACCCTATTCTTGGATAAGGTCGCCCTGGTGGCAACATTGGCAAGAGCATTAATTTTCCAGGCGGATGTGAGGGGATAGAAAGTGCTGCCACCTCACGGAGCCTGGTTAATCGAGGCTAATCCTGCCATAATTCTTGCTTCTTAAATAACTGCACGTTTGTATTTCTGTTTATATGAATATAAGTTTAATTTTTAATAGTGTTTTAATAATATAATATCATATGATAAAATGGTATCCTTATTTATGTTGTTATTTCAAATTCAGCCTGAGAGCCAATCAGCGTCTCTACTCTATTAAATGTAAAACATCTAATACAGTTTGAGTAGCATTGCCATTTTATATGTTAATTATAACTAGAGATTTCTGGAAGAATAAAGCATGGGAGATGATCAGATAACTTACTTATTAATATGCCTGACGTAGTTCCGGCTTCGGGTCTCTGAATTTTACAGAATGTAATTGTCAACCAGTGTGCTGCTAGAGCTGGATAATCTGTAGGAAGTGTAATTTGTACAAATAAGCTGTGGGATGTCAACATATCAAATAATTCTCTGCATATTGAAATTTAATTTTTCTTCCGAAGATTAAGATTGAAGTATCCAGCTATATATTAATAGTTGTGTGTAATTGTTCTATTGACCGGATAAGTGTAGTGAATGCATTAGTAAATTGTCTGACATGTTCTCTTACCAGGTATGGAGGTCTATTATATTACCAATAGTAATTGCTTTAGGTAGACCCCCGCTAGTTACGTTAATTACCAGTTAATTATTATTAAACCTCCACTGCTTTTACCTTGAGGAATGGAACTGCATCATGAAAGTTGTATATTTGCTAAATTGGTTAAGTTAGATATCCAACATTCTCTGAGGCAAATTACATTACATTGATAATTGATGTCTTGTAGTGAACAGACGAATGCTGTTAGTTCATCTTATTTAGAATAATTATATAGACTGTATATTTAAGCTGAATACTGAGAAATTATTACTTTATGCAGCAACAAGTATTTTAAAGTGATTTCATAATAAGACGAATGTTATATGATGTGCAGTTCATTGTAATCAACATCTAGACTAATATGTTAACTAAACTGTTGTTATTAATTCCACCCAAGTGTCAGAAAAAAGTGCTGTCCCTATGGATTGTCATTAATTTGTTGTATAAGAAGCAAAAATGGCAAACACGTGCACATGCATAGTCCTGTTTGTATCAAAGGTCTGTGTGTCACGGAGGCAATAAGTGACGGAAAAGTGATCACTAACGTATTAAAAGACGCGTATTATCAACGTCTTGGTTACCAAGTCTCACTTCAACTTTCTTGTGGTGTGTATAAAAGAGGCATATAAATAACTTCTTGGTTACCAAGGCTCATCTTCAACTTTCTTGTGGTGTGCATAAAAGATGCGTATAATCAACGACTTGGTCACCAACTTCGTCTCCAATTTGTCTTGTGGTGCGCAGTGCGGACAACGACAAGTAAAGAGAACGCCAGACATATCAGGCCATTAGCGCTTCACAGCATACCCCGGGAAGAAGTAGAGGTTCTTTCTAAGCAACAGTACGGTTTGAATAGCCTGGATTCTCCCGTCGGCGGTTCTTCGCTGACTCACCTTATCATTCACCTGGTGACAAAGCATAAGGTTGACAGATCATCGAGATAACTATGAAAGAAAAGTAATTAATACAATACAATACAATACAATACAATACAATACAATACAATACAATACAATACAATACAATACAATACAATACAATACAATACAATACAATACAATACAATAACTTTATTCCAGACTCTTCAGTATACATGAAATAAGCATATACAAGTAATACTGTGGCACTATGCTATAATAGGAAACAAATTAAAGTTGTTCTGTGCGGTATTTATTCCACAGAGAAGACATAAT
>OZ024862.1:35018689-35153689 GCA_964017155.1 Oasisia sp. SBJ-2009 | reverse complement strand
AAGCAGCAACGTTACATGTTGTGAAGTTACTAGTTGAACGCTAACGCGTCATCATCTAGGAATGTATAATCATTGGTTCATCAGATTAAGTGACTACATAGTACATGTTGGACGTTGTCATACTCTTTGTCAGTAGGTTTGGAAGATGTAGCGTGCGGAATGTAGTGGTTGGTTATAGGCGGGTATTATGTAGGAGGTGTGGGTTCGTGTCTCTAAAAATGTGTCGTTTCTCTTTTATTTTCTAAGTTTAATGCCTTTTGTGAACGAATATGCTGAAAGGTCAGCTACATTGGTTAGGGAACTTGGTTGTCATGTCTGTATTCATTCTAAGCGAGTTGGGTTTGAATTATACATACATACATACATACATACATACATACATACATACATACATACATACATACACGCACACATACATACACACACCACACACACAACCAAACACACACACACACACACACACACACACACACACACACACACACACACACACACACACACACACACGAATTCGCTCAGTAAGTTCGACAAACCTGTTTCAAAAGTTTCTCAGCGCAATTTTTGTCAATTGGGTGAACCTCTCCAGGTGCTGTAAAAAAAAAAAATATGTAATATGCGTGCATGTGTGCGTGTGTGCATGTGTGCGTGTGTGCGTGTATGCGTGTGTGCGTGCGTGGATACAATAACATTTCCGCGATATAAATTCTGGACCATTGGCATTTTGTGCAGAATGTAGCAAGTCGGCCAAGATATTTCCTTACAGACTTTATGACTTTAGTGGAGCGCCACTACAGATGGTTTAATATCTTGATTCCTAACTGTTGAGTAGTCTACTGTAGTCATGTCATCAAGTAAACAAGTGATCGTTTTATAGCGCACGGGGCTGCAAGTTAATCTTGTGATTAGAGGATCATATTATAGCAAAATATTAAATATTTTAAAAAGGTACCTTTTGTCTCCTGCGAATGCACCGTCTCTGGTTTATCCTTCAGGAGGCTCGCAGTTAGGACAGGATCGAGCAGTTTGGCCAGATCATCTTGTTCAGTTTCTACCAAAGCCTCGATAAATACACCAAAAGCCTTGGCGCCTCGTTTTGGCAGCAACATTAATAAGGCTGATGCCCTGGCTCGTTGTTGTTTGACCGAATGTTCCTGAAATGAGAAATCTAACATTTGCGAGACTCTCGTTATATTGCTGATGACTTATATTTCCCGTTGAATGGAGAACACAACCCTTGTTATTTTGTTTCAACTTCATCGAAATAACGTCAGGTTTATTTAATTTGTTCTCAGTATATATTGCACTTCGTCTTTGTATCGTGTCGTGTCGTGTCGTGTCGTGTCGTGTCGTGTCGTGTCGTGTCGTGTCGTGTCGTGTCGTGTCGTGTCGTGTCGTGTCGTGTCGTGTCGTGTCGTGTCGTGTCGTGTCGTGTCGTGTCGTGTCGTGTCGTGTCGTGTCGTGTCGTGTCGTGTCGTGTCGTGTCGTGTCGTGTCGTGTCGTGTCGTGTCGTGTCGTGTGTCGTGTGTCGTGTGTCGTGTGTCGTGTGTCGTGTGTCGTGTGTCGTGTGTCGTGTGTCGTGTGTCGTGTGTCGTGTGTCGTGTGTCGTGTGTCGTGTCGTGTCGTATTGTACTATTTTCTATTGAACACTTCCGACGCTTAAAATGCTTCATCATCTACATGAAATATATTGTTCGTTGCTCCAAGGTTTCATGATTTCGACTAAATGCTCTATAGAATGTGTAAATTATTGCATTCGATCATCTAATGTTGGCATAATGTATGTTTCTAGGGTCAGTAGCAACATTAGAACTAGGCTTGTTACTGTTGCTGCGCCCGAATCTTTGGGAATTGCTCCCTCATCAAATAGTAACATTATCTGCAAAAACCGAAGCTTGCCCAAAGTAGATTTCTAGTTCATTCGTCCAACTGATAATAATAATAATAATTAGCTAACTTCCATTGCGCCAAAATTCTTAGAAACCAATCTCAGAGGTTTACCAATACAAAAAGAACTTTAATAAAACCAATAGATTTTAAGATGTCCACCAATATATAGGTATGTATATGTATTAGTTTAAACATACCTTTATTCGTTCCTCCATTTCGTCTGTGAGTATGTGTTTTCCTACTAGGAAAGCAAGCAGATTGTCGCCTACGTCCAATCGTTGGACGAGTTCGACCCCGTTCCTCCGTAAAATGTCCTTATCCTTTTTCTCCATCGTGATGCCTGTTGACGGATAATGACCTTGGTTTAACATTCCGAACGACGAGCAATAAATGGCAGACGTTATATCAAAGCTCTGATCTAAAAATAACAATGACAAGATGATACGGTCTGAATGTTTCTGAAATAAAAACCAGAATAAACTTTCTACCACTAGAGTTATTTGCCATATTCATAATTAACCTTGTATCTGTTAATCATTGTTATCATATCAAGACTTCCTCACAACTGAAACTATACGGGAATAACATCATCTTATTTGTGAGATACGATGTCATTCCTCTTGGTCGATCCGACCTCTTGTTTTATGGGATTCGATCTTTGCCTATCATTTGTGCGAATTCCCGATCTGCCAGTCTATTATACTGGCGAATTGAAGAGGACATCTCTTTTGCCCATATGGTATGGCTCATATGACGTGTCACTGTATTTATGAATATTATAATATGTATTATATAAATATTAATTAATGTTATATTGTGGCATAATAAAAGATGACAAGCTATTTACAAGCGACATGCATAATGGAAATTTCTTGTACTCCCTTAGCAAAAGGATTGCCATATATGTTTAATTAAGAGTTTCGGGGGAGAGTTCAACACGAGTTCTATATAAAACAATATCTGGGACCTCCTTTGCGTACGGGCTCCATAACATATGGCAACATCCCACATTTTTACTACAATGATGCAACAGTTATTGCCTTTAAAAATATACGTTTAGCAAGACATGTTCATTCACAATTGCCAGTACCACCATGCTGCTTGTTTACAATTGTCACTCAAACGAACACATCTAATTTGAAACAATCTGATGGTCATTCGTTTAACCCTTTACACGACAACATGTTAGACTGACTGCTGAATACGACACAAATTGGTTGGTATTTAAAAATTTACTACACTATACTCACGGTAGCCTAACTGCAAGTTATAGTCACTACAGGTGTACACTGCTGCATGAACCTTCCAGTAACACAATCAATGCGCGGGGAGATTTTTCATGACTTCGTTAACGATGTATCAGGCTTATACAATCAGTACCGTCAAGTACTTAAGACACTACGTGACAACATGTACTTAAGACACATGCCATAACAACAATGTAAATGCATACATCAAATCTTACACAGGCGGCCTACTCGTGCATCAATCAAGTCATTGAGTCACTCTTTTGTGTAGTCATTTTAAAAGCAAAATTCGCCTTATCCATTCCGCTTTCACAGGTCTTACTCTAGACATTGTAAATACCGACTCTCCACAGGTGAAACCTTAACTCACATCGTTTAAACCAGTCACAATTGCTGAAGTGAGAAAAAGTAATCATGTCGTCCCCAAATAAATCCTGTGATCTCGACCCACTCCCAGCCATACTTCTAAAAGCATGTCTTGGCGTATAAATTATACCAGTAACAGACATCATAAATGTATCACTCTGCTCCGAATGATTTCCTGATGATTTTAAACGCGCGCTTGTAAATCCAGTTCTAAAGAAGAGATCTCTGCCTAAAAATGACCTAAATATAGCTACAGAGAGGAGTACAGACCAAATCTGAGTTTTATTTCAAACATATTTGAAAAGGTTATAGCTAACCTGAGGTCTCACATCTACAGAAATGATTTATCAAGTATGTCTCAGTCTGCGTACAGACAATTTCACTCCACAGAATCTGTTCTTTTAAAAGTACATAAACGACATTAGCCTTAACATTGATTATGGCGAAGTTATCGCTCTGACCCTGCTTCATCTATCTGCCGCATTTGACACAATTCACCATGACACTCTCATTAAATGTTTATCGACTATCTAACATAGTGTTGCGCTGGTTTTCGTCATACCTGTGTGGCAGTCGACAACCTATTAAGGTAGGAAACGGTTTCTCAGATATGCTGCCCACTTCACATAGTGTCCCCAAGGCTTATAATTTGGGGCCATTGCTTTTTCCTCATAATACAACGCCACTAAGCTCTGTTATCAAAAGTTACTACTTGGATCGTTATCTTTACGCATATAATTATTTTGTATATGTAATGTAATTGTTTATGTGCGACCTTCGGGTCGCTCTCTCCATTCTTGTGTACTATAAGTGTGTGTACGGTAATTGCTCACTTGTGTACTATTAGGGTATGTACGGTAATTGTTTACAAGTGGCCTTCGGGTCGCTCTCTTCATTCTTGTATACTATTAGTGTGTGTACGGTAATTGCTCACTTGAGTACTATTCGGGTGTGTACGGTAATTGTTTACATGTGGCCTTCGGGTCGCTCTCTCCATTCTGGCACTCTATTAGTGTATGTACGGTAGTTGTTTACGTGTTGCCTTGGTAACGGGAGTGTTTCGAACGATATAATATGACCAAACAGTGCTTTCGCTCATCGTTTCAGATGTGAATTGGTGTCACACCCGTCATGTGCGGAGAAGTCAACTTGGGAACACCGTTGAAAGTAATTAACTTGGAATTAGCAGCGCACATGATTATAATCAATGATGTCGTATCTACCATAGCACATACACAGTATACTATATGTGTAGCGCCGTCTACCACTTGCCGGGCGAATTGGTACGGAAGTAGTAGTACTGCAGGCCTAGCTCACTAACGTTGACGTTGTAAAACTAAATTCCCTTGTGTATATATCGGTCCAACACAGGGCTTGTTTATCAAACTGTTCTCACCTTAATGGCTATATAGCCCGACGTTTGTGCTGCCTAACAGTAGCAAAGAAGCGCAACTCTAATATACCTCGCAATCACAGTGCGTTCCGGTTCATTGACTCCGCTCAAAATAGGCTCTATTGAAAATTCCTGCCACTGAAAAATATAGCCTCGGTTACCCGGGAGCCATGAGGCGGCCGCTATTTTGAATCCCATCACTACGGCCTGATAAGATAATGCTGTACGTCCAGAATTGAGGAGGTAAAATGCTTGCCCTCCATGCCGACTTCGACAACAAAAACGGATACATTTTTATCAATTAATAATTATTCAAAATAAAACACACACACACACACAAAATAAACAGTAGAAAATAAAAAAGAAATACGACAACTAACAATAACAAATTGTAATTTCTGTTTATTTCATGTGTGACGTGCTTCAACATTTGTCTAAGTTTTATTTTGAATAATTATTAATTTGCTATTGTTAGTTGTCATATTTGTTTTTCATTTTCTACTGTTTATTTTGTATATATATATATATATATATATATATATATATATATATATATATATATATATACAAAATAAACAGTATATATATATATATATATATATATATATATATATATATACAAAATAAACAGTAGAAAATGAAAAACAAATATGACAACTAACAATAGCAAATTAATAATTATTCAAAATAAAACTTAGACAAATGTTGAAGCACGTCACACATGAAATAAACAGAAATTACAATTTGTTATTGTTAGTTTTCGTATTTCTTTTTTATTTTCTACTGTTTATTTTGTGTGTGTGTGTGTGTGTTTTATTTTGAATATATATATTGAATTGAATATATATATATATATATATATATATATATATATATATATATATATATATATATATACACACAAAATAAACAGTAGAAAATGAAAAACAGATATGACAACTAACAATAACAAATTGGTATTTCTGTTTATTTCATGTGTGACGTGCTTCAGCATGTCTCTAAGTCTCTCTATTTTGAAAAATTATTAATTGATAAAAATATATCCTTATTGTTGTCGAAGTTGGCATGGAGGCCAACCATTTTATTTTATCTCCACAATTATATAAATAATATATATATATATGTATATGTTTTATATATATATATATATATATATATATATATATATATATATATATATATATATATATATATATATATATAACATTAAGTATTGTTATACACACGAATACCTGTGAATTACCCCGAAACAATGACGACTGCATCGAAGTTAGTCTCGTTTCACCGACTATCAGTCGGCTACGTAACTACGCCGAGAAGACAGTCTGGTAATCTATTCGGCTTTTCAATGTTATCCATCTACAACCTTGTACCCCTATTTTGGAATAGTGGTTTGGCCCAGAAAGTCCATATTCTCCATGTTCACGTATAGGACTTCGTTTTGTTTTTGGTTGTAATAATCGAACTGTTCCAGTCTAACTATTTCAATTATACTGTCCGAAGGATTATTACAAGCAGAAGCAGTGGAACAATTTGCCGGTGACAATGATCACGGAAATCATGAATTTTAATCGATTATTATGGTGGTTGCCATGACATCGCCGGCTAGTTGTGACTTGTGTTTGGCGATCTTCAATAATAATGAAAAGTGCAATTTTCCGCGCAGTACAACCTGTTTGGGGCAAAGGTATACATGTGTGATGATTATGTGCATTTAGACAACTTGTCAGATATAAATGCTTACCGAAACCACAACGTACAGCTATGTAGAATGCAAATCCCGTAAAAGACACATACGTCCTAAATTTGTGGGGAGTTACTATTATTTGCACTACATAAATCGCTATGTCTATTATAGTATGGTAAACTCAATATTAAATCGGACAATTAAGATAAGAAAGGTATAATACAAAATATATATGTCCTGATTTTCCTAGTATTCATCAGTCGGAAGTTACAACTGTCATCCGTCGAATATTATTCTTGTCACCAGTCTCCAAATCAGCTCCAGTCGCGCGGAGTCTCGCCATGTATCGTGACCGACTTACAGGCCCTATAATAGATCAATAGCACTAGCCTCGGTTACCCAGATTCCGTGAGGTGGTAGCACTTTTCATTCCCTGTACAAAATAAACTCTACAAAAAACAAGTAAATATAAAGACTGGTTTAATGCAGACTGCCATGATAAAAGAAATACATCCAATAGAGCAAGAAGGCGATATAAGAACAATAAAAGCGAGGAAAACTTGAAATTACCTAAATTAATGGGAAAAGAGTACAAAACTATTATAAATAAATGTAAGGCATTTATTTATTTGCACAGACAAAACAGTATTGCGGATCTAAAACACAGGAAATGTAACTAGTTTCTTGAACACTTTTCAGAATTAAAATCTACTGAAAAAAATGAAGCTGAGTTTAAGTGTAGCATGATTGGAACCCAAATGTCAAGCAGTGTAACTAATGAATACATAGAGTCCGAGACATTAAATCTACCAATTTCTGAGGCAAAAGTGACGACAGCTGTGAAACGATTGAAAAATGGGAAGGCATGCGGGGGAACAGAATTGTTCGATTCACATGTAGGATTGAGACAAGGAGACTAATTATCACCACTTTTGTTTGCATTATTTCTCAATGATATAACTTATGTCATCTATTATATTTTGAGTACCATTGTCATTTTATAAGTTAATTTTAACTAGAGATTTCTGGAAGAATAAAGCATTGGAGATGATCAGATAAGTTACTTATTAATATGCCTGACGTAGTTCCGGCTTCGGGTCTCTGAATTTTACAGAATGTAATTATCAATCAGTGTGCTGCTAGAGCGGAATGATATGTAGGAAGTGTGATTTGTACAAATAAGCTGTGGGATGTCAACATATCAAATAATTCTCTGCATATTGAAATTTAATTTATCTTCCGAAGATTAAGATTGAAGTATCCAGCTATGTATTAATTGTTGTTTGTAATTGTTCTATTGACATGTTAAGTGTAGTGACTTCGTTAGAAAATTGCCTGACATGTTCTCTTACCATGCTGGAGGTATATTTTTATTACCAATAGTAATTGATTTAGGTAGGCCTCCGCCAGTTACGTTAATGCCCAGGTAAGTATTTTTAAACCACCATTATTATTACTACTGCTCTTACCTTAAGCAATGCAACTGTATCATGAAAGTTGTATATTTGCTAAATTGGTTAAGTTAGATATCCAACATACTCGGAGGCAAATTTATAATATATGTCCTATAGTGAACAGACGAATGATGTTAGTTCATCATATTTAGAATAATTATATAGACTGAATATTTAAGCAGAATACTGAAAAATAGTTACTTTATGCAGCAAATGTATTTTAAAGTGATCTATTTCATAATAAGATTAATGTTTTATGACGTGCAGTTCATTGTTATCAATGTTTACACTACTGTGTTAATTAAACTGTTAGTATCAATTCCACCCAAGTGTGAGAAAGAAGTGCGGTCAAAATGGATTGTTAGTAATTTGTTGTTTAACAAACAAAGATGGTAAACACGTGCACGTGTATAGTCCTGTTTGTGTCAAAGGACTGTGTATCACGGAGGCAATACGTGACGGGAAAGTGATCTTTTAAAGACGCGTATTATCAACGTCTTGGTTACCAAGTCTTACTTCAACGTTCTTATGGTGTGCATAAAAGACGCATATAAATAACTTCTTGGTTACCAAGTCTCACTTCAACTTTCTTGTGGTGTGCATAAAAGATGCGTATAATCAACGTCTTGGTTACCAAGTCTCATCATCAACTTTCTTGTGTTGTGTATAAAAGATGGGTATAATCAACGACTTGGTCACCAATTTCGTCTCCAATATGTCTTGTGGTGCGCACTGCACTATCAATTCCACCCAAGTGTCAGACAAAAGTGCTGTCAAAATGGATTGTCATTAATTTGTTGTATAAGAAACAAAGATGGCAAATACGTGCAACTGAATAGCGAATAGTCCTGTTTGTGTCAAAGGAATGTGTATAACGGAGGCAATAAGTGACGGGAAAGTGATCTCTAACGTATTAAAAGACGCCTATAATCAACGTCTTGGTTACCAAGTCTCATCTTCAACTTTCTTGTGGTGTGCATAAAAGACGCCTATAATCAACGTCTTGGTCACCAAGGCTCATCTTCAACTTTCTTGTGGTGTGCATAATAAAAGATGCGTATAATCAACGACTTGGTCACCAGTTTTGTCTCCAATTTGTGTGCAGTGCGGACAACGACAAGGCAAGTGAACGCCAGACAGTTCAGACCATTAGCGCTTCACAGCATACCCCGGGAAGAAGTAGAGGTTCTTTCTAAGCGACTGTACGGTTTGAATAGCCTGGATTCTCCCGTCGACAGCTCTTCGCTGGCTCACCTTATCATTCACCTGGTGACAAAGCATAACGTTGACAGATCATCGAGATAACTGTGAAAGAAAAGTAATTAAATCATGACACAGAATAAAATAACAAACAGCGCTCTGTTGATATCATAACATAAGCTTGGACTTGGTTAATATATAAATTTATAAGATGCAAAATAATGTTGCAATGAACGCTACAGAACACAACGATATACGCCTATGATTTATTGTAATTATTCAACGTATTTAAATGCTACAGATTAGTCCGATGTCATCTAAAATAGACGCTACAGAGGGTGAATTTGTACCAGCAGTATTACCTCTAATTACAATCTTGTCTATCCTTGGCGTATCAATCAATCTGCTGACAACAGGATTTGTTTATTAGCTCTGAGATCGATCACCACGTTTGTATTGATGCATCTGTCCTGTGCATGGTTTATACGGATTTAGGCGCAGTAGAGATTATCTAAATATTATTGTTATTATACCCTGAGTTACGTATTCAACAAAAATACTGCTGTAGAATATGTATACCTTCATTGGATGCCATCCCTTAATATCCAAAATACTGGTATTTACTACGCGTCCTTTTACTACAACAACTTTTAAGGATATTTGTCTTTATAAAATGTTAATTGTTTATTAGAACCTAATAATTTAATTATATTAAAAAACATCAACAGAAGATGCAACATATCGCAATTAATCTTGTTTAATTGGCATGTCAGACGGATAAACATTTCAGAAGAGGAATTACCTAACTACTCGCTACTCGCATATAATTCTTCTGCAATAATATGGCAATATGCTATAATAGGAAACAAGTCAAAGTTGTTGTGTGCGGTATTTATTCCACAGGGGAGACATCATTCGTAATATTATAAATCGTCCCCCTGTGTTGTGCTAATGAATAATTTGAGTGATACTTTAGGCGTAGAATTTGTAAACATTTTTCCGGGCGTTAAATACCTTCCGGGTGACATTTCTGCGATTCATTTGGTATCATTAGATTTATTTACGCTTCTCGTTTAATTTCATATTAAATGTATCTTTAGTCAGACATTTCAAAAACTGTCAGCTAATGGAAGTATAAACACTTTCAGCAAACGAAAATAGCGTGACTTCAGTGCACCATAATCATTGATGGTGACTGAAACAAACGTAATATTTCAATTTGTCGGATGAAATGTTAAGCAACTCTTCACACTAATCACCACAACAAAGATAAACAGGAGTTCGTGGTATTCATACTATATAAATGCTTTGCATTTGGTCGCATATTGGTGATTTTATCATTATTGCGCACGCGCAGATACGTCACAGGGAATGTTTCTAACTCCCTTACGTTGTCGAGCAATTTCGAAATATGCAGTAGAGTTGTGCAATACGCTGTGAAGAACAAATACGTTGGACAATTAAACAATTACAGTTATCCTGATAATGATTTCAAATATGTAATTAAATATATTCTTCATGGATGAGTGATTTGAATGTTCTTATATTATCACGTATACTTTATGTCTAAACTCCATTATTGTCATTTAATCTGGGTGACATGGAACTACAACACAAAACATGCGAGCTAATTAAATGCTGCGCCTCTACGTCCAACTCCACACAAGAAAAAAGTTCATAAAAGAAATATGAAACATACCTTTGTGAGCATCTGTGAAATATCAAGATGGCAGGCATGCTCCAAAAATATATCGACAAGGTCATTTATGAACCAGCTGCCTTCATCTTCGCGTCTGATTGCAATGTAACCTGGAAATAAAATGAAACGATTGAATAGACGATGACAGGAACAATTCACTGAACACGAATATAATAAGAGATAAGACGCTTTGCAAGGCAAGTTTCGTGGCGTAGCACATGATGTCATTGGCGTTGGATGTTTCGACGTTCAGCATTTGTGAACTTAGCAACCCCACGCCCATTACCCTATATCACGGATCGAGCCGACAGAATGAGTGTTTGATTTTGTAGATTAGTTTCATTAGCAAAAAAGAACCTTCACAACATCGTTTGAACCCTCTGCAATTTAAATTTTAAATACTAAATGATCATGCCCCGTTTTCAACGAGTCATTAATAAATGTTTACATGTCATGTGTCTCATATTCTTATGGTAACTCTTTATCTAATCTTATTTATTTATCAATTTTAGTATTATGTTATTACTAATGTTAGTGTCTCCTATCAGAGATCCATTTTAAGAAATTATACATGCTTATTTATTTATCTTAGTAGCTATTTTTATACGTAATTTATTGTTATACTTTACCTATTTTAGTGATGACTATATTTACTATCATGTTATTGTGTATTGACAACTGTAGGCCCTATATGATTCACGACTGTTTTTATTACTGTCATTTTATGTGTGACTGAAGAAACATTTCAGTTTTTAATATGTTTTTAAACGGATAATAAAGTGTTTTGAATCTTGAAGATGCAAATGCAGATGGAGGTTTGGATCTACCCCTGGCAAGTGAAAGGTTAAATGTACTGCGGTAATCCCAGTGATGTTTTACATTACGACATGAACAGAGAAAGAGTGAGAGGGAGAAAGCGATATATATATATATATATATATATATATATATAATATATATATATATATATATATATATATATATATACATAGAGAGAGAGAGAGAAAGCAATATAATATATATATATATATATATATATATATATATATATATATATATATATATATATATATATATATATATATATATATATATATACATATACATGTGTATATCGCTTTCTCTCTCTCTCTCTCTCTCTCTCTATATATATATATATATATATATATATATATATATATATATTATATGGAGAAGAAGAATATTGACGGAAGAGGATTGACGAAATCAAATAATATACATTGCGCCAATGCATGTTTTCTTTTACAATTACCTGGGACGGTGGAGTATGCCACGATTGTGTCGTTCTTTTCATGTACGGTTTCAACAGTGGGAAATGGCTTCGCATCCGGCGAGTCGACGACGCTTAGCTCGTTCATGCTGTCGGCCATGTCTGAGTCCGTTTCCTCAACGACGGGCACTCCTTTTGTCTCGGTATCTATAAGAATATGGTAAATACCAGACAGAATGTTGATTTAGATATACATTGACCGAAGGGGCAGACGCGGCAAGTTCGGCTGAATTTATTGGTCGTTTCGGCATCGTTGGTTTATGAAAGATTTCGACAATTTAATTATATATACTCAACTTTCCGTGGTAATCTACTATATCAGATACTATTTGTAACAGAAATGCATAACATAAAACTTAGGTAGCATTTGAGATTTTATTATTACACGTCGACAAGCACAACTAACACATGGTTCGAGAACACGTGGTGGTCAGAGAAAACAATTCAAAGACACTGCTAGACATTACATGAGACTTCTTCACGTTTTGTTAAGAAACCACACTATTTACTTTCGCTCGGTGACTTTTTATGGATTATGCTTCCAAGTACTTAGTGCACAAATAGTCTGCGGATAAATGATCAGTTATTTATATATGCATTAGGAAGTACGACTGTACGAACGCGCTCGCTACTTGTAGACGATGGTGCAAACAGATACTCACCTCCCTGACACGCCTGGAAGACGAAGATCTTTGGTTTGTTCGATAACTGTGGGCAAGATTCTCCATCAAATATCGCAGTGATTGTATCTATAGAGATGTGCTCCCCGTCGGTGCCAACGATGACGCCTTTCGCACCGTGGGACAGGATACAGAGGACAAAGGCATTTGCCTCAGATTTCTGATTCTTTCTCTCCTGGACAAGAGTTGTTCTGATTTCCTGCAATGACAAAAAGCAGCACAAAGTGATTAGGGTTTCCTTTAAAAGCAACGAAACGATAGCACATGTCTCCTTCAGTAAATAGTAAACCAAACATGCATGTTTTGTCATACTGAAACTATTGTATCTACTTGCAATTTAGGTTAAATATGTCATGCACTACCGAATATACAGCTACGAATGTAACACGTTCAACTAAGGACTCAATGTTGCCTTCCACCACGGTTGTATTGGCGTCACAACAGTAAATACTGCATAGCAGTCAAAATAAACACGACATATTGAACAGCTACAACCTCGTGGATCGTTTCCACTGGCCACTAATTTTGTGATTCAAATGGGTACACTAAAGGTACAAGCAATAAATGATCATGCTTCGGATGACGCTATATCGAATATAACTGGGATTAATAATATACAAGCAAAAGACGCAATGAAGAAAGACGAAAGTGTGTGTTTTATTGAAATAACCTCAAAAGTAATGTCATAAGTCACTTAATATTATGATGAAAAGAACTTCCCACAACATCATATATCGTGGTCAGTGTTTGCTGTACGTTACGAGATTAATATAAACGCTAGTGTATTTTCGTCCAACCCGTATTTAGTTTTAAATTCTTCACTTAAAAACCCGCCCAAACGATCTGTTTGCATAACATTTGTAAATTTATGGTACAGATTTATAAAAAAAAAAAAGCTATGCCATATGAAAGAGTTTGTTAAGATTCTATTGAAACAGGTTTCCTAATGCTTACGTGCAATTAAGAAGCCCAAATAAATATACTATTTACAGCTGTAGATATCCTAATATATACGATAGCTGAATTGTAGCTAGATATACGTTCTTCGGCTGTGAGATCCTTATGCACCACCACTTCAAAGTAGAGACTCTCAAAAAGTTGTTTCAGCTTTTGCTCATCGACTTGTGTGCCAAGACGAGGACGAGGGACGTGCGTGAAGAATTCGTTGTTGATAATAACTGCACGGCCTCGTGGGTTTGTAGTCATATCGTAAACACCGCCCTGTATTTACAAAAGATCATAGAAATATTCACATTGTGTGTGTGTGTTTGTAGGTGTCTGTGTGTGTGCATGCGTGCGTGCGTGTGTGTGTGTTTGTTTGTGTATGTGTGTGTGTGCGTGCGTATCGGGGTGTGTATGTATGTATGTATGTATGTATGTATGTATGTATGTATGTATGTGTGTATGTGTGTATGTGTGTATGTGTGTATGTGTGTATGTGTGTATGTGTTTATGTGTGTATGTGTGTATGTGTGTATGTGTGTATGTGTGTGTGTGTGTGTGTGTGTGTGTGTGTGTGTGTGTATGTGTGTGCGTGCACATTTTGCACTGGGTAACTGAAATTTCAAATAGTGAGTTTATAAGTTGTAATAAGCAGCAACGTTACATGTTGTGAAGTTACTAGTTGAACGCTAACGCGTCATCATCTAGGAATGTATAGTTATTGGTTCATCAGAGTAAGTGACTACATCAGTACATGTTGGAAGTTTGTCATAGTCTTTGTCAAAGTGGTTTTGAAGATGTTGCGTGAGGAATGTAGTGGTTGGTTATAGGCGGATATTATGTAGGAAGTGTGGGTTCGTGTCTCTAAAAATGTGTCGTTTCTTTTTTATTTTCTAAGTTTAACGGCTTTTGTGAACGATTTTGTAAACTGCCAGCTACATTGGTTAGTGAACTTGGTTGTCATGTGTGTATTAATTCTCAGCGAGTTGGGCTTGAATAATACATACACACATACTTACATACTTACATATATACATACATACATACATACATACATACATACATACATACATACATACATACATACATACATACATACATACATACATACATACATACATACATACATACACACATACACACATACACACATACACACATACACACATACACACATACACACATACACACATACACACATACACACATACACACATACACACATACACACATACACACATACACACATACACACATACACACATACATACACACATACACACATACACGCATACTCTTCACCTGGATACACCATCTGCAACAACTACCACGTTTAATGATATCCTGGCATCATTTGACACAAAACAACATGTCAATTTCCCAACACACATACATGGACATTGGCTTGACATCTTGATAACTCGTTCCTCTTGTAAACACATTCAGACACCCACAGTTGTAGATGGCTTATCGGACCATAACACAGTAATTGCAGATCTTAAAGTTCCTATAGCCCCAGCCGTGTCCAAACACAACATGTTCTACAGAGCCATACACAGTATCAACATTGCATCATTTATGACTGATATAATTACATCCGACCTTGTCACACATCCTAAAGAACATGTATCAGACCTATACAAACAGTACCGTCAAATACTGAAGACATTGCTTGACAAACATGCACCCGCTAAATCCAAATCTGTGTCACAAAAGCCGCTAGCTCCTTGGATGACCCCGGAAATAATCCAATCTAAACGGCGCCGTCGCTATCTGGAACGTGTTTGGCGTAAATCTCGTTCATCCTTAGACAGGTCACGCTACACACGGCAATGTCATCTATGTAACCAACAAATGTCCAAAGCAAAGTCGTATTATTACGAAAACATGGTCGCAAATAACTCTGCTACACCAAAACAACTATGGAAATGCATCAATCAGATTTTACACAGGCGGCCTGCTCCTTCCCTACCAACCCATGCATCAATCAAGTCACTGTGTAACTCTTTCTCAAGTCATTTTAAAGACAAAATCAGCCTGATACATTCAGCCTTCACAGATCACACCTCAGACACTATAAATGCCGACTCTCCACAACTAAATTCTAAACTCACATCGTTTGAACCAGCCACAACTACTGAAGTTGAAAAAATAATCATGTCATCCCCAAATAAATCCTGTGATCTTGACCCACTTCCGACCATACTACTGAAAGCATGCCTTGACGTTTTAATTAAACCAATAACAGATATAATAAATGCATCACTCTGCTCCGGCTTATTCCCTGAAGACTTTAAATGTGCACATGTAAATCCAATTCTTAAGAAGACAACTCTGTCAAAAGAAGATCTAAACAGCTACAGGCCTATTTCTAACCTTAGCTTCATTTCCAAAATACTCGAAAAGGTTGTTGCAAATCGACTTACTTCTCACATCAACATAAATGGTTTAACCAATGCATCACAGTCTGCGTACAAACAATTTCACTCAACAGAAACTGCTCTTTTAAAAGTACACAATGACATAAACCTTAACATTGATAATGGCAAAATTACTGCACTGACCCTGCTTGACCTATCCGCCGCTTTCGACACCATTGACCACGACATTCTCATTACACGCTTATCAACGTGGTACGGGATATCTGGCACAGCCTTGAGCTGGTTTACTTCATACCTTACTGACAGACGGCAAGCCATTAAAATAGGTAACTGCTTCTCAGACATGCTGCCCACCTCTTGTGGTGTCCCCCAGGGTTCTGTTTTGGGTCCGTTGCTTTTCACTCTGTACACAACACCATTAAGCTCAGTTATCCAGAGTCACAACCTGGATCATCACCTTTATGCAGATGACACACAAATCTATGTTTCTCTGACCACACCAAATACTTGTCGCTCCCTAAACCAGCTCAGGGATTGTCTCCAAGATGTCTCCCTCTGGATGAAAAATAGTAAATTAAAACTAAATGCAGATAAGACTGAATTTCTCATCATTGGTACCTCAACGCAGCGGGCAAAACTCAATGGCTTTTTCCCGACACATATTCTGAGTCAGAGTATCACACCAGCCACCTCAGTTTTAAATCTCGGAGTAACGTTTGATGAAAACTTCAATTTCAAACAACATATCTCGAAAACATGCCGTTGCTGTTTTGACCATATCCGTGATCTTCGCCGTATCCGCCGGTTTTTATCACTTTCCGTCGCTAAAACCATCGCCACAGCTCTAGTAAGTAGCAGACTCGACTACTGCAATTCCCTCCTTTACAATACCGCTAACAAGGACATAGCAAAACTTCAGCGTGTCCAAAATTGTTTAGCAAGGGTAGTCACGCGTTCTCCTCGTTTTCCTCGCTCAGTGCCGCTTCTAAAATCACTGCATTGGCTACCTGTGCACTATCGCATCACTTTCAAAATTTGTACAATAGCCTATCAAGCACTCTCATCTACACAACCAGCATATCTAAATTCAATGCTAACTCCAACAAGAAATTCCAGGCAGCTACGCTCAACCAGTAGTAACCCTCTTTACATCCCTCGGGTGAAAACGAAAGCCGGGACACGAGCTTTCTCGGTTGCCGCACCAACGGTGTGGAATTCGCTTCCTGCCAGTGTTAAATCACAAGGTAATATAGTTTCATTCCGCCGACATCTAAAAACCTATCTCTTTAATGCTGCCTATCCTCCTTAGCCTCCTAGCTTCTTCATCCATCCGTTGACGACTCACGCATTGCTTTCGATTATGAGATTGATTAATCCCCTGGTTTTGTCGCGCCACTGAGCTTGATTTTCGAGGATATTGGCGCAAAAGAAGTTACTATTATTATTATTATTATACATGCATACATGCATACATGCATACATGCACACATGCACACATGCACACATGCACACATGCACACATGCACACATGCACACATGCACACATGCATGCACACATGCACACACGCGCACTCGCGCACACGCACAAACACGCACGCACGCACGCACGCACGCGCACGCGCACGCACGCACACACGCACACACGCACACACGCACACACGCACACACGCACACACGCACCGCACCGCACCGCACCGCACCGCACCGCACCGCACCGCACCGCACCGCACCGCACCGCACCGCACCGCACCGCACCGCACCGCACCGCACCGCACCGCACCGCACCGCACCGCACCGCACCGCACCGCACCGCACCGCACCGCACCGCACCGCACCGCACCGCACCGCACCGCACCGCACCGCACCGCACCGCACCGCACCGCACCGCACCGCACCGCACCGCACCGCACCGCACCGCACCGCACCGCACCGCACCGCACCGCACCGCACCGCACCGCACCGCACCGCACCGCACCGCACCGCACCGCACCGCCACGCACCGCCACGCACGCGCACGCGCACGCGCACGCGCACGCGCACGCGCACGCGCACGCGCACGCGCACGCGCACGCGCACGCGCACGCGCACGCGCACGCGCACGCGCACGCGCACGCGCACGCGCACGCGCACGCGCACGCGCACGCGCACGCGCACGCGCACGCGCACGCGCACACGCACACGCACACGCACACGCACACGCACACGCACACGCACACGCACACGCACACGCACACGCACACGCACACGCACACGCACACGCACACGCACACGCACACGCACACGCACACGCACACGCACACGCACACGCACACGCACACGCACACGCACACGCACACGCACACGCACACGCACACGCACACGCACACGCACACGCACACGCACACGCACACGCACACGCACACGCACACGCACACGCACACGCACACGCACACGCACACGCACACGCACACGCACACGCACACGCACACGCACACGCACACGCACACGCACACGCACACGCACACGCACACGCACACGCACACGCACACGCACACGCACACGCACACGCACACGCACACGCACACGCACACGCACACGCACACGCACACGCACACGCACACGCACACGCACACGCACACGCACACGCACACGCACACGCACACGCACACGCACACGCACACGCACACGCACACGCACACGCACACGCACACGCACACGCACACGCACACGCACACGCACACGCACACGCACACGCACACGCACACGCACACGCACACGCACACGCACACGCACACGCACACGCACACGCACACGCACACGCACACGCACACGCACACGCACACGCACACGCACACGCACACGCACACGCACACGCACACGCACACGCACACGCACACGCACACGCACACGCACACGCACACGCACACGCACACGCACACGCACACGCACACGCACACGCACACGCACACGCACACGCACACGCACACGCACACGCACACGCACACGCACACGCACACGCACACGCACACGCACACGCACACGCACACACGACTTCGCTAAGTAAGTTCGACAAACCTGTTTCAAAAGTGTCTCAACCAACTGTTTGTCAGCTGGTTGAACCTCTCCAGATGCTGTAACAAAAATAAATTAATGTGTGCGTGAGTGTGTGCGTGAGTGCGTGCGTGCGGGCGCGCGTGCGTGCGTGCGTGCGTGCGTGTGTGTGTGTGGATTCAATAACATTTCAGCGATATAAATTCTGTACCATTGGCATTTTGTGCAGAATGTAGCAACACGGACTTTATGGCTTTAGTAAAGCGCCACTACAGATGGTTTAATATCTTGATTCAAGACTGTTGAATATTCTATTGTAGTCATGTCGTCAAGTAAACAAGTGATTTTGTTTATAGCGCACGGGGCTGCAAGTTAATCTAGTGATTAGAGGATCATATAGCAACATATTAAATATTTTAAAAGGTACCTTTTGTCTCCTGCGAATGCACCGTCTCCGGTTTATCCTTCAGAAGCCACGCAGTTAGGACAGGATCGAGCAGATTTGCCAGGTCTTCTTGCTTAGTTTCTACCAAGGCCTCGATAAATACACCAAAAGCCTTGGCGCCTCGTTTTGGGAGCAACATTAATAAGGTTGATGCCCTGGCTCGTTGTTGTTTGACCGAATGTTCCTGAAATGAGAAATCTAACATTTGCGAGATTCTCGTTATATTGCTGATGACTTTTATTACCCGTTGAATGGAGAACACAACCCTTGTTATTTTGTTTCAACTTCATCGAAATCCAGTTTATTTATTTATTTAATTTGTTCTCAGTTGATATTAAATAAGCACTTCCTGTTCGTGTCGTGTCGTGTCGTGTCGTGTCGTGTCGTGTCGTGTCGTGTCGTGTCGTGTCGTGTCGTGTCGTGTCGTGTCGTGTCGTGTCGTGTCGTGTCGTGTCGTGTCGTGTCGTGTCGTGTCGTGTCGTGTCGTGTCGTGTCGTGTCGTGTCGTGTCGTGTCGTGTCGTGTCGTGTCGTGTCGTGTCGTGTCGTGTCGTGTCGTGTCGTGTCGTGTCGTGTCGTGTCGTGTCGTGTCGTGTCGTGTCGTGTCGTGTCGTGTCGTGTCGTGTCGTGTCGTGTCGTGTCGTGTCGTGTCGTGTCGTGTCGTGTCGTGTCGTGTCGTGTCGTGTCGTGTCGTGTCGTGTCGTGTCGTGTCGTGTCGTGTCGTGTCGTGTCGTGTCGTGTCGTGTCGTGTCGTGTCGTGTCGTGTCGTGTCGTGTCGTGTCGTGTCGTGTCGTGTCGTGTCGTGTCGTGTCGTGTCGTGTCGTGTCGTGTCGTGTCGTGTCGTGTCGTGTCGTGTCGTGTCGTGTCGTGTCGTGTCGTGTCGTGTCGTGTCGTATTGTACTATTTTCTATTGAACACTTCCGACGCTTAAAATGCTTCATCATCTACATGAAATATATTGCTCGTTGCTCCAAGGTTTCATGATTTCGACTAAATGTTCCAAAGAATGTGTAAACTATTGTATTCGATCATCTAATGTTGGTATAATGTCTGTTTCTAGGGTCAATAGCAACATTAGAACTAGGTTTGTTACTGTCGCTGCGCCCGAATCTTTGAGAATTGCTCCGTCATCAAATATTAATATTATCTGCAAAAACCGAAGCTTGCCCACCGTAGATTTCTAGCTCATTCATCCAACTGATAACAATAATAATAATTAGCTAACTTCCATTGCGCCTAAATTATCAGAAACCAATCTCAGAGTTGTATCAATGCAAAAAGAACTTTAATAAAACCTATAGATTTTAAGATTTCCACCAATGTACAGGTATGTATACGTATTAGTTTAAACATACCTTTATTCGTTCCTCCATTTCGTCTGTAAGTATGTGTTTTCCTACTAGAAATGCAAGCAGACTGTCGCCTACGTCCAGGGTTTGGACGAGTTTAACCCCGTTCCTCCGTAAAATGTCCTTATCCTTTTTCTCCATCGTGATGCCTGTTGACAGATAATGACCTTCGTTTAACATTCTGAACGACGAGCAATAAATGGCAGACGTTATATCAAAGCTCTGATCTAAAAATAACAATGACAAGATGATACGGACTGAATATTCCGGAAATAAAAACCAGAATAGACTTTCTACAACTAGAGTTATTTTGCCATATTCATAATTAATCTTGTATCTGTAAATCATAGTTATCATATCAAGAATTCGTCACTACTGAAAATATAGGGGAATAATATCATCTTATTTGTGTTGTCATTCCTCTTGTTCGATCGCTGCCACAGTTTTACTTATGATTCCTATCGCGTTTTATCCGACATCTCGTTTTAGCCGATTCGATCCTTGCCTATCATTTGTGCGAATTCATGGTCTGCTAGTCTATTATTTTGACGAGTTGATGAGGACATCGCTTTTGCCCATGTGATATGGGTCATATAACGTGTTACAGTATTTATGAATATTATAATATGTATTATATAAATATTAATTAATGTTATATTGTGACATAATACAAGATGGCAAGCTATTTACAACCGACATGCATAATGGAAAGTTCTTGTACTCCCTTAGCAAAATTAATTGCAATACAACCTACATTTAATAAAGGGTTTCGGAGGGAGAGTTCGACATGAGTTCTAAAAAAAAATATGGCACCTCCTTTGCGTACGGGCTCCATAAAATTTGGCAACATCCCACATTTTGGCTACAATGATCCAACAGTTATTGCCTTTAAAAATATACGCTTAGCAAGACAGGTTCATTCATAATTGCCAGTACCACCATGCTGCTTGTTTACATTTGCCACTCAAACGAACACATCTAATTTGAAACAATCTGATAGTCATGCGTTTTTACCCTTTACATGACAACATGTTTGACTGACTGCTGAATACGACACAAATTGGTTGGTATTTTAAAATTTACTACCCTATACTCACGGTAGCCTAACTGCAAGTTATAGTCACTAAAGGTGTACACTGCTACACGAACCTTCAACAATCAATGCGGGGGGAGAATTTTCATGACTTCGTTAACGATGTATTAGACTTATACAAACAGTACCGTCAAATACTTAAGACACTGTTTTGTCCTAGTCTTCTGCTTCAGCGATTGAGCGATGTCATAACAGTTAAATATGATGCGCCCCTCGTCGTACGGTTTCACCATCCTTGCAATTCTCTTGACAAAGGCACTTTTGAAATTGATGATCTTCTTTATGCCTGGACTATTTTCATACATTGAACTACAGCCATACTGTCAATGATGATAGCATGGTCATGAGGTTGAACTAAGTCATCACTAAGAATGCTGAGGAGGCCATCGTGTGTATCAAATTGTACTCGTGCCTGGACTGGTGTTTGTTTACGTGGTGCCTGGATGATTGCATCGGTTGGTGCTTTGTCTGTTGGAATGAGGAGTGATCCATCTGAGCTGCCTAAAGAAGTGCGGCCCATCGAGAAGTTTGTTTGATCAGTATACAGCTCCGGGGGTGCAACTACCATACCAGTTTTGCGCGAGAATTGTTGAGGTCCAGGAATTTGGAGGGCGAGAAGCTTCCTCCGACCAGAGCAACACGGATGTCCCATATCTTACGCACCAACTTTGTGGCTATGAGGGACAAAAGCTATACACCACCTCATCAACGCCCACAGCCTCTAGAGGAAAATACATGGATGCTAGCCGGGGACGATCATGTCCCAGTCCGGTGTCTCTACAAACCAGCACCAGTTACCGTCTTGGAACTGATCAAATGTGGCTACAAGACATCTTGCAAGGGTCACTGCTCATGCAAGAAGAACAATTTACCTGCACTGACTACTGTCTGCAACTGCCACAATTCTGATTGCAGCAACCAACTACAGGATGATAGCAGATGAAGATGAAGATGATGCTTGACTGTTGCAAGAGGATGAACAACCATTGATTTAACTCACTAAGTGTTCAACATGGCATGTTCCATGGTAGATGTGTTGTATATGTATGTTTAAAGAATCGAACCTTTAAACAATTATTTTCACCCAAATTTAATCATTTAATCTTATTCAATGTGTTTTCTGTGTATCTCCCTGTAGGTGTTTCAGGACAAAATTAAATAAGGTGCCTGACATGTAGTGCAGTTCACTATTGGTAATTACTTCTATTTGGTTATTAATTTTGTATTCTGATGTTGACGTTGAATCCTGAACTTATGTATATTTATATGTGTGTGTGTGTGTGTGTGTGTGTGTGTGTGTGTGTGTGTGTGTGTCTGTGTGTGTGTGTGTGTGTGTGTGTGTGTGTGTGTGTGTCTGTGTGTGTGTGTGTGTGTGTGTGTGTGTGTGTGTGTGTGTGTGTGTGTGTGTGTGTGTGTGTGTGTGTGTGTGTGTGTGTGTGTGTGTGTGTGTGTGTGTGTGTGTGTGTGTGTGTGTGCCTCCTTGGTGTTTGTACGTTTGTATTCTTGCAATATTCTGTAATTTTTATTTTTTGGCATAACCTAATTGTCATAATTTGATTTTACTGAATGTTCATCATCACCTTACTGCATAACTTTCAACTTGAAACCAAAAATGACCTATATCTTGACCTGCTTGCACAACTTTGACCTACTCTCGACCTGAAATATATTCTAGTTTATCAGGCATGTTTGGAAACCCTACAATAGAGTCTAACAGCAATGAAGTTGGTCAAGTAGTCAAGACACACCATTTTCTGTATTTTCCATGAGTGACGGCGGCCATCTTCGATTTTGAGCCTTACAGGTGTCTAAAATGTGTAACCTAACATTTTAGTTTAGTTTATACCCAAATAAATTCAAATCAATCACTATCTCACTTTGGGCATCCGATTCCTATGGGACTGTTAATCCTGTTCAACTTTATTTAGAAGTCGCTATAGCGGGTGACCACATTCGTCCCATGTTTGAGAAATTAATAGACGCGCATCCATGCCTTCCCACTCGCGCACTGCGCGTCTATTAGGGACAATACGGTATAAGTATGTATGTATGTATGTATGTATGTATGTATGTATGTATGTATGTATGTATGTATGTATGTATGTACGTATGTATGTATGTATGTATGTATGTATATATACATATATATATATATATATATATATATATATATATATATATACACACACACACACACACACACACACACACACACACACACACACACACACACACACACACACACACACACACACACACAGGCAGTCGTCACTACTCGAACCTGTCACATCTAACTCGACTAGAGTTATTGTTGCGATCAGCGAATAAACAGTATTCTGTATAGATATACGTACAATGTCAGTATTGCATAAAACTCACCTTAATGTTTAGATATTATACACAACAAACGAGCCCGTTTCCCCTTTTCCCTTTCTGTCAAAACAAGGAAGTGTAATCGCTATGCGACCTCGACCTTACAGCGCGTTCCGGTTGAGTGACTCCGGTAAGCAGATGTTCAAAAGTGCTGCCACCTGACGGAGCCTGGGTAATCGAGGCTACGGATGATCAAGTAATAAGGAGTTATTATAATAGTTGCTAGTGTACATGCGTGTAATCGTGTATATATGCGTGCGTGCGTGCGCAAGTGCATTTCACTCAGTAATATATATATATAGGGGAAGGGGAAGGGGAAGGGGAAGGGGAAGGGGAAGGGGAAGGGGAAGGGGAAGGGGAAGGGGAAGGGGAAGGGGAAGGGGAAGGGGAAGGGGAAGGGGAAGGGGAAGGGGAAGGGGAAGGGGAAGGGGAAGGGGAAGGGGAAGGGGAAGGGGAAGGGGAAGGGGAAGGGGAAGGGGAAGGGGAAGGGGAAGGGGAAGGGGAAGGGGAAGGGGAAGGGGAAGGGGAAGGGGAAGGGGAAGGGGAAGGGGAAGGGGAAGGGGAAGGGGAAGGGGAAGGGGAAGGGGAAGGGGAAGGGGAAGGGGAAGGGGAAGGGGAAGGGGAAGGGGAAGGGGAAGGGGAAGGGGAAGGGGAAGGGGAAGGGGAAGGGGAAGGGGAAGGGGAAGGGGAAGGGGAAGGGGAAGGGGAAGGGGAAGGGGAAGGGGAAGGGGAAGGGGAAGGGGAAAAAGACAAGTTTCATGGGACACAGATAGACACTATTAGCCATACCCAATTTCTGGGAGTGATAATATATAATAAAATCAATTTAAACGAACATATAAAAAATACATGAACAAATATCTAAGAGTGTAGGCATTTTCTGGAAAAATCAAGAACGAAGTGAACAAAAAAAATTTGATTAACTTATATTATACCTTCATATACCCATTTTATCTATTGTAATATAGTATGGGGAATAGCCCAACAATATATATATATATATATATATATATATATATATATATATATATATATATATATATATATATATATATATATATATATATATATCTAAAATTCATGTATTGCAGAAACAAATCATTAGTATAATAAGCCATGCTGAATTCAGAAGTCATACATATGTTTTATTTAAAGCATAAAGCACCACAAATTATGAACATATATCAACTGAACAAATATGTAACTTGTATACTAATGTACAGACATAACAGGGGTATGTTACCAAATATATTTAATGACATGTTCATAAAGCACACACCGTCACACAACTACAATATGAGACAACAGAATAGCTTACAAAATACCACATTGCAAAAACAGTACCAAACAATGATGATGATTGTCTATGAATATTTTCAAAAAGGCAATGAAACAATATATCTGAAGAACATATTAACAAGAAACACTGGACAATTAGGATACAGTGGTATAATTCAGTATAATACTATGAATAAATAATTGTGAATACCATAGTTAATAGCTAATTGCCAAAATGTATCATCATGTTTTTATGACACTTATTTGATTAACTGTAGTATGCTCGCATCAGCATAATTGCACAAAGGTGGCGTACATGTTTTGTTGTTAATTGAAAAAGAAATCATAAGCAGTTTTCTTCTTTCCTGCTTATTATTGTTTGTCTATCCTGATTTGTATGTATACGACATGTGTTTGGATTCAATATTGTCTCAGACAATCAGTCAATAAAGCAATTGCGTGTTAAAGCAATTGTGTGGTGCAACATAAAAAACCGACTGGAAAAGGCGACTGCAGCTGTAGCCTCGGTTACCGGGGCGCCGTGAAGTGGCAGCCATTTTGATGCCATTTACTAGTGCTTGGGGAAATGATGCTCTACGTTTGTGATCGCCAGGGTAGAGATGGCAATTGGCTCTCTGGCAGATTTTGAAATAACAAATTAAACAAGGACACACTCTTTATTATATGATACTATACTATTAAAACTATTCAAAATTAAACTTACAGTGAAAGGTAGCACACACAAGATAAACAGAAACGATACTTTTTTCACTGTTAGTGTTTAGTTTCATTTCTTTCATTCTTTTATTTTGTGTACATATATTTTATTTGATAATTTCATTAGTTTCGTTTTCAAAAGCATACACAATATATAAACATACATTATTATTAAATAGGTAAACCTGTACATGTTTCCAAAACAGGGTCGACATCTGACGATTTCGAGCAATGGCAATATGTAAGTTTCGCCAGACTATCTTCTCGGGGAAGTCACGTGGCTGAGCGAGAGTTGGTTAAGAGAGACTATAAGGCAGCTGCTACTCTCCCGGTTGCCAGATTGCGAAACATGTATGAAACGCCAATTAGGATTAGTTAGGATTAGTTAATACAGAGCAGTATTAAAGTCAGTTAGGGTTAGGATTATGGTTAAATCCAGATATATTATATTATGAACAGGCAATAACTGATGCTCTGTGTAGTATAATCGGCGTCTTGGTTACCAGGTTGCATCTTCCTCTTCATCGTGGTGTACATAACAGACGCGTACAATCAACGCCTTGGTCACGTCTCCCACTTGGCTCGTGGTGCCCACTACGACAAGTCAAGTGAACACCAGACTTCCAGGACAGTTAGCGCCTCGCTGCATACCCCGGGAAGAAGAAGAGATTCTTTGGGAGCGAGCTTACTGTCTGAACAGCCTGGAGATACCCTTGGCTGGTTGATCGATCGCCCACCTTTTTAGTCACCTGATAACAAAGCATAGTTGACACACATCATCGTGATAACTATATAAGAAAGCAATGGGCAACCTACAGATCACTAAGGGCGCTGATAGACCCTGCAAATTGGTCTTGTGACATAGTCTGCTGTTTATGCGCATGCGCACGATCTGTTTGTTTTTCAATTCATCTTTGAATTCTTGTAGACTGCAAAAGTGTGCTAACAAATGTCGGATATAATGAATAAATGTAAGGTTACGAGGTAACGGGACGTTGGCGGTTACCGACACAACACCCGAGTTGCATAACGGCGCCAGCTGGATTATTAGTTCTGTAGGTTCCCCATTAAGTTATCTGTAATCAGTACCAAAACTCATTAACCATTAAGGAAATAAATGGTTACTTTTTTGTTGCAATAAGTATTTTAAAGTAATATTTGTCATAATAAGATGAATGTTTTATGACGAGCAGTTCATTGTTATCAATATCTAGACTAATGTTCTAATTAAATTGTTGTTATCAATAAAGTTATTATTAACGCATTCAATGTTAAATTAAATTATTATTAACACAATCAATATCAAAGCTCGACTGATGGCAAACGCTTGCGTAATATTTGCGAGGTGTAAAACTATGTTTCGATGAAAGCTTCAAAACCACAGCGGTATATTATAATGATTTAAATCACTCAAGTGATAAAGCTTAGTTTCAAGTGGTTTAAGATGTAGATTAGTGTAGGTGTCTGATGTCTATATATTTATGTGTACCCGGGGTTACTTATTCAATACTGCTACTAAATAGATCGATCCCTATGCCATATGATAGTTCTTTCCTTAATGGTTAACATATTTATATTTGCTATGCATCTGTCTATAAAATATTTTTTCTGGATTTTGTTTTTAGGGATGCAACAAATATTCCGTTTGGGTACTTTTAGTATTTAGAAATGAATATTGTTTGTATAATAATTATTTAACATAAAATTGTGCAAAGACAATGTGAATCACAACCATGAACATTTAAACATCTACAAACAGCTATAATAACTCATTATTCAAATCATAATTATTAGACGCGCGATTTGATTGCTCCGGTAGTCATATCACAGCATCAGTGATATTGTGACGCTATGTTCGTTTTCAAACAAAGTTCTTACGTGAAAGAAACGTGAAACGTACCTTTGTGAGCAAATGTGTAATGTCATCATTGCAAGCATGATTGGAAAATGTATCGACGAGGTCATTTATAAACCAGCTGCCTTTCGATGGATGCCTGAGAGCAACGTATCCTGAAAGTAAAATGAAACATCTCACTGATCTGTTGAAGAAAAGAACAACTCTTTGAACACGAGAAGGACATTATAGAATACAGTGTACCTTATTAGACATGGACGGTTTCAGTATCAAAGGATCTTCAAGCGATGCAAAGCAAGTCTCAAAGTTTGCTATATATAACAACGTTGTCGATGAATGAGTTGACGTTAAACACTTGTGGACGTGGCAGCTTGAACAAATGTCAACAACAATCCCACATATTCTAGTAGCATGTATAGAGCACACCATTGTGTAACGTTGTCGACAATGAAGTTCCAGCGGCAGAAAAAATAACCAGCAGCACACTAATCCTCGTTTTCAACTGTCGTGAGCCGAGTCGATAGGCGAAGTGCATAATTTGGGAGAGCCTGAGATGTTTTCATTGCTGTGCCTCAGGGGTGGAAGTGCCAACGGAGAGAGAGATAGGGGAGGGAGAGAGAGATGGAGAGAGAGGGAGGGAGAGAGAGAGAGAGAGGTGAGGCGAGAGAGAGAGAGAGAGAGAGAGAGAGAGAGAGAGAGAGAGAGAGAGAGCGACAGCGACAGCGACAGAGGCAGAGGCAGAGACAGAGACAGAGACAGAGACAGAGACAGAGACAGAGACAGAGACAGAGACAGAGACAGAGACAGAGACAGAGACAGAGACAGAGACAGAGACAGAGACAGAGACAGAGACAGAGACAGAGACAGAGACAGAGACAGAGACAGAGACAGAGACAGAGACAGAGACAGAGACAGAGACAGAGACAGAGACAGAGACAGAGACAGAGACAGAGACAGAGACAGAGACAGAGACAGAGACAGAGACAGAGACAGAGACAGAGACAGAGACAGAGACAGAGACAGAGACAGAGACAGAGACAGAGACAGCAAAATAATATACGTTGTGCCAGTGCATGTTTTCTGTCATCATTACCTGGAACTGTGGAATATGACACGATTTGGTCTTGCTTTGGATGTACGGTTTGTTCTGGTTTTGCTTCCGGCAAGTGGGCGAGGGTTAGTCTTGCCATTGCAGCACTGGTGTCTGCCATTACAGAGGCCGGTCTGCCATGAGCTGTTTTATTTCCTTTTGTCCAAGCAGCTGAAAGAATACAGCACACACTAGACACATACCATTATATAAAAACGCCACGCCATGGTTAGTTAAATTAAGGCTTGGAGTAGCGGTATCAAATTTATATATAACGCTATATAACTGCCACGGGTGGGGGGGGGGGGCAACATATACCGGAGTAGTGCTGCCCTATATAACTTGCTATAAATGATTCTTATGGACAGCTCACTCATCCCACGTCAGCTTCTTTTGTCCCAGAGTGTGTGCTACCAGGATTGGGCGGACAAGCCACTCCCGCACCCATCAACGGAGACTGCACTGATGACATCGTCGATTCTGAAGGTCAACCAACCATTAGACTCCCGTATAAGCAGATATTAGAGTTAGGTTTAGAGTTTGGGTTAGGGTTATGGTTAGGTGTTTAGAGTTATAGTTAGGTCTATGGTTACGGTTTGGGCTAGGACTTGAAACGTGTCGTCTTGGCCTGACATCTGTGTAGTCGGATTGTCCGACTCATCTCGCATTCATACATATCTGATTCGACACCAGAAGTACTGAACAAATCACTTTATTACAATTACAAGCAGAGAGAGGGATAACACTGATCGACATCGAGTCTCGTCATCTTCCAAGACTGATCTCTTGGACTGCATATGTCGTTCTATGCATTTACATTGGCATACCATCACATCCCTCTTTCTTCAAAACATAAAGACAAAATAACTAACTTACTAATGTCCGTATGTAAGAGAAATCAAATCATTATTCTAACTATTAGCCATAATGTTCGTGTAAACTAGAACACAATTACAGGTCCAATCGTTGTGGGCGTTTCACTCGTCTTCCGGAGCTAGTGTATTGTTCCGGTTGTGGAAGCTGGAAACGGACTGACTTCTTCTGGGGTAACACGGAGTTACCCGGAGGTGGTACGACTTGCATGTCGTCTCTTCGCGTCAAGTCGTCTGTATCGTCCACGTTGTCTTGTTGGAACGTATGTCGCTCAGTCGTCTCACGGAGGTGACGACGGTTACGCCTAAGGACATTGCCTGTCGGAGTCAAGATGTTGTACGACCGCGGCTGTACATCAGTTGATATCACCTTGGCAGGCTGCCAGGTGTCTGTCTGAGTCTCTCTCACACGAACGTCCTGTCCGGGTATTAGCGGTGCAAGTGGTTGCATAGCTCGCTTATCATGGTTAAGACGTTGGATTTCTTGCCTCTCGGCGAGACGACGTCTGATTTCGTCTTTCGACCAGTGTTCATTTCTGATGATCACGGGGAGGTTCGATTTGTACTTGCGGGCATTTAGCATCTCTGCCGGTGACGGTAAGTGGCTGTCGATTGGTGTTGATCTCAACGCGAGCAGTGCTTTCTGCGGGTTGGATCTCGACATCGCTGCCTTCTTCAGGGTATACTTCACCGTCTGAACTTGACGTTCGATGAATCCATTCGATTGTGGGAAGTGTGGGCTGGACGTTACGTGGTCGAAGCACCACTCGGCGGCGAAGTTTCGAAAAGCCTGACTGCTATAATGTCCACCGTTGTCGCTCATAACCTTGCTTGGCGATCCATTCTCCGCAAACACCTCACTCATCTTCGGTAACTCATGCTGCATCAGCGGCTCGTGCGCCTGACGTTTCTGTAACCGTTGACACGCGTCGCACTTCCTCACGATGTCGTCGATGTCCTTGTTGATCGACTTCCAGTAGACACAGGACCTCGCTCGTAGCCGGGTCTTCTCTATGCCCTGGTGAGCCTCGTGCAGTTTGCTCAACACTTCCGCCTGTAGACTTAGGGGAATCACCAGACGGTCGCCCTTCATGATAAGACCGTCCTCAACTGCCAACTCGTCTCGGCATGACCAGTAGGGTCGCAACGGTGCAGCTAGGTGGCGTTGGCTATCTGGCCATCCATCCACGATGACGGCTCTCAGCGCACACAGTTCATCGTCGGCATGTGACGCCTCTCTGATCGACTGTAGTTTCTGCGTTGAAAACTGTACGAATGACACTTGTATGTCAAGGTCGATCTGCGTCGACTCGCTACTCGGTTGTCTTGACATGGCGTCGGCCAGCATCATTTGCTTTCCTGGCTTGTAGCGTAACACAAAGTCATACGGTTGTACTCGCAGGAACATTCTCTGTAATCTCTGCGGTGCTGCTGCAAGGTTCTTCAAGTTGATCATCTCGAGAGGTTTGTGGTCAGACTCGAGAACGAACGATTTTCCGTAGACATACATGTGGAACCTCTCGCAGCCGAAGACGACTGCGAGCATCTCACGTTCAATGTTGGCGTATCGCTGTTCGCAATCACTGAGGGACTTGCTGGCAAACGCGATGGGCTTCCCGTGTTGAATGAGAACAGCGCCGAGTCCTCGGCTGGAGGCGTCGACCTGGATGACACTCTCAGCCTGTGGGTCGAAGTACGCAAGGGTCACTTCACGACAGATGAGAGACTTCGTCGCTTCAAACGCTGCGTTGTGAGATTTCGTCCAGATGAACTCGGCGTCCTTCTTCACTAGATCACGCAGGGTTGCGGTTTGCTGCGACAGGTTTGGAATGAATGGCGACATGTACGTGGCTATGCCCAGAAATTTCTGAAGTTGTGCGACGTTTTGCGGTTCTTTCATTCGCTGGATGTCCGCGGCTTTGCCTGGGTCTGGACGTACGCCGTCTGCGCTGAATTCCAACCCGAAGAACTTCATGTTCGCCTGTTTGATGTCGCATTTATCAATGTTGAACACCAGCCCATGCTGCAGTGCTACTCTCATCAAGTTGTGCAGATGTTTGTCGTGTTCGGCTTCTGTCTTCCCGAACACACCCACGTCGTCAGCAATACTTATCGTTCCTAGGCACTTCTCAAGGATGCAGTCCATCCTCTCCTGGAACACGTCTTGGCTGAGGTTCAGGCCAAACGGTAGTCTTCTGAAACAGTACCGGCCGAATGGACTGTTGAACGTTGTCAGACGCTTAGACTCGTCGTCTAACTGCACGGACCAGTATCCGTGACGTGCGTCTAGCTTGGAGAAGATCATTGACCCAGCAAGCTTGTGGGTAATTTCCTCCAAGGTCGGTGTTGGGTAGTGCGGACGCTTGATAGCTGTGTTCAAGTCTTTGGGATCCAAGCAGATGCGCAACTTTCCGTTCGACTTCCTGCTGTATACGATGCTAGATACCCAATCTGTAGGCTCCTCGACTTTCTAGACCACCCCGAGTTCTACCATCTGGTTGATCTCATTCCTCACGTCGTCTTTGATGTGGATCGGACATCGTCTGGGCGCATGTACGACTGGGGTCACAGCAGGGTCTAGTGTGATGTGGAACGTTTCGCGGAACTTTCCGATGCCCTTAAAACAATCTGGATACAGCCGCTGGAGATCTTCCTTCGAGTTCAACGGCGGTGGATGTTCGCTGACTGCACAGTTCAAGGTCACCAAGTTGATCTTGCGGCAGGAAGGTAGTCCCAAGATCACTGGACCTGGCGTGTCAGCAACAAAGTACTCTGCTTCGTGTGTGGTTGTCTCATGCACACACTTCAGTCGCGTAGTACCGTACTGCCGGATCAATTGTCCGTTGTAGGCAGTTAGGATCGTGTCTCGATGCTCAAGGCTGCCTCGCACAGGTATTCCTTCTGTGTCGATGCTTGACGGGTACATGCGCTGGAACGTCCTCAGCGGCATTACGTTACCCTGCGCACCTGTGTCGACCTTGACACAAAGTGTCGCTGGGGTGTCAGGCCTGTCTTTCAGCGTGATCCTGAGAGTCGCATATACTTCGTCCCTCTCGACGGCGTTGATGTTGACGGTATTAGAAGCAAACGGCTCGAAGTTGTCGCTGAGCTGATCGAATCTGGCGTCTTGACTGATGGAATGGACACCACCTCGTTGGCGCTCATCACGGTTGGTCCTTCGTCTTGACCTAGCTCGGGATCTTGGTCGCCCAGAAGAGTGTGGTCTTCCTCCGGCGCCAGACGTCCAACCTGTAGCCTGCCGACATACTCGCTGCCAGTGATTGAGTTTCCCACATGCGTTACACCTACTGCCCTCTGCTGGACATCGATCTGTGGGCGCATGATGATCGACGTCCACATTTTGCGCACGTAGGTGCCTCCTCTCGACGTCCGCTTGGCTCATGTGTTCTCCGCGACCGGCTGACGTGACTGATGCTGCTGGCGTCTCCTGAGAACTGCTCCATGTTGGCCAGTGTTGCTTCATGCGTTCTAGCAACGTCCATCGCCGCGTCAAGTGTTAGTGCCTCATCACGGCACAGTAGCTTTTCTTGCACTTTCCCGTGCCGGACACCCACTACTAACTGTTCGATCAACCTCTCCTCGGTTTCTGTAGTATCACGGAACTTGCATTTACGCGCCTGCGTCTTGCAGCGTGTCATGAATTCGTCAACTGTCTCATAGCTCAACTGCCTGAATTTTTGCAGATGAAAACGGCTCAGCCTGTAATTAGACTTGGGTTCTATCAGAGCCTGGAATTTAGCCCAAATGAACTCAACGTCTTTCTTATCAGTTTCACTGAGGTCCCACGTATTGTACATTCGCCGACCCTCCTGTCCTACCCACAGCAGGATGTAGGTCACTCGTTCACTCTGCCCTTTTTCAGCAAAGGGCCCACTGAAAATCAGTTCGCAATATTGACGGAATGAACGAAACTCCGTGGGTAAATCAGTGGCTAACGAGTTCATGCGGGGTGGCTCTATACCTGACAGATCACCCATGGCTGCTTATTAATGGCAATGTCTATCACTTACTCAGTGAGAACAACAAATCGGAGCTGGCCAGCGTCGACTCGACGGTGCCGCGTGCGTGTTGACCTATTTACGAATGTCGAAAGCGCCGGATTCAACCGTAGCTGCCACCATGAAACGTGTCGTCTTGGCCTGACATCTGTGTAGTCGGATTGTCCGACTCATCTCGCATTCATACATATCTGATTCGACACCAGAAGTACTGAACAAATCACTTTATTACAATTACAAGCAGAGAGAGGGATAACACTGATCGACATCGAGTCTCGTCATCTTCCGAGACTGATCTCTTGGACTGCATATGTCGTTCTATGCATTTACATTGGCATACCATCACAGGACTCAGGTTTAAGGTTTGTATTAGAAATAATGAAAAAGTACATTTAACTCCATGTGTTGACTCATGAGGTTTTTAAGGAGCAAACTTATGCAATGGAAGCAGTATCATACTGTACTGATCTAAGAATTGGCCCCCGGCAGTTTTATATTGGTATAATATTGCCGCGTGGCAATATTATAATGGGACAATAGTACAGGCCCTAACATCACACCGGGTGTAGCCGTTTTTGCAGAATGCTGTATTTTTTAAAAACATGTTTTTATTTAAATATAAACAATTCTGACCTGTAGTATTGATTATTAATTATGTACCCAAACCTTTTGAAATAACTGTGTTCGCCAGTTTTATATCAATCTACATTTCGCAGGTATGCAGGTGTTGCAGTACCCCAGGTATTGCAACAACTCAGGGAGTTTGACGCCCCTGCCATGCAGAGTTGTAAACCACTGCCTTGTGGTACAGGTTCTTGACAGAACCGAAGGCTAAGGGAGCAAACCCTAACTAGAAAACCATGTCACTGTGTCACTGTGGCAGCATCAAGGGCGGTTGATGTATGGAACTCCCAACATCTCTGGACCAGCCACTGCAGGGACAAATAGTTTGCGCCTGTCTGGACATGTTCTTGCCGGTGTGAGACCTCTATTTGTTACCCGAGAGAGTGTCGCTAGTAACTTGCAAAAGCCAGCGGCACTTCAACCCTTTTTGCTAGCCGCTTCCATGAAATGTACAACTGCACGAAACTCCATACCGGATCGGCCGTCGCCCGGGTTACCAAGGACCGCGCTGCTCGACCTCATCTTCCGTCGACAGTGGAATATCAGCTAGAAAGAAGAAGACAAAGAAGACAACTACTGACAATTGGACAATGGAACGTCAGGACTCTCCTCGACCGAGAAGGAGCTAACCGACCAGAAAGACGTACGGCAATGGAACTTGCCAAATACAACATCGACATCGCCGCCCTATGTGAAACAAGGTTCTCAGAGTCTGGAAGTCTCAACGACTTGGAATACTCTTTCTTCTGGAGTGGCAAACCCGAAGGAGAAAGAAGGGAGGCAGGAGTGGGCTTTGCTATCAAAAAGGATATCATCACAAAGCTGACAGAAATGCCACGGCCAGTAAGCGACAGCATCATGACGATGAGACTACCTCTGAGCAAGGATAACTTTGCTACAATTATCAGCGTGTATGCTCCGACAATGACAAACCCAGATGAAAACAAGGAGGCCTTCTACAACCAGCTGGCAAATGTGCTCAGTGGCATCCCTCGTACAGATAAGCTACTGCTGATAGGAGACTTCAATGCGAGGATAGGAAGAGACAATGACAAGTGGCCCTTGGTCATGGGCAAACATGGGATTGGGAAATGCAACTCCAATGGCGAGCTTCTACTGGCTCGATCTGTGCTCTGAATTTGAACTGATAGTGACGAACACCATGTTCAAGCAGAAGGATGAACGCAAGACCACCTGGATGCGTCCTCGTTCCAGACATTGGCATATGATCGACTTCATCATCACGAGGTGTCGGGATAAGATGGACATCCACAGTACCCGAGTCATGCGTGGAGCAAACTGCTGGACCGATCACCAGATGCTGAGGTCAAAAGTGGCTTTCAGAATACGGGACAAGTAAGACGACCAAGCTGAACACTGCAAAACTAAGTACCACCAGCCATAGGGAGAGTTTTGAGCAGGAGATGGTCAGTGTTCTCGCCCAATGGGAGGAGAAAGAAAATTCAACACCAGACGAGGAATGGGCAGTTCTGCAGCGGGTCGTGTACAACACAGCCAAGACATATCTTGGCAAAACAGACAGAAAACACCAGGACTGGTTCGACCCCAACGACCGGGAGCTACAGACTCTTATAAAGATGCCTGCAGACTGCTACAAAAACGCACCTGTGCACTGAAGTCAGACTGGTGGGAAAGGAAGGCAGTGGAGCTGCAGAGAGCTGCTGACAGTAACAACATGAAGGGCTTCTACAATGGACTGAAGGAAGTGTGTGGACCCAAAAAGAAGGCACCTGTTCAACTAATATCAACATATGGAATGGAGACCTTCTCTGACAGCAAGATAGCTGTGGCAAGATGGAGTGAACATATCCAGAAGCTACTCAACGTCCCTGGCGACATAGATCACGAAGCTCTGGACAACATGCCGCAGCGCATTATCAAGACAAGCCTCGATGATATTCCAACTATGGAGGAGATGGCTAGAGCAATCGCCGGCCTGAAAGATGGCAAAGCACCTAGAGGAGATGGAATTCCTGCAGAAGTATGGAAGCGTGGAGGAGACAATCTGTTCAGCAGACTGCACCAACTAATCACCAATGCCTGGGAGATGGGTTCTGTACCACAAGCATGGAAGGATGCCAGCATTGTAACCATCTACAAGAAAGAACAGACTGTGGGAAATATAGAGGAATCTCTCTTCTTTCCACAGCAGGCAAGATCTTCGCCAGGATCCTCCTCAACAGACTATCTACACACATAACACCAGAGGTAGTTCCGGAGACACAATGACAATGTGGCTTCACAGGTAACCGGAGCACCGTGGATATGGTATTTTGTCTTCGACAACTACAAGAAAAGTCCATTGAGCAGGACCAACCACTGTACATGGTATTTGTCGACTTCAGTAAGGCGTTCGATACAGTTGGGAGGACCGGGCTATGGCAGCTACTAAGGAAGTATGGCTGCCCAGAGAAGTTCACAACAATGATCGAGGCACTACATACCGGAATGATGGCGAATGATAGTGTTGGAGTGGAAGTCTCGGAATCGTTCAGTGTCACAAATAGGGTCAAGCAAGGTTGTGTACTAGCCCCCACGCCCTTCTCCATCTTCCTATCAGCAATGCTCGACGAAGCTTTCCGAGACATGGGTGATGGCGTCTACATACAGTCCATCCAGAGTGTTGACCTATTCAATGTCGCACACTTCAGAGCAAAGACCAAGACTACTCGGATACTAATGAGAGAGCTGCTATTTGCAGATGACAGTGCACTGGTTGCACACTCTGCTGAAGAGATGCAGAAAATAGTGGATGCTTTCTCCGATGCGTCAAAGAAGTTCGGCCTGAACATTAACATCAAGAAGATCGAGGTGCTGTACCAACCCAACTCTACAAGAACCCGAGAGGAGGATATCATGGATGATGGAAACAAGCTGAACTCTGTTCTGGAATTCACCTACCTCGGAAGCATTGACGATGAAATACAGAGGAGGATGGCCAAGGCTAGTGCATCTTTCGGCCGACTACGCCAGAGACTCTGGAACAACCACCATGTGTCCATGCGGGTTAAAGGCAAGATATACCGTGCAATCGTGCTGTCCACCCTCCTATGTGGAGCCGAGGCCTGGACAGTGTACAGACGACAGGTGAAAAAGCTGCATGCCTTCATGATCCCGCCATCTGCGTTCAATCATAAGGATAACCTGGATGGACAAAGTGACAAACAAGGAAATACTTGAACGGACAGGGCTGCCATCTATGGAAGATCTTCTGATCAGAAAGAATCTCCGGTGGACTGGACACCTCATGAGGATGTCACCAGACAGGCTACCAAAGCAGGTTCTCTACTCTCAACTCTCTTCTGGTCACAGAAAGAGAGGGCGCCCTCGTCTCCGATTCAAGAATACCGTCAAGAGAAACCTGAAGATGAGAGACATAAAGATCAACTCATGGACATCACTCTCACAGCAGAGAGACAAATGGAGAGCAACATTCAAGTGATGGAAGCAGTCTTTGTCGCTTCGCGACCGACAGCATGATGATGATGATGATGACATTTCAGCTAGATATTGGACCTTAACTGTGGAGGGTTTTTATTTGTATCTATTTTTTCAGACAAAAACATTGACATTGGTACAGGGCATAAGTCTAATTTGGTAAATAAGCAACAGAAATAAATGCCTAATAGAATTAAAATTCTTATGGAAGTTATAGAACTTTATGATAGTGCGCTACGTCTATAATTTTATGATTAGATATTTAACATTTTGAATTTCCAAAATTTTGTATTTTTCGGAGATATATGAAGTAAATGTTTAGAAATAAACACAAACTGTCAGACCTGTTTGGAGAGTGGCACTAAATTCCGCGATTGGTGTGCAGACATAACATTTTGACTAAGTAGGGTATACTATAGGGAACACCTTTTTATATTATTTCACGTTGCTTCTGCAGGAAGAAAAATATCATCAACAGAATTTCACAGCTGATTCAAGAAACACATGGCATTAGGACTAGACAAAGATATATAAATCTGCGTGACATTTGCATAAAGTTGATGACTCAAATGGTGACTAGTGATAACCGAAATAAATGGAGTTGTTTAGAAAATGAGTAAAAAGATATGTTCCCAGAGCAGAGCCTTGAGCAATACCTTATGAAATAAGGAATCCTGATTAAAAAATAATCAAACATGCACGCATAAATTGTGGTTTCTCATAGCGCTGATTTTATACCAATTTCAGAGTGTCAATCGATATCTAATTGTGTAAAATGTTAAAACTGAAAGTTTATTTTTAACATCTTAAACGAAACGGGACAGAGTGAATCAATACCGCCAAAAAGTTGACGTTGCTGGTGTATTTTATTCCTTTTCAGACTTGTATTGCCTTTTTATGCGTTGTCAAAATGCAATTCGATGAGTTTATTCATGTGACGTTTCTAAGTGAATAGAGTGTGTGTGCACTGCATATAATTCGTGCCGACACACGCACATTCGTTTGCTCCGTGGAGTATTTTATAGCACCTGGGTGTAAGGTACACACAATCAGACAAAATCATTAGTAGTCTATGATGGTGCAAACAAACACTCACCTCCCTGACACGCCTGGATGAAGAAGATCTTTGGCTTGCCCGATAAATATGGGCAAGAGTCTCCATCAAACATCGCAGTGATTGTATCTATAGAGATGTGCTTTCTGTCAGTGCCAACGATGACGTCTTTCGCACCGTGGGACAGGATACAGAGGACAAAGGCATTCGCCCCAGGCTTCTGATTCAGTTTCTCCTGCTCAAGAGTTTTTCCGATTTCCTGCATGGACACAAGGCAGCACAAAATGATTATGGTTTCCTCTAAACCAACGAAACGATAGCACACATGTCTCCTTCAGTAAATGATAAACCAAACATGCCTATTTTGTCGCTAAATTAGTTCCTACGTTGAATCTAAGTATGTGCTACCGAAAGTGCAGCTATTAATGGAACGATTATGTTTAAGGATTCAACGGTTCCTTTATAACATAGTTACAGGCCTATCGACGTAGACGGCACAGCTACAACTATATATTCGTGGATCATTTGCACTATTCACTAGATTTGTTACTCAGATGGATATAATAAACTTATTAGCAAAAATAACCATGCTTCGTGTGGCGCTACGGCCGACGTAATTACTGTTATAGTTCATCATCATCACACAGCCGTATTGTTCCGTTGAGCGAAGGCCTTAGCATGCTGTTTACACGTCTGCCTATCTTGCACTATCCTCTGCCAAATGGTTCCCTATCAGTAATCGCTTAGTCCGTCTCTCCGTTGTCTTACCGGTCTTCCTCTAGATCGCTTCCTTTCATAAGGTTTCCAGGTGGTGATACGCGAAGCAAGGACAGTACTGCTTGACTTTGCACGGAGTCGAAGGCTTTCTCGTAGTCGACGAACGCGATGCAGAGCGAGCTATTATATTACAGGCACTTCTCCGTCAATTTATTTACGACATGGATGTGATCTATAGTTGTGTACCTGCATCTTAATCCAGCTTGCTCTCGTGGCTGGTTTTCGTCGAGTGTCTTCTGTAGTCTTTTTGTACTTTCGTGATTACTTTATAGCGTTTGCCAACAGACGTATCAACTTGTAGTTCGATCTTGATGTTTTTGATTTCCTTCTTGAACTTGAAGATTTTCATCATCTTTGCGTCCTTCATGCTTATAAGTGTTGTGTACATCTTAGCAAGTGTCGTTGCTCGATGCTGTCCCATTCTTCCTATATCTCTATGCTGCGTTTACATCCTATTGTGCAATGTCGAGTATATCTTTCGGGTCAGTTTTGATTATTTTACTCTTTTCAAGTGTTGCTATAGAATACTTCTACTTCTACTTCTAGTTTGTCGCGGCGTTGTCTATCCTGCCTGTCTAGGATTGTAATTAGTCTGTCTTGACCTATGTTTTCTGATTTTTCTCAGGGTCTCAGTCGCATTCGTCGTGTCTCGATTTCTTGGTTATACTTCATTATGGTTTCTTTATGAAGGTTTTGCATATTTCTGTGTATTCTGTTCTTTGTTTCTAGTCGTCTTTTCCCAATATTTCTCGTCGTTTCGTCATCAGGGCTCGTGATGGTGACACATTCTAGTTATAGTTACGTCGGTAAATGTTAGTAAACCACGCTAAAACTCAGAGCATAGCCATCTAATTTGACAAAGAAATTACTTTCCCATTAGAAGCGGCACTTGCCTTGGTTTATACAAGTTAGTATAGGGCATAAGCGATGCGTGGATGGATGCAAAACAAATATAAACTAACTTTGCTTACTCACTAAATACATTTGCCAGTCTTAATTTGTTAGTGTACATTCGCGGAAACGTATTTTCTCCATTTTAGAATTGTATTAAGTAGTTCACTGTAAGCAGCTATTCAAACAATTTGTTTGCATAAATTAAATGATCGCTAGATAGATAGTACAGATTTAGAATATAGTCAATATTATTCCTCAAAGATTGGCGCTCAATGCTCGATCCGTCTTAAAACATTGAAATGCCCTAATGCATACGGTAGCTGCCTTGTGAACAAACATACGTACGTCGGCTGTGAGATTCCTGTGCACCTTCACCACAAAATAGAGACTCTCAAACAGCTGTTTCAGTCTATTTTCATCTTTGCGTGTGCCCTCGCGTTGATCACCGTCCTTAAAGGTTTCGTTGTTGATAATAACTGCACGGCCTCGTGGGTTAGCAGTCATATCGTAAACTTCGCCCGTCATCTACAATTTAAAAAAGATCATAGAAGTGTATGCACATTGTCATGATGTGTTTGGTGTATGTATGCTTGTGTGTGTGTGTGTGTGTGTGTGTGTGTGTGTGTGTGTGTGTGTGTGTGTGTGTGTGTGTGTGTGTGTGTGTGTGAGTGTGTGTGTGTGTGTATGTGTGTGTGTGTGTGTGTGTGTGTGTGTGTGTGTGTGTGTGTGTGTGTGTGTGTGTGTGTGTGTGTGTGTGTCTACACACATACCAATACATACGCAGGCATGCACACACACCACACACACACACACACACACACAAACACACACATATATATATATATATATATATATATATATATATATATATATATATATATATATATATATATACGATATATGAACATAACAAAATGGAAAGCTACCATCCATGGGCGAATCATCCTTGCTACATGGTTATGATGATTGAGATGATGAGAAACTGTTGATATCAACTGGTGGTGCTACCTATGTTTAGTTAAGGAAATATACTTCTTTCATTAACTTTCATTGACATACCTTCAACAGTTTCTCAGCCACATTTTGGTCAACTAGTTGAACTTCTCCAGCTTCTGGAACAAAATAGAAAATTAATGTGTCCGTGCATGCTTGCCCGCACGTGTGCACAACATGCATACAATAGCAGCTGTATAAATTCACCATCATTGACTTTCGAATTAGATATGTATGAGCAGTGATTCAATCTGTGACATGGATTCGGGTCTAACCAGATTGTACGTATTCATTTGCAAATAGGTTTCACTGTTCACGCATTTTTCCGGTGAGTAACGATTCGGCCAAGAAATAACCGTAACAAAGCAGACTTTTCTATAAGCAGCGCATTGATTAAACAAGTCACCTTTTTAAAACGCCCGTTGTCTGCACAATTCTCATATAAACAAAATGAGCGAATACAGGATGAGCTTACAAAATGAAAATGTTAAAAAAAATACCTCTTGTGTCCTGTTGCGGATACACCACGTCCGTTTCTTGTTGATGGGTGCTCTTCTGTATGCTGGCAGTTCCGTCTCCATGGAGAATCTCGGCCAGGTGACTTTGTTCGGTCTTTACCAAAGCGTCAACAAATACATCAAATGCTTTTGGGCCTCGCTTTGGCAGCAGACGTAGCAATTCTGAAGGCCTTGCATGCACTGTCTCTGGGTGTACCTGAAAATTTGAAAACCATTGTTTTGCATGACTCACTAAATAGATGTTGACTGACAATACCTCGTCAAATGGAGCACGCATCCATTGACGGGCATTGTTGCTTTGAATCAAATTCATGCGGACAACGCTCGCATAATTTCAGTTGTTCCCATTTCACATTACTCGTACACTTCCGGTCTGATATCGCATCATTATAAATTATGTACTATTTTCTATTGGGCACGTTTATTGCGTACTGGTATAAGAACTGATACAAAAACTCCAGCTTCGAGCATTGGTTAGTTGTGATTTATACGTGAGTCTACTGTTTGGTCCTAGAATCATTACAAACATTGAGCCTAGGTCCGTTTCTGCTGCTGCGCCGAATCATATTGATTCGCTCCGCCCACATTTACAAATATCTGCAAACTCTTGCAACCGCCTCGCGTATCTGGTGCATATATCTATCGATATGTACACCCAATTGTTTTTTTAGACTGACAACGCACACCATCCTCATATCACACGCACATACACACGCACATACACACATGCACGCATGCACGCACGCACGCACGCAAATAGTCTGCATTACGTATGATAATATTGAGATATATTTAGTTTAAAAATACCTTTATTCGTTCCACCATTTCGTCTGTGAGTATGCGATTTTGTACTAGAAGTCCAAGGAAATCATCCCCTACATGTAACTCCTCGATGAGCTTGACTCTATTGCGCCGTAATTCGTCCTTGTGCTTTTTATCCATCGTAGAACCTGTTGACGGATGCTTCCTTTAATACGAATACGAATACATTTATTTCAGGTAAAAACCCATGCATATACAATTGGTACATACATTAGAACATCTAAGTAGCCTATAAAAGATCCAATATGTTAAAAAATGAATAGATAAAAAAATAAATAAGGTTATAAGATGGATAAATGTAAAATTGTAGAAAAACAGATAAAATAATGAGCAATATACAGGATGTGATTGTATAATAAATATGCAATTAATTCATGTAAATAAACACCTTTTGAAAATTAAGTTATATAAACAACTTACTGACTTTAAAAATATATATAATAATAAATAATAAATAAATTTAATAATAATAAAGTTATATGCGAGACATGATGACTATCTTACAGATTTACTGTGTACAGTGAATTGGCCCAGCTAATCCACATTGGGCCATTTACTATTTCAAAGCAATTGTACATAACCCTATTCAAGTCATTATTTATGTTAACAATGCGTCTTTTAAAACCATAAATGTTCTTACGCAATAGGGCGATTAATACATTGTGTGGACTTCTGAACCATGAGCAGTAAACAGCATACATTAACTCAAAGGTTACTTCCACTCTGATCTCAAACCAACAATGTCTCGATTTCATTGGCTGACGATGGGGAATGTTTTCAAAGGGATGTGTCATGATCAGGGGTATTAAAGCTAGTACTGACGTAATCAGCCGAATATGGCTAATAATGGGCGTTCTGTGTTGTTTGCTGAGGATTTTTTTTTTGTTTTCTGTATTCTATAGTAACGTTAATCATAACATACCGTCACTCTACCATGGCACAAACAATGTGTACTGCTTACATGTTTTACTTAAAATTTAGCCTGATAGTTTATTCTTAAAACAGTATTATGTTTTATATGCAAAAACAAATTGATCGCCAACTGTTTTTTACTGTTATTAATATAGTAATGTCTATGCGTTTGTATATGTGTAATGAATTATTCATATGCAGTGAGTGATTCTTTTTATTGCAAAGAATCATACTGTCTTACATTCGATACTTTTAATGTTTTATGACATTAGATTGTTATTATTTAGTTCTGGTGGTCATCGATATATATATATATATATATATATATATATATATATATATATATATATATATATATATATATATATATTTAAGCAGGTATACGTGTATAGTTATTTATTTATGTAAAATATATAAGTAGGCATATAAATATTGCATGTAGATGTGCTTATACATACATATAGTGTGCATATGTCAATATATTGTGCATGCCTGTATGTGTATAAACTTTAGTATACAAGTGTAAATATAATGTATTATTATTTCTATTATTTGTACTCTTAATTGTAAGTAATTATATTATATTCACGTATTCGTTTAATTATAATTTTACAGGTGTCACCCATGTTAGCGACACATTCAGTGTCTTAGTGGGTGTCTCCCTGACCATTTATTTGTTTCACTTGTATATGTATGTTGATTGTGTTACACATTTAGTTGGTCAAACTAAACGAATCCGAGTCTGACTGCTAGCGAGATCTTAAGGAAGTGTGACAGCTCAATTTGAAAGACAGCCTGGAGACCAGAATAACATTTGGAGCCTGACTAAAGAACAAAGGGCCGGTATTGACCTATAGTCACTGTCATGCGTTAATCCATGCTCTGGCTCTGAGCAAACAGAAGTTGTGGTCACTGCCAGGGCAATGGGGGACACCTGCTGTCAAGTGTCTTTTCCAGTAATTAGCGCTGTTGGGTGAAAGACAAAAGTTGCAATCAATGGGTATTTTGAAGGTTGAAAACAACTGGTTTGGTGAAAGGTGATTTGCAGTGAAGTTAATCAGCCTGGCAGGCATTACATGTGATCATGAAACAGAAATGTTCATACTGACAATGTATTTTAAAAAGTATTTGAAAATATTTGGAAATGTCAAATGTATGTGCACTATTTAAAGTAAGAAAGTTTTAAATACAAATATTTTTATTCCCGAAACGTCAAATGCAAAAACAAATTCTTAACAAAAATATGTAAATACTTTCAAATACATATACAAATGTATTTGACCCCATGTCTGTTATCAAGTAATGCCTTGAGGTACACTTTGGTTTTCTTGCTGTCAGACATACCTTGGTCTATTTACTATGCAGCCTGCTTAATGTAAATGTTCACAGTAACCGTTGTTTAATAATAGCAATAAATTATTTAGCTAAAAGATATAGCCACTGAGTGGTTATATATCTACCACTTGCCACGGGGCCTGCTTTGTGTGTGTGTGTGTGTGTGTGTGTGTGTGTGTGTGTGTGTGTGTGTGTGTGTGTGTGTGTGTGTGTGTGTGTTTGTGTTTGTGTATATGTGTGTATTCCTGCCTAAAAAGAGGATCCTTGGCAAGTGGTAGATATATAACCACGTCGTGGTTATGTATTTTAGTCCAATGAAATATATATATATATATATATATATATATATATATATACACACACACACATACAGGCTACTCGCAGAAGTATCAATTTCGAGTGTTCTTGAGATCTTCACAAACGTTACTACTCACGACGGTGCGAATTTCCGTGAACGAGTCTGTCATATCTAACTCGACTAGAGTTATTGTTGCGATCAGCAAATAAACGTTGTAACAATACAGTGTTCTGTGTAGATATCGGTCATACGTAAAATGTCAGTATTGTATAAAACTCACCTTAATGTTTATAAATTATACACAGTAAGCGAGCCCGTTTTTTACCGTGTAACTTTGTGTCAAAACCAGGAAGTGTAATTGGTGTGCGACCTCGACCTTATGCGCGTTCCGGTTGAGTGACCCCGGTATAATGGTGTACTCTAGTCTCGCTTAAGACTCTCTCTCAGCTGCGTAACTTCGCCGAGAAGACAGTCAGACGGCATCACTGTTTATATAGTATGTATGCTTTTGATAATGAAACTAAGTTGTAAAATATGTATATAACTAGAGATGAAAATAAAAAATGACGAAAAACTAACAACGCAAAATTGTCATTTCTGCTTATTGTGGGTGTGACACGTGTCAGTGCAAAGTTACCTTTGAATCGTTTTATAATATAATATTACCTGATAAAACGGTATCCTTAAGTATTTTTTTTTAATTCGGCCTGAGACCCAATTACCGTCACTACCATACACTGGAGTATAATTTCCCCAGGCATTAAGTAGAGGGGGTTGAAAGGTGCTGCCACCTCACGGAGCCTGGGTAATCTAGGAAACTATGTATGCGTGCGTGCGCGGGTGCAGTTCATTCGGTAACATATATAATTATATTTCTGTTGTTTATAACAACAGTTTTATAAATTTTCATACAACTTGTCATGACATTGTAGTGCATGATAGGTGTTTGCTACAAACCAATCGCATGCATTCATCCATATACATTGCTACTCTATGTCGTCTTCAGATGTCTGACAAGCCACTTTTTGTGAATTATTAGATACAGTGTATATTGAACAACACAATTGTATATTTACAACTGAGCGCCCATTGAATATATCTTTATATATAATATAAATGATACATATCTGTTTAATCATGATTTTTATTAAATTTTTCTATGTATTTATTATCGTTTACAAATATTTATTTCATGTATGTATATAACCTTGTGTAAAACATATTTTTGAAATTGTTATCTAGTATTTATTTTTCTATTTACTGTTTTTTAATATATCTTTTTTACATGTACATTCTTTTACAAAATGGATACATTCTTGTATATCAAGATAGGTCATAGCAGGGACCCTAAGTAGCACAAAGGTCACTAATGAACCACTGTGTAGATGAGACATGGGGTCAAATACATTTGTATTTGACAGTATTTAAATGTTTTTTTTTACAGTATTTGTAGTTGTATTTGACGTTTAGGAATTAAAAGTATTTGTATTTAAATATTTTCTTAAAGTATCTGACATATTCAAATACTTTCAAATACATTGTCAGTATCAACATTTCTGTTTTGCAATCACATGTAATGCCTGCCAAGCTGCTACATTGTATTTTCCCCTTCACTGCAAATTGATTGCAATTTTAAAGTGTCTCACCCAACAGTGCTAATTACTGATGAAGGCAGTAATCAACAGGTGTCCCCTATGGCCCTGGCAGTGACCACAACTGTTATTTGCTCAGAGCCAGAGGATGGATTAGCACCTGAAAGTGACCATAGGTCAATATCCCCTTTGTTCTTTAATCAGGCTCCAAGCTGGCACCAGGTTATTCTGGTCCCCAGGCTATCTTTCAAATTGAGCTGTCACACTTCCTCACAAGATTCTAGTCATTAGCGTTGTCTATTTTGGGGGCAACATTTTATAATGGATCTCCTGGGTTAGTTACACAAACAACAGGCTCTGTGGATAGAGATTTCTAAGTCAGTTGTCACTGTGACGTAGTTTGCAGTAATAACACTCTCCAGCACTGGTCTGTCTGTCTTTGTATGAGCAAAACTAATAATTCCTATAAACTAGATGTCTCAATATATGATTGCTTTTTTATCTATTATAGTAATATATCCTAAAAACGAAAAGTATTTGAAATACTTTCCAATGATTTGTATTTAAATACTTTTGCATTTAAAAGTATTTGTAATTGTATTTGAATCCCTCAAGATTATTTGTATTTAAATACATTTCAAATAAATTGACCCCATGCTTGGTAGATGATAATAATTCTTATTACAAACAACACAAGTCGATAATGTGACAATGTACGTGTAGATCTGCACCTTCTGCTGCACAACATCCAGTGACTTACAACAACACAAACTGAATCCTTCATTGGTTCAACATAACAGGAGCACAAAATATGGCACCAATGTTTATTCAATGTTCTACTTCAGTCACACTGACACTGCGCTACACTACTGCCTTGTTATAAATATACGCAGGAGTTTACAACTCTCCCACCCTACCACCCCAGGAAATAGGGTGGTTGGATCACATCCTTGGGGTAGACTGGGTATAAAACTATTCTACTCGCAAGATAGATATCAAGTGTACACTGTGAGTCCCCACAGTAGAAACAGCAGATATAGACGTGTCACAATTCATCAGCTGCAAAGCTGACATTTATTTCACACTAAAATACATTTTTACATTTATCCCTCTTTAATTAATGTCGGCAAAAATGTATTTTATACTAAAAACACAAATTAGCATATCGTACAAAATTCACAACAGGATTAGCGAAAGCACATTGATCACACGATTGCTAGAGAAGCTGTTCTTATTAAAGAAAGACCTGTGCAGTTGTCCAACACTGCCCTGTTGTCAACAGACTTGACAATAATATTATATCATGATCTGACATTCTCTCAATCAACAACAAGCTGTCAATACGTGACAATTTGTAAAATAATGACAATCTGCCATGACCTGACAAACTCATGACCTGACAACATGTCACGACCTGACAATCTGTCATGACCTGGCAACCTGCGACGACCTGATAACCTGTCACGACCTGACAATCTGTCACTACCTGACAACCTGTCACGACCTGACAATCTGTCACAACCTGACAATCTGTCACGACCTGACAAACCGTCATGACCGGAGTCTGTGGCCACAAAACAAACAACCAACACTTTCTGGCTGTCTACACACTCTGGTATTCTTGCAGTCTAATCACTGATAACCTGCATGACTAGTTGCCAAAAGTGACATGGGAAATCTTCTCTAAACCTGTGAGACAGTGAGAGATTAGCTGCCAGTGGTAGTATGAGAGTGTGTATGACGAGAACAGTGGGTGACGTCCCCCTCTCATGGACAAGTGGCTGATCTAACCATAAAATCCAGGAAAGAAGTAGAGCTTCTTTCTCAGGGTGGTTCTTGTTTCCGGCATCTGTACGTAGAGGCCGCTAGATGTGCTCCCATCGTAAAACGTGTGTTTTTCGCTCACTTGGTGCTGAACCTGGTGTAAGAGATAGGTCAAGACGTTTAGTGCAAAGTCAAGGACAGGAATAATTATAATTATACAGGTGTAATTACACGTATGAACTCATGGAACAGAGAATGCCTGCAATCAATTAGTTACTTCAACTGGTTAATCTAGATCATACATAATTGGTTATTTCAGTTCTTCGATGTTAAAATATGTAGGGTTTACATAAAATATGTAGGATTTACATAAAATATGCAGGGTTTACATAAAATCATTCAGTTAAATAACATGTGTATGTATTTGCTTAAATAGTATAAAATTGTTTTAGTCTTTATTCATCATTGATGAACCAGCATTTTGCTTTTAACCCACTGAAATAGTCTGACAGTTTTTGAGATCACATGGAAAGTTGACAATAGGAGCATATAAACATTTATGTGACGATTCCAATGCCTAGTAGCAGTGCTCTAAGGTACATTTATGCCAAATAAAAAACTTTTTGTATGCAATTTTTTTAATTAATTCAGCTAATATAATTCTACACCTACATTTAATTACAAATGTGTTTTATTAATTACTAATAAGACTGACAACATATTGAAAAAATAACTCTGCGTTCGTGGAGTTTTTAGTTTGGGCTCTGCCTATATTATCTGTATAAGGCATGGTCGTGAATATTTAGACTGTTCGCCAGACTTCGGTTTTATCGGACAAGTTCACTATGTTTAAAGTCAAAAGTCATTGCGTGGTTCTGTGTGCATGAATATTCATTAAAATCACCCACGAGACAGCAAGCTGAAAGTGATTCACATAAATACAGTTATGTATCAGCTTGTTGCATGGATAACAGCCGGGTTATGCACTGATTGGCAAAACACAAGTAACAGAGAAAGATGTCTTCATGCAGTATATTCAATTCAATTCAATTCAATATCTTTATTTCAGACTGTCAGTGTCATACAGATGTCCACATAAACATTAAAAAAATACAAGTGACTAGAAAACTATAAAAATATTGCACATGGTAAATAGAATAAAAAAAACATTGCACAATGGTACATTCAGTCAAAACTCAACAAAAGCTATTATGTATATACAACATTTTGATCCAATGTCGTCTTATCCTGGATTGCCATTTTATATCACTGTTGATAATTGCAATTACCAACTTATTATAAGAGGCATCAAGTCTCCGCATGAATTTATATACAAGGTTTCTAATTACAGCTTTACTATCTGGTACATGGTATTCTACAAACATAGTGGAGGCACTGCAATATTTAGGCTGATTTAGCAATAAGCGAAACACATTATTGTAAGCCACATGAAGTTTATGTATACTTGCTACTGTGTAATTCCACCACAACTGAGCAGTATACATGGGAGAGCAGAAAGTTCTAAGCAAAGTCAGCTTCACTTCAGTGGAACACATGTAAAATTTCCGCAATAGCGTATTACCCCTAGCATATAGTTGTCGGCATTGCCGTAAAATATCTTTGTCATCACGTAATGTATTAGAAATAAAGTGACCCAAATATTTCACATTATCCACTTCCTGGATTGTTTCACCATTAATCTTAAATGATGGAACATCAACATTTTTCATAAATTTACTTTTAAATATTAACACAGCACTTTTCTTGGAATTGTACTTGATATCATGATTTAGCCCATAGAGTCCACATACCTGCATCAGTTCAGACAGTCCTGATACAGATGGAGACAGAATTACCAAGTCATCAGCATACATAAGATGGTTGATAGTTGTACTACCTATTACACACCCTGTGTTACATTTGTTTAAAGCTATGGTTAAATCATCCATATATATATATTAAAAAGGTACGGCGAGAGTATACCACCTTGCCTGACACCATTTGTAACACCAAAATGTTCCGACAATTTACCTGACCATCTTATACACATAGTCTGATTTGAATACCAATATATAAGTAGTCTAACAATATATCCAGGTACTCCCCTGTCAATCAACTTTTGAAATAAGATAGAGTGTTTCACTCTATCAAAGGCTTTAGAAGCATCTAAAAAACATGTAAACATAGACCCATTTAGACTCCTATGCCTGTCAATAACTTCCTTTAAGACATAAATACACAAGTCTGTCCCATGTTTTTTCTTAAATCCAAACTGATTGGACATTGTTGACAGCGTAACTGACATTCTGTCTAACAATATGTTTTCAACAATTTTTGACACAATACTAGCTAATGCAATAGGTCTGTAATTGTCTTTGCTGTTAATCTTGCCACATTTATCTTTGATAATAGGAACCAGCACAACAGATAACAAAGAACTAGGTAAAAATCCATGTACAAAAAAAACAGTTATACACATAGCAAGTAAAGGCACAATGCGCTTATCACAATGTTTAAGGTGTTCAGCATATATACCATCCATACCACAAGTCTTATTTATATCTAGGCATTTAATAGCATTTTCAACTTCGCTAACTTCCACAACTATATCATTTGTATATTTGGCATCACATTTGATTTGTTGAATATCTATATCCCTAATACAATTAAAAAGCTGTTTGAAATGAGACCGCCATAATTCAGTTATTTCATCAATACCAGTAACATCCTCAATACTATTAGGTAAAGGTATATTGCAGTTGTTTACCTGGCGTATTTCTTTCCAAAAGTCATCTGGCCTACTTTGCGACAGTTTTTTTGCCAATGAATCTTTTCTAAGTTGGCATTCATGATTTTTCAGAAAACGTATAGCATATTTAAACCGTGCCCTAGATGTCTTCATTAGATCAAATACAGGACCATGTTTTGGTCTACCAGCGTCAATCCACATAATGAAACATTCTCTGGCAGCAGTATGGAGATCTCTGGCATGGTCATTCCAGCCAGGTCTACACTTGTATGGTTTTGTCCTACCCTGCCGACTCACCAGTTCACCATTTGCATTTTTCATCGATTCAATGATATTATCATAAAATAAATTTATCGCAGATATATGTGCATCATCTGTACAGTTTACATTATTACATATAATAGCATCATGTGGAATATTAACATTTTTCAGGTTACACTTCTTGAATGCATATAAGCTTCAAAAGAATCCCTTTGAAAACGACCAACAAATTTGCTTATTTTATGACTACAGATACAACGTAATTTGCATTCGTGAAGGTTGCACGAGAAAGTTAATACTCATAATTCGTAACGCAGAAGCATCAAGTTAGAAAGTATCAAGTGTAACCATCCAAACAAGCACACAAACACTTACTTTTACAAGCAGGTCCATGAAGTGCTCTTTGTAAGCAAAGTTGGCGAATGTCTTCACAAGTTCTCGAATATACCAGCTGCCTGTCTCTGGAAGTCTCCACGACTTGTATCCTGCAACACAGCAGTTCCAGAAAATAATCTAAGATGCAACGTCACGTATACTGTTAATTTGCTTGCAGTATTCCCATTGTCAGAATTGTGTTAAGTGACAAATAAGTTGCGGAAAAGTGAAGTATAATGTCACCATGCTATTCATGTCACTTGTTGACCATAATTAAGACATTCTACTGAAGCATTCACAACAGAGATCTTGTGATGGGACATTCACAACATAGATCTTGTGATGTGACATTCTCTACAGAGATCTTGTGATGGGACATTCACAGCAGAGATCTTGTGATGTGACATTCACTACAGAGATCTTGTGATGGGACATTCATAACAGAGATCTTGTGATGGGACATTCACAACAGAGATCTTGTGATGGGACATTCACAGCAGAGATCTTGTGATGGGACATTCACAACAGAGATCTTGTGATGTAATATTCACAGCAGAGATCTTGTGATGTACATTCACAACAGAGATCTTGTGATGTGACATTCACAACAGAGATCTTGTGATGTGACATTCACAACAGAGATCTTGTGATGGGACATTCACAACAGAGATCTTATGATGTCATATTCACAGCAAATATCTTGTAATGTGACATTCACAGCAAATATCTTGTGATGCGACATTTACAACAGAGATCTTGTGATGTGACATTCACAACAGAGATCTTGTGATGGGACATTCACAACAGAGATCCTGTGATGTGACATTCACAGCTAAGATCTTGTGATATGATATTCACAGCAAATATCTTGTGATGCGATATTCACAACAGAGATCTTGTAATGTGACATTCACAACAGAGATCTTGTGATGTGACATTCACTACAGAGATCTTGTGGTGTGACATTCATAGCTAAGATCTTGTGATATGATATTCACAGCAAATATCTTGTGCTGCGATATTCACAACAGAGATCTTGTAATGTGACATTCACAACAGAGATCTTGTGATGTGACATTCACTACAGAGCTCTTGTGGCGGGACATTCACAACAGAGATCTTGTGATGTGACATTCATTCACAACAGAGATCTTGTGATGGGACATTCACAACAGAGATCCTGTGGTGTGAGACTGAATCATAAGGTTACTTAGATGGGTGTGAATCTCAGGAGATTAGTTTGCCTGCGTCTACGACACATCACACATGTGTCCTGAGACTACCTGTCACAGTGGAGTAGGCGAGGACCATGTCAGCCTTCTCATGCATGTTAGGGAGAGAAGGCATCGAGTCAGCAGAGTCTCCAAGACGTAGATCCCTCATTCTCTGTGCCATGTCAGTGTCCGTGGGCTCACCACCGTCAGCCTGGGGGACACCTTGGGTGGACTGTACTACAACAGTCAACAAGTCCACAATGTAGGTGACAGGCTGCAAGTAAGGTACATTTCTAAAAAACAGAAAGTCTCTTAATACATTCACAGGGGTGAAAGTATCGACGTCTATATATGTTTGCTATAAGTTTTAATAATGCAATTTGGAGATATAAACGTGAATAAATGTCGGAGACGCATGTCTTGAGTTAAATGATATCAGATTTAACAGTCAGGTAAGCTACCTAACTTTGACGAATTGACGTCATCTGTCTCAAAACTTGAAGTCTTCTGGTGGATAAATTCAACCATCCATAACTTTTCAACAAACTGACTTACGGTGATGGTTGATTTACTTTGATCACGTGTGTGTGTGTGTGTGTGTGTGTGTGTGTGTGTGTGTGTGCGTGCGTGCGTGCGTACGTGAGTGTGTGTGTGCGTGCATGAGTGTGTGTGTGTTAGACATTTTTCATTAAAACTGTAATGTTAAGCTAAAGCTAACACATAAAAGAAGATTCTTGTTCAGGTCCGTTGCTCCACCATTTGAGAGCCCACCCCAAACCACTCTCATGCGGCCCAGCAACAACAGCCAGCATCAAAAGAAGAAAATAATAGTTCTACTCACAGCCCTGACAAGCTTGGATGATGAAGACCTTGGGTTTGCCGGTCAATGCGGGACAGTGATTGCCATCAAACATGGTGGTGATCATGTCAATGGCAATGGTTTTGCCATCTTTTCCAAAGATTTGTCCCTTGGCACCGTGACTGAGGAGACAGAGAAAGAAGGCATTTGCTGACGGCTGCTGACGCTTCCTCTCTTCTTCCAGTTTCTCTTCTATCTCCTGCAGTCAAAACAAGCAAGTAATACACGCATGCATGGACAGATGCATGCACAGACACACTCACACCAGGTGGGGGATAATTAAATTATGTTATAAGCTTATTAAGATAAATTCAAATGGCAGAACACTAATTGGTAGTACAATATCATTCTGGTAGTGCCCTGTGTGACAGGTGCACATATGTGCATGCACACACACGTACTCACACACGTACTCACACACGTACTCACACACACGTACTCACACACGTACTCACACACGTACACACACACACACACACGTACTCACACACACACGCACACACAAACAAACACGCACTCATACACACACACACACAAATATACACATACACAAACACACACACATGTACTCTCTCTCTCTCACACACACACACACACACACACACACACACACACACACACACACACACACACACACACACACACACACACACACACACACACACACACACAGACACATGCATGTACTCATACACACACACACACACAAATATACACACACAAACACACCTCTATGCACACACAAACGCACAGGTATACACACATACATGCACGCACATACGCACACCAACATACATGTACTTATACACAAACATGCATGTATGCACACACACACACACACACACACACACACACACACACACACACACACACACACACACACACACACACAAACACAAACACGCATGTACTCATACATAAACATGCATGTAGTCACACAGTGTCACACTGACACACAGAGACATAGACACAAATGGTGGTGCAACGGAGCTGAACAAGAATCCACGTTTATGTGTTAGCTTTAGCTTAACATTACAGTTTTAATGAAAAATGTCTATCACAGACTCACACCCACACACTCACGCACGCATGCACCCACACACACACACAGCAAAGCAGATTCTGAAGTCGAGAACATAAACTAATTGAGCTGCACCCACCTTGGCTGTAAGATCAGAGTGGGTTACTGTATGAAAGCCAAGTTGTCTGAAGAGTTCTTCCAGATTAACAACGTCAAAGATGTTGCCGTCACGGGATGGCTGGTCCCCGTAGAAGTGCTCATTGCTGATGATGACAGCCCGGCCTCGAGGCTGGGCATTCATTGGGTACACGTCACCCTGTGGACACAAGTAGTTGTTACCTAGCAGTCACGAGTGATGTAATTTAATATATATATATAAACTAAGATGGTCGGCCCCAAACTTAGGCACTGACCATCACATTTTGGACTGGACTGTATGCATGCCTGGCTTACTGTGTGTGGACGTATGTCTAATGTCTACCAGATAAGTTGTTTTAAAACTTTGTTCCTCCATAAAGGACTGCTGGCCATTTATTTTGGTATTGCTCATCCACTTTGGAATAATTTAAGTCATGATTGTGTAAATGCCAGCAGTGTAAATGTTTAAAAATAAAATTCACAATTATCTGGCAAGGGCGGGCTATACCTAGGTTGAAAATTTAAATGTTTTAGAAATTATTTTAATACTGATTAAATTATTTATTCATATATTTATTTTAATTAATTTATTATTATAACAAATTGTGTTATTGTAGGACATTTTATGTATTTATTTTACTTGTATATTTTTAGAGACAACGTATACTTTTAATTTTACTTATGTATTTTTAGAGACAACGTATTTTAATTAGTAGCATTTTAGTGCATTTTATAATATTGTATATTTATAATTTTAAGTGAACACTCGATAAGTCATAGGCTTCCTTGTTCACATGCTGTCTGGAGCTTGGTTCTGGACGGCAACTTGTTAAACCTTGTTAAACTTTGATACTGACCAACCACTTTGACACTGATCATTCACGTTGACACTGCCCTTCCAATTTGACACTGACCATCACCTGACCATTCACTTTGGGTGAGACAGCTGTTTATGTAAATTAAGTTATGATGCAGTACATTTTATTTATTTATTGAATTTATTTTTGTAAAAATATAACATTTATTACTAATGTCAATTTTCTAAAATATTTTATTTATAAAGTATAAATTACATTGCAGGCCTATATGTGTGTGCATCAGGCATATTTTATTTATACTATTATATTGTATTTTATACTATGCTGCATATATATTTCTTTTATTCTGATAGACTCCAAATGAATCCCCCGAGTGATATTACAATTTTTATTGTGTTGTATCATATTATCTACACATGTTTGAAAGAAAAGTATTGTCAAAATGAATACAGCTTACATAATCTGGGCAAGTGCAGTAATAGTAAAAAGAAGTTATTTGCAAATAAACAAAAATTTAAACAATGATGACTTTAGTCTTTGACATAATTAACATAGTTCCACAACATCAACAAACCGCATTGATAGTTTTTGAAGCATCAATTTCATCAACGGGATGAACTTTGACAGGTAAAATCCCCTGTTCTGTTTCTACAACAAATGACATCATGCACATTTGAGCTACGCATTCCATGACAAGTCAAGGTAGTATATGTAAACTAATTATATAACTAAATCATACTGCCCGAGGTCAAGATTGTTAAATTACAATGTGACAACACAACTAACACTTCACCAGACTTTGGTTTTATCCAACAAGATCACTTTGTTTAAAACCAACGGTCATTGTGTTGTTCACTGTGCATGCATGAATATTCATTACAATCAGGCTGCATAATTAATCACCCATGTGATATCAAGCTCAAAGTGATTCACATAAACAGTTATGTATCGACTTGTTGAGTAGATAACAGCCGGCTGAGGTATGCACCAAGTTTCTTGACAAAAGTAACAGAGGAAGTACTTAGTTAAACAAAAATACAATGTTTTGATACAACACATCTCGAATGCCTACGTTTTTATATAAGCTTAAAAAGAATCCCTTCAAGAACCCAGCGAGAACAAGATTTTCCGTATTGTGATGTGTACTGTATGAATAATAATATATAATAATAAATAACAGTATTTGTCTACGCCATATATCTAGCAATAAAACCATTCAGACTTTACATGAATATACAGATTACCTTAAAATAAAAAATAGAGACGTAGTTGTAAAATAAAATAAAATATGAAGAACAAAAGAAGACACAAACACTGCAGTAAGTATGGTTTCATGGCTCAATACATCATTTCTGCCCTACAGATTATGCTTACCACCCATTGGCTGTGAAGGAACTCGCAGCGGCACGCTGGACTCATTTCGTTTGGACCGATTCTGTGCAGTGATTCCTGGCTCCAGCAGAGTTGCAAGGTGGGTTTGACCAGTGCATATGAGGGCATCAAGAAATACCCCGTATGCATCTGGACCTCGTCTTGTAAGGGTATTCAGCAGCTCAGTGGCTCTCTTTTGCTTAGTTGGCTTCACCTGACAAAATGATGGAACTCTCAGTTAAACATGGTTTGCCATACAGTGACTATGATCAAATGATAATCCATCCATTGGTCCATCCATTTGGTCTGTCCATCCATCTAAAAAACAACTGTCCCTTTTTAAATAGTGCTAAAATTACCATTTGTAAGTTTATCTTTGTGCTAAATATTCAAAACGTGAATAATGCTTCTATGCTGTGCCTCAAACATACAGCTGTACCTGACAATAAAGTGCCGTAAATTATTAGTAAACACAGTCAGCGAGTCAAAGGATCACAAATTCCAATATACAGAGCATATAGGTAAAATTACCATTTCCCAGCAATACATAATATGACATTTATGCAAGATATAATTGTTGCCAATCCAAAAATGTACCCGTAAATGTGTATGTGTGTGTGTCTAACCTTGAATAATATATAAAATAATAATACAATACTAATACTTATATAGCACCAATCAATTAAAAAGCCAAGCCAATAAGCTGTTTTGCTCCTCAAATGTATACCTGTCCATTACTGTAATTTCTACCTGTCCCAAAAGAACTTCACCCATCCAAATGACAGTTAGCCAGCCTGGTCTTTCGATAAACCTGTGAATTACTGTCTATTACATAATTATGCGCATTCTTGATGGCACATTCACTGCACTGTTACTGCATGCAAGGGAGCACACCCCGATATACATACCTCTATTTCTTCTACCATCGGTTGAGTCAATATATCATTCTGTTCCATGTAGGCGAGGAAATCTTCATTTACAATTAGATCTTTTACAAATGCCACCCGGTTGGTCCGTAGCTTCTCTCGGTGACCCTCTTCCATTGTTGGTATCTGCCAGAGGAAGGGAGGAATATTAAAACATTCTCAGAATCTCAAACCTACTCAGAAATAAGCCATTTTAACAATCAAATGATTCATACAATGTCAATGACATGTCAATAAGCAATCTGTCAGAGACTCTTTTGGCTGGCAATGTTAGAACGTTTGTTTGCTAACAACCAAGTCAAGTGTAAATCTAATTAAGATCTATCACGGACTTACATTTACAATATAAATTACAGTTGGACAGGCAAGGCTTGAACTTGGTAGAGTTGTCGTTGGTCGGCGACGGCGTTGACGTTGTTGTTGGTCATTGACTGTCGAGTTCCGAGTGAAAATTATGGTGTACGACAAGACGACACTCCGTCGTTATAACAACTTATGGATATCCCAACTTGTATCATACAATTGTCAGAAGCACGAAAACATTTACGTCTTACTATATATACATCGACTTTGATATAACCACAATCCCGCTAGCAGTAGTAGGCATTACTTCCTATCGGGACCGTCTTTCTCGCAGCTTATGTCATGTCAACGATGCGCCATTAATCGGTAGATGGCGCTATGAAAATTGTTTTTTCTTTGTTTACTTTACGGAGATAGGTATTTATTAAAAAAATCGTATTAACTTCATTAAAAGTTACCGGTAAAGTCTACACAAATTATTTACAAGTCTTTAGCTTAACTTTCAAACCCGATAGAGGGAGCCGCCATACACTTGTTTTGATCGTCTGCTTCTGTAAAATTGGAAGAGCTTGCCAAGACTCAAGTAATTGTGGTAAATTGCCTGTGCTGTGTGTCACTGTATGTATGGAAGCATTGTGATTAACGACAATGACACATTTACGTCATGTGCCAAATTATGCAATTAGTACTACATACCCCTACATACACCCCTACATGTTCCCGTTTTGCAATCAGATAAAGAACCAATTATCCCCAATTATCGCTCACTAAGGTACCCCCCTTGCGCGCTGTACCCGGCCCGGTGATTTCGGCCTGTTTCGGTGAACTCGGCCTATGCGGCAGTGATATCTCAGCCTGTATTCAGATGATGTTACCCAGCGTTTCTGTGCAACATACTGTGATAAAAACAATGTCAATGCAGTGTATAAAACTGCATGGTTGATAAGCCTTATTTTCATCATCGGTCTGTTTTTATAACGTCATTATTACATTAACGAGTTTTGTTTTGTATAGCAGCGATCTTGGCCTATTTGCGGGATGTTAGCCAGATATTATTAATTATCGGAGGCCATTAATTATCGTGAAGCAGCATATACATGCGATGTCGATGAGCAGGTTTTTGTTGTACCTTATTGTTTCGGATTATAATTTCGGAATATTGCATATTCGAAAAATTCCAGTGGCATGGCATAAAATGTGGAATTTCTAATTCATTTTTTAAATTGTTTTTGGCTTTGTGGACATGGAGCGATATAGCAGCATATATTACAATATTGATTCAAGCAATGGGTGTTTTATTTCCTTGTTGCATAATGTGTCGTTTCATCCGGACAAATTTATTTATCACACACACATTGCACGCGCGCGCGTTCACACACAGTATTGATGTAATTAGGGTAATCTAGAATTACTTTTAATCATCTTAGATGCTTTTTTGTTCCAATAAATTCTGCCTAAAGAAATATGTACTTAAATGTTAAACCAATGAGAATTATTGTATTGTCCATAACTTAAACTACCATATCATGAGAATTTATATTCTAACTACATCAACATAAAATCCTTAATTAATTATTCATAATTCTGACCAAATGTATACATCTTAATTTTGTTGATAGGTCTACACAACTGCAATGTCACTTCTGCCACTGAAGTTGCCAACAGTTGATACCAGATTGATCAAGCATGACAACAAAATCTACAAGCTGCGGTTGACATATCAGTCAGCTGCATCTGGCCAAGGAGATGCACAACTGCACGTGTCGTTCTGTGACGCGAGTATACGAGAGGAGATAGAGAAGATCATACGCGTTGTGCTTCACAGGGTGACGCATGGTACAAGTCTGTGTGGCGTACAGACTGATCACTTCCTGGTCGACTGTGTGTGCCAGCCGTGGCCTGCCGGAAAACTGTTGGTGTTTCAGCAGAACCATCGACAGTTGCAAACACACGGGGATATGTTGGTGCTGGCGCTAACAGCTAAAGGCAATGAGACCCTGGCAACGGCGGTGGATCAACGGGAGTGTGTGCATGCTCGAAGTAGAATGGTGTCAGCCGACGTGTGCGGGCGTAGAAGAAAACCTGCAGGCAGAGTGACGAATGACAACCAACGGCAGAAGACTCAGGCATCTACCACACAGGAGTTGCCAACGATTGCAGCAAGTGAGCGGCGAGTTACTAAACAACGCTCTACACGTATCGGTACATCCCCTGTGCCCTGTCCGTCAAAATCACAGACAAAACGCAGCTTAGCTACTCAGTCTGAAAAATCATCACCCAGCTCCACACACAGTGGGTCACCTACCAAGCAACACACATTGAAGGGTCCTCAATATCAACGCCACCACCAAGGTGATGGTGATGTGGAGCAAGTCACACTGAGAAAGACACGATCACAGCAATGTCAGACAAAAGATGGTGGTTTGTTGCAAGAAGACATGGTACAGTGTGTTACACCTGACCTGTGTCGAAATCCTCTCCGGTCAAGACGTGGTCATCACAGAGGAAGCAAGGCGCTGGTTCAACATGAGGAACTGAGAGAGGAGATGAAGTTGCAGCAGTTTGCCACCGCTCCTGCAAAATCTGTTCTCTCGTCGCCTGATGTAGACAAAAGGCCTGAGTCGTCATTGAAACGACGTGTCTATGACGCACTGGATGTTATTATGACACCAGTCAAGAAGATGTTTAGAAGTGGCCATGAGGTCAATGGAAAGCCACAAAAGTAGACAGATGATTAATCATTTTATATAATGTTTCATTGTAATTACAAACAGTTCATGTTATTGTTTCAAAAATTACAACATTAAGCCTGTAGGATGGGGTGCAAATGAACTGAGCTGAGGTAAACTGTCCTTTTATGCTATGATAAATCTCCAACACAACCCTCAACATAGACTATCCTCAATTTTCTTTTGGTGTAATTCAGGCTGAAAAGCACATCTCCAAAACAGCAATTTTACAGGCTGTTAGAATCACGTTAGAGTAGTAGTAGTAATATTAAGTTCTAATGAAGGGGTAAACGTGAATATATTAATTATAATATTTCTTTACTGTAATTAATTATTACTCCTGTATGGATTATTTTTAGTAGTGGTAAACAGACATGTGTATATGTTGAAAAAACATGTAGGTTGTTCATTTACAGTAAACATTTTATTTATTGCTTTTTTTAAGATACATGTATAAAAACATGTTTGTTTCAAAACAGCACTAGTCAATGAGGAAGTACTAGGAGATGTTATTTTAATTTATATCATATGTTAAGAATTAATATCTTGTCATGTTGGAAATGGTATAACAATAGTCACAATTTTTTACAACATCAGTAGACACTGGCACATGCATATCTTATGTAGACTTATACATATATAATTTTATTAATCTTTATATCTATATTTTTTCATAAACTGTTTGATCTGCAAGTTTTTTTTTATCGTTAATAATGTTGTATAGCAGATGGTGCAAATATAATTATTGTATTATGAGGGCCAGCCTTATTTTGTTATAAAACAATTCCCCAGTGTGGCCCTCTATTGGTTACAGTTGTAGATATGTTGTGGTTTATTTGCGGTCCACCCTGTGGCGCCACTTGCAGTCATTGGACCCACTAACTGCAGTGGGTAGCATCCATAATGCCTGTAGTACTGGCAGTACTAGTATCCATGCATATTGCCCCTTCCATTAATTCTACATTGGACTACATCCACTTCCATGGGCAGCTATTATAGCGTTTAATGTTCTCCTTAGAAAACTTGACCAATGGGTTTCTCTAACTAGAGATCCAGCTCATGACGAAATAAGGACTACAGCCAGACCTAATTATAGACGGAGGGGTTTATGTGTTCACATTGTAGCCACAGGTGGTGCCACAAGTTTATGTTCCTGTTCCTTTGAATTGACATATGCATAAAATAATTCAGTGGGAACATTATTTACTTTGAATATTTGCAAACGCGACAGTGACGTGTATAATTGTGTGTGTGCGTGTGTACGTGTGTACGTGTGTACGTGTGTACGTGTGTATATGTATGCGTGTGTCTTGCACACTGAACAAGGTTGAGTTTATTTAATGAATGCTTCAGTTGTACTGGACGTTATATCATTGCAGTCTGAATGGTGGGAAGTTTCACATTATGTATAGATCTACATGTCTGACCGGTTAAATGCAAGCATGACACATACACACCACAGGCAGGCACATATCCAGAAGGGGATGTCAAGGGGGTGTATGTATACCCTATTTTGTTTGAATGTGCATCGGTTGGGGTTTAGTTGGATGCATTTTGTGGATCCAGAGTGTGTGGGGGCGGTACACACCCATATTGACAAACGGGGGTGTAGTTGGACGTTTTTATGGGTGTAAAGGAGTTGGTGACCAGGTGAAGCTCGGGGGGGGGGGGTTTGGAGTTTTCGTAAGCCTCAAAGGTGTGATGGGAGACTGTTAGGAAATTGCACACCCATTGATCAAATCCTATTTCCATTGCTGGAAGTGAATCTAAAATTAAACATACAGCATCAATGCTTTGTGATGTCGCATTAGTTAAAAAGACAATGTGTATTTAGAATGTTTTAATGACATGCTGTTTTGAATAAAATGTTATGGCCAGTTAATGTCTAATGTCAATTATATGTGCTGCCCAACAAGATGCATGCATGGTTGTTACCGGAGTTTTGGATAAATCAAAATGGATATTTGTATTACCGTATTTTGATTCTAGATATAGACTTATGCTAATAATGTGTACTCTTGAAAAAAATCAAACAGTTTTTCTGTCATGGATTATTGGTGATTGTTTGTGAACCTAAAAGAAGGTTCACAATTGGAAGGTTTTGTTGGGACTCAAGTTATTATTAGATGTTACTATTATTGACACATTACATCAGTCAATATGATTGATGCCAAACCATTCCTTTTTGGGAAGAACAACAACACAAAACAATTTTAATTTATTAACCTATATTATTATAATAAATTCTACAAGTTTTAAATGATTTCAGAGCAAAAAATAACTAAAAAAAAAATATTTAGTGGCTGTTTACATGTTGTATATATTTTCCGTTAACATGCAGGTAACATTAGTAGTAGCTCATGGAACTGTACAAGCATTAATATATGGGTTATAGTATTTTTTTAAATGTCATGACATTGGGTGTGGGATAAGGTGCACCCCGCATGTGGGGCAAGGTCCACACACACTTAATTATTAATCACAATGAAAGTGTGTTTTGCAAATTAATATTTATCACAACATATTTCACAAAAATGTATGGGATACATTTCATTTACACATCATCTTACGTACGTACAAATAATATTTAGCATCTACTTGTTTTATAAAATGTGATATTATTATAATGATCTATTTATGTAAACGTATAATTACTTCATTACCTCTAACTACAAAACTTATGGAATAAACATCAATGTTGTACATTGATCACTTCAATGTTCCAATATGTACGAATTTAGCACAAGCAAACAATATACATTTACAATAATGTACCATAAAGTATATGTATTTTTTTTTGTCTTTAAACAGTTTATTCGGTGCATCATATATAAAGTATATGTATGATTATATTAAATGTTTCTGCCTTTTTTTTAATAAGTAGACCAAATCGTCTTTGTAGCTACAAAAAACTACTTGTGTTTAATTTGACCTTTACACGTACCTCACTTTGACTGATAACTGATTGATTAAACATACACAATCATTGGTGTATTTACCGACAAGATCCACCATTACAGTGTATGTATTTTGCCATAATTGGTAACTTCAGTTGAATTAAATTAAGTTACATCCGTTGGTTTTGCATAACAATGTAATGATATAATTATTATAGTAGGATCTTAATTGTTTCCGAGTTCACTAGCATTGCATGAGCAAACAATACGACGTAACGGAATCATGCACATTGTGAAACACATAATATTGTAAAGAACCACCAGGTGGACTCTTACAAGATTATGTATCATTGGCATAACAATAAATGTTGGCAAAACAATTAAAATCAATTGTTTTGCAATCACGCGATCACTGACCGAGAAAGCAAATAGTACGGTTGACATTGAGTAGACAGTTGAGTAACATAAACACGTCTCAATGTCAAAGCATCGAGAATCTTCGAAAATAACTTCGGATAGGATGTTTAGACCTACGTGTTATGTTGGCTCAAAATCAAATGCTTGATCGCTAGGCCGAAAATATCAATAATTCACCCTCTGCTGACATGTATCTATACTGATGTGCGAAAATGTTGACCCAAAACGTGTTCTTGATTGTTACTTTTTGTGTAGGCATTCAGGAGAAGCAGTGATAGAGCTACGTTCGCTGATAATTATCACGTCTACAATTAATATTATATTCGTCAGTGACTCCATTTGATGTGCTTACATCATATCATTAGTATAGGAATCACTACCAAAACAGCCTAAGAGGAACCGTTCCATGAATATACTTTATATCAAAGAATGAACCTTTTGGAAACAGGAATCAAGAGATGATAAAACACGTTCATGCTGCGGACGTGCCGAAGAGTCCACTAATTCAAGGAGTCGTTATCGTGTTCAATTGCTTCATAAGTCGGCATGATTTTCATTTTGTTTTTAAATTATCAAAGTCAACTTATAAACGTAAAATTTTACGCTAACGAGCATATCCATGGTCTAAATGTGATGTTCGCATTTAGTAAGCCATGACAAAGCACCAGCCCAAAACTCAACCTCCCCCTACGCCGAATGAACCCGTACCTGTGCACTGACCCACTTCCGGCGCAAGGAGATCGGCAACCTGACCTAGAAGCCCTCCAATCTGTTTAGGCATACAACAGCAGTGGACTTCATGTCTCGCTGACTGCGTGTGCGAGGTAGCTTATAGCTGCGTGCGGTTATTGACTGGGCGCTTTTGTTTCGCCTCCTAAGATGATCTAGCTGTACAGGTTACCACACTTACGGAACTGTGAGAAACGCCGAAAGACGCCGAGAGTTGTTTTAGATGTGACGTGGCGCCCGCTAAGCGCGTGGTGTGTATTTTGTATCTTTGTTTTGTGTATTTGAGTGCGTGTTGTGTGTATGTGCAGCTTTGCATGGGTGAGACAGAATCTAGCATTGTGGAGAGGTCAGTGTTTAGTACTATGGTTTAGTTATTGACAGGTATTGAAGCTGGCTGTCAGATATACAGATGTTTCCCACCATAGAACATCAAATTGGGTAAGAGAGACATAATCAACTAGGAGTAAAAATAGAAATATACTTCCTATAAATTCAAGTCTTTGTTTGGTCAGCCTATTCAACTGCATACATGTGTTGTTCTGTCAGGCTATGCATATATTATTAGATTACCAAAATCTGACATTTTCAGTTCATGGCTCTAAACAGTAACGTTAATCATATGTAAATGAAAAGACTGATCGACTAAAGTGTGAAATTGTAAATAATGTTCAGCATTTGGTTTCTTTACATTTACCAAATAAAGGCCAAGGTCATTGCATTTACACTGATACAAACCTCTAGGTAGATGTAGCAGTAAAAGTATTTAGACAAATCAATGTATTTGACATAATACATCAGGTTACGCAATTAATCATAAACAGTCTATGTAAATTCTGTGTGATAAAACTGATATCAGTATTTGAGGTGTGTATAGTGGGCTAGTTTATCCAGAGGAGAGGCAGAATCAGCTGGTGTGGAAAGGTCATTCACTCATGCATTCGGTCATATAAAATGGCTCCCAGCGTGATGGCTAGCATGTAATACCACACGTACGTGGTAACACAAACTTATGCAGTGATGTGGAAGTAGATTGAGGCCCACAGTAATTGGCATAATGATAATGACTCATCCTCCCTATAAACTGACAGCTGCATCAATTCTTGTAGGCAGACCCATTGTTTAGCATTTGTATACATTACGCGCAGTAGGCTGTGTTCTTGTAATGGCCTTTGATGCCACTGTCACAGTTATTTTATTCTGTTTACCTGGCTAGTTTTCCAGACTGTTGTCTTTCCAAAATTGTTTTAAAACCAGACACAATTAGTGACAAACTAATACACATTGTGCCCAGAACACATGCGTGTGTGTGCGCACTTGTGTAATTAGGTTATGTTTTCTTTGTGATTTATCTATTTTGTGCAATTTGTTTCTGACTCGCCGAGATCAAGCGTGGTCAAATGAGCTGCTTGTCTTGGCTGACTAGCTGTGTATTCAACTGCCACGTATTGTGTATAAAATGGGTCATGCAAGGCTTGGCAGGTGGGGCAGAATCTACCAAGTTGAAAAGGTCGAAGGCAGTACAGGTGATAAGATAGGGAACTATTTAGTTGGTTAATAGCAGTAGTGTGATGCATGGACACTTAGCAAGCCGGAAGCAAGACTGGACATACCACAGGCCTGTCTGGTGGAGTCTTGTTTACCCACACTGTCACATTTTAAATATGTTTGTTGTTGACATTGTGTCTGTGAGTGGCCAACTTAGTTGTTGTGTATGTCCAGTGTCAACTTTCTTTCACTTCATGCTTCATATTGGTACAGCTTGGATTCTTACCAGTTTTGTCTGACTAGACTTTAGAAGTTTAGATTAAACACAATGTATCTCTATAGGTTATTTAGGCTTATCTAACGTTTCAGTCAGTGGTTGTGTAATACAAGAGAGAGACCTGGAATCTCACCATGAATTGAGAATTGTTACAACGTTCCAATGCAGGCCATAGTATTAGTAAACGGGGTTACGTAAGTGTTGGGAAATAGTATTTGGTGATTTACATTTTTAGTATATGATATGTTGTCAGATCTATTTTATGTAGAAGATATTGTGAGTTCATGAATGGATATATTTAACAGAATTTGTGTGACAATAATTTGCCAGTGACATATCCAAAGTCTTGGAAGGGCAAAGGTTGACCTAGTTTATTATTATTATTATTATTAGTTTTTCATGCACAAATATAGTGACCTGATAGGTAAACAGTTGTCATCAGAGGGGCATGGTCCAGTGGCCATTGCCATTTACTGTGTCAACAGTTTCACTGAAGTCAGAGTGTGGTTTAAACATTGCTACAGAAATTACTGCCAAGGTTGACTAAACTGATGTTCCGATTTTTTTAAATTACTTCTTTTGGGCGGATTTGAACTGGGATACTCTGTTTATTGTCTTATATAGCAGTGTAGAAATCCTGTTTGCTCTGTGATGTCATGAATTCTTGATGATGGGTTTCTCTCTCCTGATTGATTATAAGTTTAATCATGGCCTCTTTAGGCTCTTTGATGTTGTAATTTTTGTTTGTGTAATCTATTGGTTGTACTTCCTGAAGTGCTGCGATGTTTACTTTTTGATAATCTTGCATTTCTGAGTGCTCTATTCTTTTCTGGCGTTTTCCATCTGTTTTCTCCATTCCGTCGTAAGGACTTGTGTTAGTGATGATATCATCAATTTTAATTGCTGGTTTATTGCTTTGGCTATACCTGCTGCCCTTTGTTGGATCATGTCAGTGTAGTTTTCGCAGTTCAAGCTGTATTATGACCTTTGATCCTATTTATATGATACCTACTCACAATTGTCTCTTATTCATAAGATTTTCCTTTCCTCCTCTGTGTCCAGTTTGATGTATTTCATTACCATTCGTGATCAATTCCAATGTTGATTTGGTCGACGACTGACTTTGGCAACAAATGGTAAATGTTTTCTGTTCTTCCATTTTTGCGATTTTTTTTAATTTGCATCTCTATCCTGCTTTCTTCTGAAACATAACATTTAGGATTTTGCTCTTTCTTTTGCCCATTTTACCAAGTTGTCACCTCTTTTGTTTCCCATTTCCAGCCCAAATATGCCTACTTTTGCATTGAAATTTCCAATCATTACTGTGTAGTAGTTGGGTTTTTCTAACTGTCTCATCCATGCCCTAGACATCATTTCTTCAAACCTCAGCCAGTCAGATTTTGCCAGCCACTAGAATAAACGTTACAAATTTGCTACCTTTGCTGCCATTTTAACTGGTGGCAGTATCACAATGCCAGTAAACTGTAGCTTAAAACAAAACTGGGTGTTGAGTGGATAGCATAACATTATATGCAACAGGTCACCCGGGTCGTTCAGAGCCAGCCCAATTTAGTTTCAGAACAGGCCACGAAGCGGTGCTGACATGCTTTAGTAAGCAGTTTCACAGTCTAGACTCTAGATGGCTGCGATATTTTGCTGCAATGCATGGTATGGTAGGGGGCCGCTTTGTAAGGTAGTGAATCATTCCTCCCTTTTTCTTACTTCTCCGACCCCGATCACGTCAAATATCAGATAGTTTCCCTAACTTATTCCAGTTCACGTATCTATTCGCTTGTCAATGTGACATATTGCTATCTTTAGTCTACTTACCCTCTTTTGGCAGCTCGTAACCTGGAGATTCTCACCACCCACTGCACATAACCCACGTTGACCAGTCATGTTCTATAATCAGATCTTGGTCGTAGCCCGTTCCAATGCTGCCCAGAACTGAGGGCTGTGTTGTTGGGTTACCCTTCCACGCTGGTGGATTGGAAGGGGCAGGCAATGTAGGGTGAACAAAATGGCCCAAGTTTGGACTGTAGCTGTATCAATACTGAACCACTGACTGCCCAATGAATGACCAGTATCGGGATTCAAACCTCAGTTCCTCCGGTCTGCAGTCTGGCACTCTAACCGCTCGGCCACTGCGCCCCCGATTGGCAATACAAACAGTTATGTTCATTCAATGAAGCAATGTGAAGGTGTCTTTTTGAGTCGATAGTCCCACGCTAGTGGTCATGGTGTACAGGACCAACTGTGAGGGCAGGTCTGATGGAGGGAGGGTCAGTCTGTGAGTCTCATTGTCACTGCTAGTTGCTATCACTCTTCTACAGGACTGCTGCTGCCTTTGTGTGAACCTATTGCATTATCACCTTTGTAGTGAAATGTCGTAAATCTGTTAATCTGGTGGGTTGAGCTGTTTTTTTAAGTGCCTGACTGCCCACTCAATTAATGAAGGCATACATAATGAATGTAAAGTAACGTGGCTAATAGTGACAGTAATAGTTTTGCGGTTATATTTGTTTAAATTATGTCAGAACCTATTTCATTGGCTTATATGTATTAATGTATTCAAGGTATAATATCAAGTAAATTGTAAGAATTTGCACTTATTTGGAAAAATTGTATTGGAAACTTGCGATGTTTCAGTCACCAGTGGTGGACCTTCACCACGTATAATATAAAGCCGTTTTATGATCACCTCACTGGGCTGCTCGGAGCAGCGTTTTGAACAAACATGCATTTAACCCAAATCTTGGTCAGCAGCTCATCATAGCAAGAGTTCAGAAAATTTCACTGGCATATTTTTTTTAACTGTTGGTTATTGCCATAGCTTTATGCAGAGACCCATCCACCAGTCATTTGGACTGGTAAAAACCAATGTGGACGGGTAGAAATATGGGTGGACGGGTGGTGGATGGGTAAAAAATGAAGGAGCAAAAAATATATAGGTCTTCCCAAACCATAGATATTGTTACTTATGCCTAGAAAGTCAGTGTAAATGGTGTCACGTGTGTGTTTATAGTCCATTTCAGGTCATCAGACACATTTGACAGTTTATAAACTGGCTTAACAGTTAGCATCTATGTGTCCACCAAAACATGTGTGATTTTATCCTGCATAAAGCCCTGGTTATTGCCCTGGATTCAAACCCATGTAGCAATATGGACACTATGTAGCATCCCAATAGGGCGTGTAAGTCTCGCGCGCGAAAACGAGGCTGGGGGTAGTTGGGGGGCAGGAGGTCCATATTCTCCATGTTAACGTATAGGACTTTGTTGTGTTTTTGGTTGTAATAATCGAACGGTTACAGTCTAACTATTTCAGTTATACTGTCCGAAGGATTATTACAAGCAGAAGCAGTGGAACACTTTGCCGGTGACAATGATCACGGAAATCATGAATTTTAATCGATTATAATGGTGGTTGCCATGGCAATAGCGGCAAGTACCCGGGGTACTTGCGTTTGGCGATCTTGACTAATAATGAAAAGTGCCATTTTTCGCGTAGTACAACCTGTTTGGGGCAAACGTACACATGTGTTATGATTATGCGAATTTAGACAACTTGTCAGATATAAGTGCTTATCGAAACCATAATGTACAGCAATGTAAAATACAAATCCCGTAAACTATTTTATTGTGTATTATTCTTGTGACCAGTCCCCAATTGTCTCGCTTAGACCCCTATGAGCTCCAATCGCGCGGAGTCATGCCATTTATCGTGACACACTTACGGGCCCTATTAGCAGCAGAGCTGATATTTGAAAACACTAACTTAGTATTAATTTTGACAATGTTTTTTATACACAAGGAGAGTGGCAGTCTATTAGTTACAAAATTAGACGGTCAGTCTAGGGGTGGTCAGTTAATTCCTGCTGCTGTTTTGAAGCTTATGAGTGGTTACTTCTATTTATCCTATTTTAGTTTTGTCTGTTTGTTTGTTTGTTTGTTTGTTTTATTGCTTGTTGTAGTGTCAGCTGTAATAGCAGCTAGTACTTCTCAGAATTTGTAAAAAAAAATCTGCCAGTTATGTGACTGACAGCTATAGTAATGGAATTTGACCTACTGTCCTACGTAGTTCAAGTAACTTGCAAAATATGTCCACAGCCATGATATTATTATTTTGTAAGAAATTAACTTATGAAGCAAGATTTGTGAAACGTACAACGTTTCGACCCATCAGCTATGAATTCTGTGCGTGCGTGCGTGCGTGCGTGCGTGCGTGCGTGCGTGCGTGCGTGCGTGCGTGCGTGTGTCACACAATCTAATCCAAACGTGTATTTGTAACTTTGTAAGATGAGTGGTTTTGCACCTCAAATTTCAGTTTGCCATAACCAGTCCACTCAAATTGTTGTCCAACCAGTCTTTACCAGATGGATGTGTGAGTCTCCAGCTACACCTGTAGTGTAATTAATAACATTGTGTGTACATGTGAGACAGCGTATTAGGTTCATAAATAACTTCACCAATTACACGACTGGTAATGCCTGGACAGTCAATATACAAAATATTCTAGCTAACAAATTTTTTAACTTTCAGTTAACATATTATGTCTTCTAACTATTATTACACTCTCTTCTCCATAAATTATTTTATTTGTTAATAGTTTTTATAATTATCAGAGATGCCACAAAAAACTGTAGCTTTGCATCTTTTGTTGATAAAGCACTTAGATAAAGATGTGTGCTTTTGTTTTACATACATACTACATTTTTATTGTTTAACGTCAAAGAAATTATGTTGGATTTTTCATCTGGTAACTTGCGGAGGCCAAATGCCCATCAATACAGTAATATTTGCATTGCATATTCACATGAATTTTCCATTTTTGGAGGTAACAATTAATTCATAGGCAGGAAAGATGCATTTGTGAGAACTACAGACAAAAAGTTGCATAAACAAATGTAGTGGATAGGGTGTCGATATATTGTTCGAAACATTTGAAATGAAATGAGAGTAAAATTGAATTGAAGTGACGATGATTAAGCTTGTTTTTACCTGTGTAGCAAGTTTCAAGTTAGTGTTATATCCTAGTCCAGATTATGATACTTGTCGTAGGCGGGCATTGACATACGTGTGCTCATTAAAAGGTTCATGAATCGCAACTGATAACATACTTTTTAGGTGACTATCTTTTTGAGCTTTGTTATGTACAGTGTATGCACTCATGGATGGATACACTGAATGAAGCAAATTATTTATGCTGACTCAACAGTGACAATGGTTTATGATTGCCTTGTTTCCATCTTGAGATGTAAGATTTAATGTCCTATGAGTATGTTTACAAGTGAATTTTATTTAAGATTTACTATGAGATCGGCACATATGTCAAGAATGAAACAATCGTATGAATATGAGATGAAAATAACAAACAGATTTGACTAATGACTACTCTGGGTGCCTATATATATATATAGACAGCTCTCGGCTTTCTGATTTAAGTACACAATGTGGTATCGCAAACAATTATATAACGTTTAGCTTTGCAAAAACAGTTTGCAGACCGTCATTGTTACTTGGTGAAGTTCTTTAATAATAAAAACATGTATAGATGGGTGCATAGAACATCCATTTAAATATGTAGGCCGTACTAAAATGCAGTCTACTTCTCAAGTCAACGATGGTCTTGGAGATCACTTTTACAGTAATAATAAACTAAAAGGGGACGTACATTTAATAGGACATCTAAATAAAATAGAATTAATATGATATACTTGTTTTATACTGTGCATGGCCATATTTAAGCAGTGCCATGGTACTAAGATAGTCTCAACAGATAGTACTCATAGTAGTGTTGATTCACTGTGTAATCAATATTGGCATATCCAGTTGCACCACCATGGAATTACATTTTGTCCGTGTGTGTGTGTGCACGTAATCCCGTATATTATGACCTTGTGTGCTTGTATCATGCCTTTCTGTGCTTGTATCATGCCTTTCTGTGCTTGTATCATGCCCTTGTGTGCTTGTATCATGCCCTTGTGTGCTTGTATCGCGTCTTTGTGGTCGTATCATGTTTATATACAATACAATAATACTAGGTGGGGTGAATTCATGTTGTGTCCTTGTGGGTTTGTGTCATGTCCTTGTATGCTTGTGTCACGTTTTCCTTTACTGAAAGCAAATCTTATTACTATTGAATGTTGGAATGTAGCGGTCTGTATATCATACAAATTTGTTTACAAACACAGTTATCTTGTTTCTTATCAAGAAATCTACCAGATATTTTGTGTTCCACAAATAATTGCTGCTGCTGTTGTTAACTAGGGCTTAGGGATGGGGTAGTCATGATGTTGCTCTTTGAAATTCCAGGTATCTGTGTTTTGAGTGTAGTGTAGTCTGCAGCAGCCCATATGGCCTTGAGACAGCCCGAGGAGGGAGGGTGTGTTTTAGACCGGCAGCTTGTGGCAGCCATTGTTCGGTGTAAAACTGGGTCACTTGGCTGGCTGTGTAATTACATAGCACACAGCACACACGCACGCACGCACGCACACACTATCACGTACACATGTACTTACACATACACACCATATATACGTTTACACATACGTACACAATTTACACATACACACGTAAAATGTTATTACACATGAATGAAAACTCCACACACATGTGAGTGTACACACAATGGACACGTACACACACACACACAAGACACAGCGTGTGTACAAGCAAGTGACAGATGTTAGTGATTGTTCTGTTAACAACTCAGCCCCCTTCCCCCTAGACGGAGTAGCATGTCTGCCCCCTTCCCCCTAGATGGAGCAGCATGTCTGCCCCCTCTCATGGAGATGTTCAGTGCATATTAGAGTCAGTATCCTTGGGGGTGTGGTCATTATGTTTCTGATAGACATCCCAGAAGGCTGTTTGATTGACAGATTAATTGAGCTGCGTGCCATTTTACTGGGCATATTGTGTTGGTGTTAATGTTACTGGAAAGCATTGCAGAGAAATAGGTGCAATGCACATACACGTTGGGTATTGTGTATTTCACATGTAATTTACTGAAGTTGTCAGTTTCAGGTTTGTTAACCTATGATATTAACACTATATTCCTGTCATAGCTGTAGTAATTACTGTTTTAATTTAGATTTTAGTATATACTTATTGAAACATGTCAAAGTGAAACTGTACCTGTAGGAGCAAGCTGCTATCTACGTCTATGGTACTAACAAAGTAATAGTATTGCTTCGTATTGTTTTCATACAATGTTATCTCTACTAATTAGCACATTCATTTATGGTTTATTTGACTTCCATACTAAAATAACATAGTTGACTGTATACAGTATTATCACACTTATATTGTATTGTGTACTATTTGCATAGGATTTTTCCCACTCATTTTTACTGTTCTTTTTTATAGAGTAAATAATAAAACTTCAAATTATTAATATATTTGTTGTCAAGACTTGATAGTAGAATGTATAAAACATGAAGTTTTATGTAAATTGCATGTCACAAAATAAATAAAGAAACATTCTGATCACCAGCCAAAAACCATGTGTGTCCATACATAACGTTTTTTCTCATCCAATGAAATTGCATTGTAAAGACTGGACCACTGACCGGTAGTGCTTGTCCAGCCAATAGGTCAGTCAGGGGTCAAAGTAGTTCATCCATCAGTGTCCACAGTCGGCCAGTGACATTCAGTGCATCAATCAGTAGGCAGTGTGTAGACAGTGGTCATTACATGGACTACCTGGTGGTCAATATCTAAGCTTGGCACTGTGGTCATTATGGTGGGCATACGTTGGTTCTATAATATTTACAAATACTCTGTTGTACTGGTACACTGCATTGGTAATAATTATAATAAACAATAGTGTTGATTACATTTCTTGTTAAAAGCATACCCTGTTACATGCTGCATTAGGAATACATTGAAACATGCTGCATTGGTTTTCTCAGCAAAACCGGTGATTGTGGTACTAATATGGCTAAATAAAAACTTGTACAGGAAGTTGGAATGTGCACACTTAATGGTCTATTAATAGTCTTAAGACTCAAATAGAGTGGTAGGAACTGGTAGCAAATGCTGAACTTTTTTATATGCAGATTTGTTATGCAGAACATGATATTAAATAATTTTATTTTGTTGTATAAATCCAATGTAGTTGTCATGTCCGGATGTGATATATTCATACGGTAAACACTGTCACAATGAAATGGATATATCGCATTTTCGTTTAAAAAAGACATTTGTCATGTTTTTGAAACAACCACTTTGTGCACATAATTTATTGGAAATTTGTTGTCTTACTATTAATAACAATTAGTCTTGGTTTTAAAAGTAAAGAATAGTATCCTTGAGAACAACGAATCAGAAAGGTGTTTTGACGGCACTGTTTCTCTCTCTGCAGCATGGACAAATAGATAATCTGCAGTGACGCGCGGACAGCCAGAAGAAGATGAAGAAAACGACAGGTAAAGTGGGTGAAGCCGTCAAGACCAAGCAGCCTCCTCGTACCTCTCCATCTGCAAAGATGTCCTTGAATCATCTTCGACCATCTGCGCAAATGAAAATCCCATCACGAGTTGACCTCAGGCAGTCAACTGTTGATGAAAGCATTCTTGGTGAGTACAAAGTCAGTGAACTTGTCGCTTGTTGTGTAAGAAACTGGGGCTGGTTTCATGAAGTGTACTTACGTAAGCCAAATATTTAGCCACAGCAGCACGTGTTTGGGAACTTGGGAAATTCCCATGTTCGCTTATTGATAAAAATCACGTCATTTACTAAGACAATCGTTGTAACATTAAGAATGTTCTTCATGAGACTGACCCTTGGTGTCTACTGTGTAGTAATTACTTTATAGCAATCTCTTTAATAGTTTCGTGTTAAAATTTGGTTCTATAATATACATCTTATACCAAAGTAATTTAACTGTTATTACTACAAACAGAAACACCAGGCAGGATTGTTCAAATAGTAGTATTTCCGTACAATTAAGCGTGTTGCTATATAGCAACCAACAAGATTTGTGAAGTATGTTGGTGGCTATACATATAATTCTGTTAAATTCACAAATCGAACAGCTCCTGGTTGCATGTTTCTAAGCAGTGATTAAGGCGAAAATTGGCAAAAACAAATTGTAACAATACCAGCCATTGTCTTGGCAAAATAGATTTCCGTCAGTGGAAAAACTATTAACACATCTCGACACAATATGGAGTAACAAAGAGCTGCTTATTAGTTGAGAAGACTTTCACTTATCACTCTGACTTGAGCAGGTGTTTGGAGCAAGCGACCTTTCAAGAAAGGGGAAGTGTTTGGTCCATTCATGGGGAAGAAGGTTATGGATGCCACCGAAGACATGGACCCTTCCTACGTCTGGGAAGTAAGTCACTCAGACTGATAAAAATTTACATGAAGTGAGCCATCAGATATTAAAAAGCTAGCGGCAAAGACATTTATGTCGTCAGTAGATTTCAATGTTTTTAAGCAAGCATAAATATGTTCTTATATACCAACTACACTGTGCTATTAGTGGCATTATTTCATGGCATAGTTCTGCTACATGTCTGAAGAAGGTATTTCTACAATGATATCCTATTGATTACGTATTTCAAAACTTCTATTTGCTATTACTAGAATGTTCTTTATAACACAACTACAAATTTGAAACTTGCTTAAACAATGACATTTAAGTATACGTGGCAAATCTGTCTTTGCTATGCGTTGCTTATCTTAGAGGCTGACAGAAGATGACATGACATACATGACTAGTTTTCATGTGTGTCAACATCTTGTGCTACTTATGTCATATATGACATTTTCAATGAACTCACTCAAACTCTTGCATTTATGTACTTGGTATCTATTGGGATCAATACGGTGATAACATACTGAACGGGAGTGCCTTTGTTAGATTGTTGACAAGGAGACGAAGGAGTTTCTCTTCTACATTGATGCCACTGACCTGAATAATGCCAACTGGATGCGTTACATCAACTGTGCTCGTCACTTCGATGAGCAGAACATCATCTCGGAGCAGATTGATGTGGACATCTTCTACAAAGTGATAAAGGTACGTCACACGTGGGACGGTGAAGACGTGGAGTGACAGGTGATTGATGACTTCGCTGATGCTAGTTTTTCCAGTCTGCCAATAATGTGAACACAACATGCACACAATGCAGACTCATTAGTGTGCACTACGGTGCCATGCACTAGCAGGTTGTCACTTTCAGACAGCGGGTTGAAACTGAATGAAACGTGATCGTGGTAATGTCGGTACGAGGTTCTGCGGCATTATTTTGGCTTTTTGTGGGTCTGTCAATAGAGAGTGGACCCGCAAATGGGTGGACTCACAAAATGTGGGTGTCCGTCACACAAATGGAGTCTGTCGCAAGAGTTGGGTGTTTGTCACACAAGTGGGGTAGGGATTGTCCCAGCACAGGAGTTGGGGATTGTCCCAGGAGTGGGCTTATGTCACACATACTGGGTAATAATTAAAGGTTGTTATATTGTTAAAGTGACCTTACATGTTGATGTTACAGGACATTCCACCCGGAGAAGAACTGCTCACCTGGTACAAGAAACCAAAGTTGAGAAAGAAACAAAGCAGGAAGAGGCAGTTGAGTTGTGGTAAGTTGGACAGAATAATTGGACATAGTTACTATAGGCCGTGTTGCTAAATTATCACAGTGTATTCATTTAGTCGGAATGTTGTTGCTTATCTCAGTTATTATTTACAAGCTGATCGCAATGGACACAGTAGCCATGCAAAATGTTGTATTATATTTGTTGAAGCAAAAAGGTTGGAATATTTGTAAAAAAAAAAACAGTAGCTAACAGAAATATGTGTGTTTTGTTATTGGTGAAGCTTTAGACCTGAACATAAAATTAAGCTTGACAATATCTTTGCACAACATGACAACATGTGTTCTTGTTGTAGCGAGTAACTCAGGGAGTGGGGAGAAGATTCCAAAGAAAGCTGAAAAATCTCCCGTAAAAGCTGACAGAACTCCCGTAAAAGCTGACAGAACTCCAGGACAAGCTGACAGAACTCCAGGAAAAGCTGACAGAACTCCTCTTAAAGCTAACAGAACTCCAGTTAAAGCAGACAGAACTCCAGGAAAAGTTGACAGAACTCCGGGGAAAGCGGACAAAGGGTCAGGAAAAGCTGACAAAACGCCAGGAAAAAAGGACAAACCTTTGAGAAGATCAGACAAAACTCCACGTAAGGTCATCAAAACTCCAGTGAAAGCCGTGAAACATTCCTCACCTAGTAAGGACGACGTACGAGAGAATGGCATCACCAGCAGCAAGGTGAAGGTGAAGGTAGAGTTGAGACGTGACGGCGAGACGCCAGAGCGAGACGTGATTGTCGTAAAGACACCGCCTAAGAAGGCACTCAAGTTGACGAGGACGCGTGTCCCAAGTAGGCGGCGCAAGTCTCGCAGTGGTCGGGACGGTCAGCGACGAGTGCCCGCGACTGTTGTGGTCAAGCCAGAAGACGGTCAAGCAGAGAGCCTCGTCAATGGCTGCTTCCAGTTCATCATGAAGGACTACCACGTGGTGAAAGGTCGGTCGGGACGGCGCCTCTACCGCTGTGACATCTGTGGCTCCGTGTACCGCCACGCCTTCAGTCTGAAGCGACACTACATCCGCAGTCACATCAACTACTTCTTTGTGTCGAAGATGGACCGACTCAACTGCAATGTGTCCGCACCAGACGACGCTGTCACGTTCGGCGACGTGATCAACTTCGCTGATGAAGATGACCTCGACATGCCTGACCTTGGCGAGGATGGCATTAGCTGTGAAGGTCGTGATGTTGACAAGGCAGACGCTGATGTCAAGACTGAACAAGAAGGTCTTGTAGCGCAAGAAGAACCTGTGTGCAAGAGACGTAAAGAGTGCTCTTCTGCTGAAGAGGTTGAAAGTTGTGACTCGATAAAGTCGGTCGGTGCCGATGCTGACAAGATGACAAATGCACCAGATGGTGATGGTGATGGTGCATCTCCCTCTGGAAACAGTGCAGTAGATGACAAGATGGAGACAGAGGACAGTACGTCAGATGAAAAGGAATGTGTTGTTGACGAAGAGAATAAGTCTGTTGGTGCCACAGAGGAGAAGAGTCCCAGCACCGTGGATTGTGCATCTGGCGTAAGTGACCTTCAAAATGATGCACTAGATAAAGATGCTGATGGTTGCAGTGCTGCAGACAAGAACAAAAGTGGGACTGTGAAAAGTGCACCGTGTAGTAATGGTGCATCTGATGGAGCAAGCAGTGTTGTAGATGATAAATTGGTCAACGAGAATGGAGCAACAAATGAACAAAAAAGTGCTGGTGCTGATAGAGACAATAAGTCGGTTGATGCACCAGAAGAAAAGAGTTCCAGCACCGCAAATGGTGCATCTGGCATAAGTGACTCTCCGAATAGTGCACCACACAAAGATGCAGATGTTTGCAATGGTAGTGCTGTTAAAAGTGCATCGTGTGAAAACAAACCTTCCATTCTGGACCAACCATCAAACAAGACGACCCCAGGCACTGCAAATAGCACAGAAACTGATGGTAGTGCATCCACTGAGCATAGTGCAGCAGACGAAGATGGCACCGACTCAGTGACTTGTGCACACGATAAAGAACTAAACTCATCTGATAAAGACAATGTGAAAAATCGTGCAGCAGATGAGAAAATTTCCCGAGGAAATAGAGCACCGAATGAAAACAAACATGGCACCGAAAGTGGTGCTGAACGCAAAAATACAGAGGGAAAAATGAATGATGCACCACCTACAGATGAGAGTACTAAGAATACCACACCACACAAGGGTCAAGGTCATGAGAACAGTATCCTCCTTGAGAACCATGGTGAAGCAAATGGTATGGCCAGCACTGAATCTGACAGCACAGTAGACGGAAAGAAAAATGTTGGTGCTGACAGAGACGATAAGTCTGTCGGAGCACCAGTTGAGAGCATTTCCAGCACTGTCGATGCTGCACCTGACATAGGAGATTCTCAGAGTCGCAGTGTGAGAAATGTTGAGCGTGAGGAGTCATCAGCCATGAGTTCTAAGACAGAAAAGTGTTCAGCAGGTACCACAGACAGTGCAGCCGATTCCGCAACTGACCAGAAGAACAATGATAGCGCAACGGATGACCACAATGCATTGCATCGCCATGACAATGCCCGTAACGCATCTAACGATAACTGTGATATCTCCAATGAGCTACAAGACAAGCAGAGTGACGTCGCGTGTGACGCGTCGGACGTCACAAAGCAGTCGGATGACGGTAGCACCCCGCTGACCAGCGATGGCATCGCACTCGTGTACCGCTGTCACATCTGCCATCGCCACCTGGGGACCAAGCTGCATCTGAAGCAGCACCTGGTGGATCATTCGCAAAACGGCGTGGATGAGAAGAGTGAGGACTCGAGGGCGTTTGCGTGTGACCAGTGCGAGATGACGTTCTTGAGTGTGCAGAACCTCGCGCGTCACCAGACAGTCCACTCGGGTGAGTGTCCTCATTCTGCCAGCATCACTGCTGCTTTCTCATTGTCCATGAAATAGGTCATTGCACAGAAATATCTGTTGCCACCATTGACTTGTGTTGTCGCACTTACATTTTTCCGATCGTTATAAACTTCCCAATTGACGTTTCTGCGCATGCGTGATAAATGTAAAGTCATCAATGTGCAGCGAAACGACAAAGCATTTTTTGTATAAATGCCATGGGCCGTTCGATATTTGGTACATTACTTGACAAGAGCGTTTCATTTTCATAAGAATTCTGAAAGAAATAAAAAAGTTCACGTTACCCTCACAAATAGACTTTAAAATGGTTATGGTTTGTACTTATTTTGCTCTTGGTCTTTTTATACTTGTTCTGGTCTTGGCCAGTCATTTGTAATACTTGTCTTGCACTTGCATTGAACTTGTCCTGTAAAGTATTCTGCACTTGTCATGTTCTCTTTCTGTACTCATTCTCTACTTGTCCTCTATATATATATTCTGTCCTACTTGTACTTGCTCTGTACTTGTCCTATGCTTACTGTATGTGCTTCCACGTTGCAGGAGAAAAACCATTCGTGTGTCGATACTGCGACAAGAAGTTTCCGACGGTGACGAACCAGCGCCGCCACGAACGCATCCACCAGGGCCGTCGCTTCTGCTGCGGTCACTGCCAGCGGTCATTCACGCAGACCGGAGACCTCAAGAAACATATCAGCAAGCTCCACCCGGAGCTCTTCCACGAGTGCGTGCTGTGTGGCAAGTACTTCGGCAGCGACGACCTACTCGAGGAACATCTCGGTAGCCATGGCAATAGCGTCAGACAGAACTGGAAAGCTGTGTCGATGCAGCGTGGCACGCACCGCGCTAATCTGGAGCTCGATCGTGCCGAGTCTATGAAACTGGCCACGGTGAAGACCGGCGCGAAGTTTGCGTGCACGATTTGTCGAAAGCTGTTTGACGATTACGCCAACATGTGTCGCCACCGTCGCCTAGCGCACCAACGCAGCAGCATCTTGAACGTGAGGATGGGTCGGTCGGCCAATCGGTGTTGTGTGGCCGTGGAGACACCTGGTGGCAACGATGATCTGCCCGGTTCAATTGATGCCGAAGAATCTGAAGATGCGTTCTACGCTCGCATCGCAGAGAACATCTCGGACAATCTGACAAACTTCCTGGAGGGGAAGAAGGTGCATCTGGATAACTGCTACGTTCACATCAACGAGAAGCTGCGCCCGAGCAGTGGGCCGGTGGTGTCTCAGCGCCGCCGGCGCAGCTCGTCTGACATCACCCGCATCAATGTGGCGCAGTACAACTTCCCGAAGACATTTCGCCTACGCAGCAGCCGCGCCATTGAGAACTGCGGCAGACAGGATGGCATCAACGAGAAGGATAAAGCCGACGACACGACGGAACAAAAACCATCAGAAGAGGTGTCACCGACGGACGGGTCCAAGACGACCGACCGTGGCGCTGCCGCAGATGCGGAGCTGATGCACGTGCCGAAGGTGCGTCAGTGCGTGCAATGTCGCCGCAACTTCCACACCTTCCAGAGCTACCGCGAACACATGTACATCCGACACAAGACGCTCGTTCCCGATGACGCGAACAAGTCGGAAGACTGGCGCAACGAGCAGCCGAGTAGCCCACCTGACCACGACCGCATCGCTGCCCCGCTCCTATCACATAAACTACTCAACAACAGCGCCGACATGCCTCCTGCGTCGACACCGACAAACAAATCAAAACTGTCCTACAGCGGCTGGAAGAATGGATTACTGACAGGCGTGAGGAAGGACGTGTGTTCGGTTGGCGATGGTGTGGGCGCGTCTGACTCGTGCGAAGTGCTCGATGTGTGCGATCTACTGGTACCGGACGACGAACCGTCAAAGGACGCCGACAAACCGTTCAACTACAAACTCAACCTGGTGGCAAGGTGCTACATCTGCAACGTGTGCAATGAACAGTTTAATTGCATCGACTCGCTCGTAGACCATCAGTACGACCTGCATCCCAACGTCAACTGCACTCACCTGGAGGTGGCTGTAGACGGGCGCCCGGCCTCTTGGCTGCTCACAGAACCGGTCGGCCTACTGCGCGTCACAACAAACCACGTGCCTGCTGTCGAAGGTAGGTCACGTTCCCATCACTTCTTACCATAGCTTTATGCAGACACCCGTCCACCCATCATTTGGATGGGTAAAAAACGGCGTGGCCGGGCAGAAATATGGGTGGACGGGTGGTGGATGGGTAAAAAGTGAAGGAGCAAAAAAAGGTCTTCCAAAACCACAGATATTGTCATTTATGCCTCAAAAGTGAGTGTAAATTGTGTCACATGTGTGTTTGTGGTCCATTTTAGGTCATCAGATACATTTAAAGTTTGTGAATTGGCTTAACGGTTAACATCCATGTGTCCACCAAAACATGTGTGACTGGCAATTATTTGATCCTTCATAAAGCCTTGCTTCTTACATTTATAGATTTAATTTCTCAGTAATCAAGTTTATTGTTATTGTAAAACCAATCTACGACATTCTCTCATGAAATACATGTGTTAGGAATGCATGTTTTACGGCACTTATGCAAACCAATTCTTCAGCCGTCTTGTTGTAGGAGAATTGTTTAATCCAAACTGTCTAGAACATGTTGGCTTGTTTACGCTAATGATATTAATTAGTTATGATTTGGTGATCAGACTAACTATTATAATAAATCACTTGAGGAAGAAGTTTAATGGGAATAACAACAAGGCAATATATAAATTTCTTTTGTTGCATATACATGAAGTATACTATTATATGTGACATTTGAGTGTGTTTAAAAAATACATAAAAATGTCTATATGTTTAAAATGTTATATTAAACACGGCATGCCCGCAGATCCCGCGGAATTTTCAGATTTAATGAACTAAGCGTTTTACCAACTATGACGTCACATCCCAGCATCCGTAAAAGCGCGGCAAAATTATGCATGTTTCAAAAAGCCCACTAACATTTCTAACAGTGTGTAATATTGCATCCTTATATGTATAGTCATACCCACCAAGCAACAACAACAACAAATGAATTAGAAATTCCACACTTTATGCAATGCTAGTGGTTTTTTTGAAACATGAATATTTTTGCCGCGCTTATACGGATGCTGGGATGTGACGTCATAGTTGGTCAAACGCTTAGTTCATTAAATCTGAAAATTCCGCGGGATCTGCGGGTATGCGTATTTAATATAACATTTTAAACATACAGATATTTTTATGTATTTTTTAAACACACACAAATGTTACATATAATAGTATACTTCATGTATATGCAACAAAAGAAATTTATATAATGCCTTGTTGTTATTCCCTTTAAGTGGCTGTTGACTGTTATCATTGTTATCATATCATATTGAGTTAGTTATCATATTGAGGTAGTGTAGAGTTTCAGTTATCATATCATACTGAGTAATAGAGATAAAGTTGAGTGCTTCTTCAACTAATCTAAAAGGTTGCAAAATATGCTAAATGTTCAGTTAAGATTGCCAAATTATTCACACAACAGCAGAGATTGGACATTCAAACAACAAATTGTTAATTGATTAACCCTTGAAATATGTTCTTTATATAGCAGAAGAAGAAGGTCCCTATTCATTGGTACTTGGTGCATCTGTCTCAATGTTAGCCTCCCAGCATAACAGGCATTGTAGTGGAATCTTGCAAATTTGTGACCCATTTCTGCATCATTGTATGTTTCAGACTTCAAGCGTAGCGCCAAAGCTAAGTTCCGTTGCACGAAATGTAACCTGCCGTTTGCATCGATGCTAGAACTGCACACCCACATCACTGAGTGTGCCTCCGAGGGCGTGCCCGTCATTGTGGAACCACCGCGTGTCGTGAAGAAATCGACGAAATATAAAGTGAAGACGGTGAAGGGCAGAAAGAAGATACGTCCAGCCTCGCCACTGCCATTGTCTCCCGGGTACGAAACATTCCGCGCCGACGACCTCGACGCCAGCCACGACACCGCCCAGGACAGACAGCGCAAGAAGCGGCGCAAGAACTTTGAGTTGCTCTACAACCCGCTGCACCACGTGCGCCGCCGTGAGCTCACGCAGGTGCTCGAGATACACAACTGCGGCGGCTGTCATCAGCAGTTCGAGACGATCTCGATGCTTGAGCGCCACGTCCGCATCTGTAAAGAGAAGGACAAGCTGAAGGAACTGCGAGCGATCTCAGCGTCACTTGACGCCAGCGTCAGTGTCGACGACGACGAGGACGATGAGTATGCGTACGATCCAACGAAGCACATGTGCATCTACTGCCTGAGACAGTTCACGTACCTCGGCATGCTTCGTAAGCACGTCTCCGAGTGGTGTCAAGTGAGGCAGGAGTTCATCGACCACGGCGAGTTGCTGGACAACGAGTGGGAAGACATCCTCGAGGTGAAGGGAAGGAGGAAGGAGGGGAAGCTGAGCAGGCAGTCGAGTTGCTCCTCGTTGAATGGTGTTGCCGACAGTCAGGATGTGGAGGAGGGAAGTAAGAAGGTGATGCAGCCGAAGTGGGGGACGAAATGGAAATGTAGGTCGAAGCAGGTCGATGAACCGGCCATGAGGCTTGAGAGTGAGTCGTCCACTGACAGCTTCATTGAGCCGCGACAGAGCGAAGAGAGCCGGGCTGACGAAGTCGAAAGCAGCAAAGAGTCGCACGAGTGCAAGCAAGTGGAGGCGACCAGCAACAGTGCGGATAAAGATCACGATGATGGAAATGACAAACCTTTTAGTGGTTTGTTGAAACCTAACGGCAGTGTGGATGAACCCGCTGCCGGAGGCGAAAAAGACATTTCCGAGTCGTAAGTTCAGGTAGAGCAAAAAAGACTGATGAGGATGGCCCCACTGGTGAGAAACAGACGTCATGGTTGACTGAACATGATCATGAGTTAAAGTCGGAATGGAAGAGACAATTCAGAGAGGGATCAACCAAACGATTGACTTGTAAAAAATCACAGAAACAAGAAAATGGTGATAGTGGAAAATGTAGGGTAGTTCGGTCATGTGACATGGCAGCACCATCGTCGAATCAGAACTACGAAAAAGCACTGGCTAGTAAACATGTAATCAGGCCATACAAAAACAAAGAAAGTGGTGTTTAAATAATCAGACGTTGTCATTATGATGTTCGCAAACTAGTTCATGAGAATATATTTTGTTTTGTTTTTTATATATTTAGTAATATATGGCCGGCTGAAGCCAGATATATTATTTGTTGTGCTCATATGTTTATTTACATTAATTACTGTCTTTGTTGTTTCATTGTGTTTGGATTGGTTAACTTACAGATTTGCATTTTTGTAATCAGTTAGTCTTTGTGTAGTTCTGTTTGGGAGCACTACGTGTCATCGTACACGGCTTTAGTTGCGATCATCGGGTGATGACCGCATCCCTTGCATCAAGGTGACTAGATAAGATAATGTCTTGTTATGCAAATTGTTTCCACCGGATGACGGTTAGAATTTACACTTCTTTATAATTATTGACCTAATTTATGCAGTTAATAAAATAAATACACAACACGGTTTTGTTCTGCTTTTTGGCAATTTGAAAATATGTCAATGTCATGAAAGTAAAAAACAACAAGAACTCCCCTTTGGTTATTGCAAAAGAAATGTGTGTTTGCATTTGTTACAGATAAACTAAGTAAACTGACTGGTGTTGATTAGATGCATCAGTGGATGAGAGAATGTTATAAATTGTGATTTGCACTTAAATATTTTTACATCTTTGACTTTCCAACTTCAGGTGTTGCTTATTGTTCCAAAAAATGTTGATTAATTTATTAATGGTAATATTTGCTATGTAATCTATATAACTATTTCAAACGGTTTTGGGGAAATTATACCACCTCTAAGGATATATGGCTGTAAAAATACCAATAATGTATTTTAACTATCGACCTTTTTTGGTGCTAATGCATGAATTCAAATTTCACCCATTATAGAATAAACAATACACTCCTGTTTCTGAGGCATTAGACATGGCCCAAAACATTGTTTGCTATATAAATGTTTAGCTTATGAAAAGTAAGCAAACCATTTGGATTTTTAACATCATTTGGCCATATAATGCATGCTGCCAGTATCGGTGGCAAGTGCAATAAAACAAAACATGTTGTATTAGAGATAACTATTTGTAATGACTTGTTTATTAGAAATGACATAGGCTGAGTGTGGTAGACCAAATATTGAAACTGCAGTAGGCCTAGGTAGATTTGAACCCTGATCGACGGTCCTGTGTGATTACCTGTGGAGACCCCCACCCCTCCCTCCCAAACCAATCATAACACCTATAAAAGTTAACATGCTAACACGGATGGTGATCACTAATTATTTGTGCCTATTTTATTCTACCTGTGAAGTACAAATCGACATATATATGAAACAGGTGTCTTAACACAAACACTTACGAGACAACATTTCTATAAAGTGCCTTGGTATGTGTTAGTACAGATACGATATTGGAGAGGAAAGGGTAACCCGGATAAGCCTGGGAGTCTCAAAAACTCACTGGTAAATAAAATAAACAATGGTGTTATCAATTTAGTTGTCATCTAACATAACTGGAAAAAAGCTATGGTGTAAAGTAGCTTAAAATAACTTACACTAAATAATAGTGCAAAGGGTAGCCTAGTTATTTGTAAAAATGGAACCAGCACACTAAATGTGCTGCCATCTGTTGGGTTGTAAGAAAACATTGAAATGATTATTATATTTTATTTTGTCTTGTGGGACAGACTATAGTGGTTGACACGTCTTGACTGCATGACCACACTGAAATTATGTCTTGACTGGCCACACTGAGATTATGTAAGTAAAAAGTAAAACATTCTTTTATAGTGTAGTATCCAGTCCTTAGGACTCATTTTTATAGTGAATGAAGGTTCAACAAAGCAGCACAGGATTCTCTACAGATTGAGAATCAAATGTCTGGTCACTGCATCAGTGTGATCTAGCAAGCATTACATACTAATATGACGTTTTGTTATAGTATTATGATATCATAATCATAACATAAATTGGATAATTAAGTATGACTGCAGAAACAAACCACAAGTGTGCCATGTCAGTTATCTATGACCATGACAAGACTGAACAGCCATAACATTTTGCTGTAGTTTAATTGTCCTTTGTAAACTTTGAAAGTTATGTTTTAATCAAGGTTGCTTTAATATAAGATTGTAGTACATACATATAACATTCTTACATAAAGTATTGTAATTAATGTGCTATAATGTTACTCATAGAAATGGAATATATATATACCAGGGTATATGAGCAGGCATATGTTTGGCCTTGGTGAATGGAGTATAAAATAAAAAAGCACTAAAGTTTAAAATCTATCATACATACTTTTATACAACCACCATTTTATACATATGACAAATGCCGTCTAGCTGGAATAATACCAGCGGTGTTTGCCTACCTATACAAAAATTCCAGGTGAGAAAATGAGGAATTAGTGACGTCATGGACATGTATCAAAATCGCTTCGTCATTCCATAGCTGGTATAATCATAATTATTTGATGACTCTGACAACCTAGACTGGAAAAGTGTTTGTGAAATGCGACCATTTTGCAATGACGTCCATGCTAATGGATTTTTAATCACGAGTCTTGTCTAATAACTATACACCGCGGGTTTGGCGTCAGTCTTCCTGACGTCACACAGCCGGTGGCTGTCAGGTTATAAGCGACGCCGCTGCACCTGAACGTTGCCTGATGCTCTAAGGTCAAGGTCATCTCCGGTCTGCTCGAACAAGATGTCAGAAGCGAAGTTAGTATGGTTGATTTTTCCGTATAAAATAATATATCCTTTGTAATGTGTAGCAAACAAATGGATAAATGTCGAGAGGAATATGTACGTTTGTTTGGAATCGGGATGTCACGTATCTGTTTGTAGTATATAGGAGGTAAAACATTGAATAAACCGCCCGGCATCTCATCTCAGACATCTGGGCATGGGTAACTAACGCGACACCGACGGGTGTGTCCATCATTCTGTTGAGTGTGACTGGGAATAAACTCAGTGGTCTTTGCAGCGTGGGACTAGCTGTGCGAGATACCGATGAGATCGTGATGTTTCTTTCAATATTTATTTCGGCACACGACGTATTCAACCCCTTGCTCGAACGTATCATCCGTTTGCGCTCGCGTGAATCGAATCAACAGCTTGTGTAACCAATTTCACCAATGCCATGGCCTGGGGGGATGCCAGCAGACTCCATCATCCATGGACCATATGGGTCAATACACAATGCCATGGGCGTGGAGTGATGGACTGATGGAATGACCAAGAAGTGTATTGTAACATGTAGCTTGTGTAGTCTTAGTTAGATTGAGTAAAGTTCTAACTTAGAGTTGTAATCATCTAAATAGATGATGTCTCCAGTATATAACATGCATATTACCCCGGTAAAGATGTGTGTATGTATGTATGTATGTATGTATGTATGTATGTATGTATGTATGTATGTATGTATGTATGTATGTATGTATGTATATATATATGTTGGATAAGAACACGCCAATTTTTATAGCTGGGTGAATATTTGACAATGGGTCAAAATCTGGGTTTTTATCTCTGTTGCCCACACATCATTGTACAATATCCGACTTACTCTGTTTCAAGCAGGTTAAACTGCTTTGACATGCGGACTCTAGTGTCATTAGTGTCACATGCTTAACTTTCACAATATAGTTAGTGTTGTATAATTTGTGTACCCGTTTTTAAATTTCTTTTTTAAATTAAATTTGCAAAATATGGTAAAATTACAGCTTGTACTTAGTGTACTCCATCATCAGGTGTGAATTTGTGATACAAAGCAAAAATAACATGCTAAAAATTAATTGACTATAGTTGAGTATCAAGCAATGACAGTGTGTGACATCTTGCAGGGCTGATATAGCACTCATTGGTCTGGCCGTGATGGGCCAGAACCTCATTCTCAACATGAATGACCATGGCTTTGTCGTAAGTTACCTCATGTTGTTAACACATTCAAGACATTTAATTATAGTCTTTACAACCTCAAATATTAACATTTATTATATATATATATATATTATATAAATATTTTGTATATGTTTATAAATTTATGCAATTTATTTAAAGGACGTGACATTATAAAATTTGTACAACTGTTCCTATGAGGACATGTATGTTAACCGATTAGCAGTCAAACCGATTAGCAGTCAAGTCGGGCATTGACGGTCACCAATAATCTCCTCAGGTCGGCCATAGCCGGCCAGCGAATACATCACAGCGTTTGAATTCGGTTTACATGGTTGCATCTAGTGATTAAGAGATGCAATCAATGCGACACCTATCTAGACATATAACATTAAATTGTGACTATTTTGAATACTTCATTTTCGAAATTTAACAGCAATAGCTTTTGTTTTTGGACATTTAAAAATGTCCTCCAGCCAGGAGTTGGGCATCTGTACAGCTAAAATGTGTAATATATTGTAACAAGTTTTATACCAGTTTGTAGATAATTTAAGGTTCTTTTAAATAAACTCAACTTGTAGCAGTAGAAATCCAAGCATAAAAAAGTTACACCGCAACAAAGTATTTATTTTACCAAAAGTTTATAAATGTCATAGTGTCAACCAAGAAGTGGTCAACATATTTTAAAGTTATAACAACAGTTTTGACACCACAGTGTAGGTACTTTTATTATCTATAACATGCATACAACATGCAATTGAGAGAATTGGATAATAAAGGTGCTAGAGCAAAGACAGCGACACAGACAATATTTTTAAACATATAGGTCAAATATTTGAGGAGCCACAGGCTTCAAGTTAAAATCGGCTGCGTGCTAATGGGTTAAGTAACGTGAAAGTCAAGTTGAACATTATTTGGGTATTACTATAGTTATCTCCAGATGCATATGCTGTGTTGTGTGTTAGTCTTACGGCAAATTCCAGTGTCATATGTCAATAATAGATTTTATATGATATTATATTTGGAGACTTACCTGTACAGATATTGAGACTATCTATTCCTATTTCAACTCAGGTTTGTGCGTTCAATCGGACAGTCGATAAAGTCGACAGGTTTCTGGCGAATGAAGCAAAAGGCACCAAGGTGATTGGTGCACACTCGCTGTGCGAGATGGTTGGCACTCTGAAGAAGCCCAGACGGGTGATGTTGCTGGTGAAGGCGGGCAGTCCAGTGGACGACTTTATTGACAGTCTGGTAGGTGCTGTGGCTGCAGATTAACATTTAGTGTACACTAAGAGATGTTGTGTGGTGTGTTTTTGATATTTTTAAAACTTAACTTTTCACCATACCTCCTTGGCATATCCACCTGTCTGTTATGTTTGTGTTTGGCTTATTGGTTTTCAGACAGACTAACTGGGTTGTCTTTATGTGCCTATAAGCTTGGTTCCCAATTATTTAAGCGCAACAGAAATTAGCTTATTATTAAACTGAATCTTTCATTGTTAACTTCAAACAATTCTTAAATTTGATTTCATTACACTTGGGCTGAGGCTGTATTTCACTAAAGGTGCAATTGGTTGCATAATTTTGCACAATAATATGTTTGGTTTATAAAATAATTCAACTAAACCAGTAATAACCATAAAATAAAAAGTGGCTATTAATATTATAGCACATTTAAACATAATTTATTTGTTATTTTAATTTGATTTGTCAGAATTTCAGACTGCTTAATTGGCCGCATAAACAAGTCAAACTTGCTATATTTCTCCTGCAGTAGGTCTGAGTAAACAAGGTGTGTTTCAGGTGCCACTCATGGAGAAGGGAGACATCATTATTGATGGGGGCAACTCCGAATACAAAGACACGATTGTAAGCGATTTCTAATGATTAATTAACAAATTTACTTTTTATTTATCTAATTTTGTTAACTCTTTTACGTTATATATGTGTATTATGTTGAATGTTTATATTAACTTCCATTGTGTATTTGCTTGTATTGTACAGCACCACAGAATGTTTATATTAACTTCCATTGTATATTTGTGTGTATTGTACAGCACCATATAATATTGTTCTATAAACATGGTTCTATATAAATCAATAAACGTTTATAATTTTGCACAAAATATCCATGTAAAATACTAGTGAACATTGGCAGGTTTTGGTGATTCTGTGTGACGTTGTTGACAGCGGCGGGAACGCAGTCTGCGGGAACAAGGACTCTACTTTGTGGGGAGTGGGGTGAGTGGTGGGGAAGAAGGGGCTCGCTACGGTCCCTCCATGATGCCCGGCGGAGCGCCGGAAGCTTGGTGAGTCTATCTGCAGAGCAAAGCTCTATGCAAAGACCCGTCCACCCGTCATTTGGACGGGTAAGATCTGTTTCGGACGGGTATAAATATGGGTAAAAATGAAGGAGCAAAATGGTCTTCTACAATCATAGATATTGTCAGTCATGACTCAGAAATGAGTGTAAATGGTAGTCCATTTCAAGTCAAAAAACACATTTAAAGTTTGTAAACTGGCTTAACAGTTGACATCCATGTGTCCACAAACAATGTGTATTGTAGTCCTGTATAAAGCATTGCTGCAGAGTTTTCAACTGCACTTAACAAACTGTTGAATTTACTGTCACTGTTGAAACTAAATTTTTCCCTTTTGTATGTTCTTGAGAGCATTAAGTCTTGGTGATCCAGTGATTTGGTAGCTAATTAGATTTAGTTAAATAAGGTAAAGCAACTCTTTCCATGTGTGATTCACAGAAGACAAAAGGGGTGTGTTACTTTTGTAGGCCTTATATCAAGGACATCTTCCAGTCAATAGCAGCCAAGGTGGATGGACAGCCATGTTGTGACTGGGTAAGACAACAAGGGGAGGTGTAGAGATAGATGTGGAGCTGTAAGGATGTAGGTGGTGTCGAGATGTGGAAGGTGTCAGGGTGTAGAGATGTGGAAGGTGTCAGGATGTAGGTGGTGTTGACATGTGGAAGGTGTCAGGGTGTAGGTAGTGTATAGATGTGTCAGGATGGAGGTGGTGTAGAGATGTGGAAGGTGTCAGGATGTAGGTGGTATTGAGATGTGGGAGGTGTCAGGATGTAGGTGGTGTTGAGATGTGGAAGGTGTCAGGATGTAGGTGGTGTAGAGATGTGAAGGTGTCAGGATGTAGGTGGTATTGAGATGTGGGAGGTGTCAGGATGTAGGTGGTGTAGAGATGTGGAAGGTGTCAGGATATAGTTGGTGTTGAGGTGTGAAAGGTGTCAGGATGTAGGTGGTGTTGACATGTGGAAGGTGTCAGGATGTAGGTGGTGTTGACATGTGGAAGGTGTCAGGGTGTAGGTAGTGTATAGATGTGTCAGGATGGAGGTGGTGTAGAGATGTGGAAGGTGTCAGGATGTAGGTGGTATTGAGATGTGGGAGGTGTCAGGATGTAGGTGGTGTTGAGATGTGGAAGGTGTCAGGATGTAGGTGGTGTAGAGATGTGAAGGTGTCAGGATGTAGGTGGTATTGAGATGTGGGAGGTGTCAGGATGTAGGTGGTGTAGAGATGTGGAAGGTGTCAGGATATAGTTGGTGTTGAGGTGTGAAAGGTGTCAGGATGTAGGTGGTGTAGATATGTGGAAGGTGTCAGGATGTAGGTGGTGTTGAGATGTGGGTGGTGTTGAGATGTAGCTGTCAGGATGTAGGTGGTGTTGAGATGTAGGTGTCAGGATGTAGGTGGTGTTGAAGTGTAGGTGTCAGGATGTAGATGGTGTTGAGATGTGGGTGTAGGTGGTGCTGAGATGTGGAGGTGTGAGGTGTAGGTGGTGTGGAGGTGTGAGGTGTAGGTGGTGTTGAGATGTGGAGGTGTGAGGTGTAGGTGGTGTGGAGGTGTGAGGTGTAGGTGGTGTTGAGATGTGGAGGTGTGAGGTGTAGGTGGTGTTGAGATGTGGAGGTGTGAGGTGTAGGTGGTGTGGAGATGTGGAGGTGTGAGGTGTAGGTGGTGTTGAGATGTGGAGGTGTGAGGTGTAGGTGGTGTGGAGATGTGGAGGTGTGAGGTGTAGGTGGTGTTGACTCATCACCCCAGTGTGTTCCCAACTGTGCCTAGCCTGTGTTTGTGACAGGTCGGCCCCGAGGGAGCGGGCCACTTTGTGAAGATGGTGCACAACGGCATTGAGTACGGTGACATGCAGCTGATCTGTGAGGCCTACCACCTCATGAGGTCTGGTCTAGGCATGAGTCACACAGAGATGAGCCAGGTAGGTAGTATTACGTACCTCGCTCTATGGCATCTGATGCAAGCTAACTGTTTGAATTGATGTAATACCCCTTTTGGGAATGCAGCAGTGTGTTATTCAAAGATATTCACGTAAAACAGAATATTAGATTGTTGGCAATCTCTGATTAAACAATGCTGTTGAGACTACTGACATGCATGCAGGTTGCAAAACAAAAACAATATAGCGTGAGGCTTTTTTTTTACAATATTCTGATTAACCCTTTGAAGTGAAATCATGTCCCGTGGAAAATGGGCTGAGGATGAACTGTTGTGCTTCATTGAATTGTCACAAAGTCCTGGGACATTCCTTGTGCAGATGTCTACGTCTATTGCTAGCCTGCTGTCACCAGGTACTCATTCCCATAGCTTGTTAAACTGGAGCAACAAGATTTGACACGACAGCACAGGTGTGAATTCTCCACTGGGTCTGTGTGCTCTGTCCTCGACTCTTCACTGGGACTGTGATCTGTTACCAACTCTCCACTGGGTCTGTGTGTCTGTCCCCAACTCTCCATTGGGACTGCTTTGTCCCCAACTCTCCACTGGGACTGTGTGCTCTGTCCCCATCTCCACTGGGACTGTGTTCTGTCCACAACTCTCCACTGGGTCAGTGTGTCTGTCCCCAACTCTCCACTGGGTCTATGTGCTCTATCCCCAACTCTCCCCTGGGACTGTGGTCTGTCCCCAACTCTCCACTGGGACTGTGTGGTATGTCCCTAACTCTCCACTGGGACTGTGTGGTCTGTCCCCAACTCTCCACTGGGACTGTGTGGTATGTCCCCAACTCTCCACTGGGACTGTGTGGTCTGTCCCCAACTCTCCACTGGGACTGTGTTCTGTCCACAACTCTCCACTGGGACTGTGTGGTCTGTCCCCAGGTCCTAGACGACTGGAACAAGGGTGAACTGTCGTCATTCCTCATAGAGATCACCCGAGACATCGTCAAGTTCACAGACACTGACGGTCAGCCTCTCCTGGAGAAGATCAGAGACACGGCCGGCCAGGTGGGTCAGTGGGTCATTATTGGCCTTGACCGGTACAAAACTCACTGATACGTGCATGTCAGATGTGCACAGCTAACATGTTTAGTTAGTCTCGTTATGAGTTTCGGTGTTGATTATAGACTATTTATGCTAATTAATTAATCAGTGGATAAGACTGAAGAAAATGTTTTCTTTCAATATGTGTAGTTAGAACAGGCTTAAAGCATATAACCATTACCTAGGCTAGCGCTGTGCCTAAAATCTGTTTAGCCAATTTGGCTAAAGGTCAGAAATTTGTTTAGCCAAATGAGATTCTCTTTAGCCATTTTTTAGATCAATTAAATTACCCGGTATAAAAGTGCAAAACAAGACATAATATAATAAAAAAAATTCTATACAATATCCACAAGAAAAAAATTCCTATTTTAATTAACTAAACATTTATGTATTTAGCTAAACATATATAACGCAAACAAACATCCAGTATAATTTAACAGAACATTGTTTAACAAGAAAATGAAACCTGAACAACTGTTGGGAATTTTGCAAAATATAAAGAAACAGCACCTAACACATACTATTAATGTAATAAAATTTACATTACAGGTGTGTATAACTTAAATTGAAAGATACACTTTTATAACAAGGTAAAATAATTAAGAACCACCTACTCTACTCTTGCTGCCCCGCAGTGATTCAAACAGTGTATTGATAATAATTATTACCTATCTTAAAACTTCATTTCACTGCTCAGTAACTGAATACAGTAATTCACCAAATTAGTTAACTGTGGCTGACGGTAATCCTGGCCTGGGTGACGCAGGCTATATTTAATAAAACACGTTTTTGACATATGCATCTTTCTATATGTAATGTTTCTGGTGGTGAAACTTGTCAAACATACATGAATTACAATCTATATTGGCATTTTATTGAATAGTTACCAGATGGCACATTGATTAATCATTGACAATGCCATGTGACTGCGCCGGCGATACTGAGCGATAATATGGAACCTGAAGGGTACAGCGTTGTACTTGCCTCAAACTTGTAATTAGTGCCATCAGGCAGGTCCCCATTGTCTAGTAAACACAATTTTTGATTGATTTAAGCTCCCCTATTGTCTGTGAGCATGGCTAAGTGGAGGGATTAGCGACCTATTGTTTACCCAGCGGGTCACGTTACGCTGACTGGTTATTTGGGTCAGTTGAATGTGCGATCGTTTAGGCAACTTTAACAGAGCTGGGTGTTGAATAATGCAGTCATGTATTGCTGATAACATCAATAATAATGACAGATATAACGTTTCGCCAATTTGGCGAAGAGGTTTAATTTATTTTCGCCAAATAGAAAACCGTTTCGCCTATGGCGCAAATGGCGATTGACAGCGCTAGCCTAGATTACTTTCTGGATACATTTACAGAAGTTTCTTAATTTGGAAAGAATAAAATTTAAAAAAAATTGTCAATTTTCTTGTTGAACATGTTCAAGTTAGGCGGGTGTCTTGTTGCAGAAAGGAACGGGGAAGTGGACAGCGATCTCATCCCTTGAGTACGGCATTCCATTGACTCTCATAGGCAAGTCTGAAGTTTCAGGGTTATACAGATATCGGCAATAGAGCTTGTACTGTTGTTTTGATTGTAGCTTTGCTAGATGCTGATTCATTTGCAAACGGTTTATGGCATAAGATAGTCACAATAACCAGTTACACATGTAATAACAATTGTAGGATTTGTGCCATATTTGACTCTGAAGTGGGTCTCTTGTAGGTGAAGCAGTATACGCGCGGTGTTTGTCATCTCTGAAGGACGAGCGAGTCGCAGCAAGCAAAGTGCTGAAGGGACCAGCGAGTAATCAGTTTAAGGGGGACAAGAAACTGTTCACGTCGCACATTCAGAAGGTTTGTAGGATAAACTAGTGAATCAGATTAATCGGCGAATGCGGAATAGATCCGAACATATGAAATAAGTTAACTTAATTTACTTTACACCACCAGATACTTGTAGAATGTGTTAGATGTTATTGTCAGTGAGTCTTGGCGATGGACTAAGATTACACGTCTTAGACAGTGTCAGTGAGTCTTGGCGATGGACTAAGATTACACGTCTTAGACAGTGTCAGTGAGTCTTGGCGATGGACTAAGATTACACGTCTTAGACAGTGTCAGTGAGTCTTGGCGATGGACTAAGATTACACGTCTTAGACAGTGTCAGTGAGTCTTGGCGATGGACTAAGATTACACGTCTTACACAGTGTCAGTGAGTCTTGGCGATGGACTAAGATTACACGTCTTAGACAGTGTCAGTGAGTCTTGGCGATGGACTAAGATTACACGTCTTAGACAGTGTCAGTGAGTCTTGGCGATGGACTAAGATTACACGTCTTAGACAGTGTCAGTGAGTCTTGGCGATGGACTAAGATTACACGTCTTAGACAGTGTCAGTGAGTCTTGGCGATGGACTAAGATTACACGTCTTAGACAGTGTCAGTGAGTCTTGGCGATGGACTAAGATTACACGTCTTAGACAGTGTCAGTGACATTTGCAAAGTGGTGTTATATTTTATGCTGACTGTGTTACTCTGATGTCGCCCAATGACTGTCACCTGTACTAAAACTGTTTTTAAATTGTGACCCTCAAGATTCCTAACACCCAAAGTGAATCGTGAAAAAAATCTTAACTTACGAACAACCCCAAATGGGCCAACAGAAAATGTTAGCCCCATAAATGGAAAAATAACAGGGATAAAAGTTATTTAAAAATTTTGACCCCCTAATATTTCCCCCTACTGAGAAATTCGAAACATCTAAATCTACAAACCACCCCATTCACAGTACGTGAATGGTTAGTCCACTGATCAAAAATGTTGACCACTCAGATCTCCACCACCCATATAAACTTGTGTACCCAGTTACCTATATACCACCCTAATGGTTCTGCTAGATCACAGGCAAAATTTCAGTTTCATATGTGCAAAGCTAACAGATCTGGATCTACAGACAAACAGACAGGAACAGTGTTGTTTTATAATACAGATCTACAGTACTTATCATTTGTTCATGAAGTTCGGGTGAAGTTTAACGAAAATGTCATTTAGAAGCGCAGAACAAGCATTCTTACCTCAAGATCTTACCTCAAGTCCGGTCAATAGTTGTCCAAGATTGAGCATTAAGACTGTCTCAAGGTTTATTTTCTGTTGATGCAGTTTCTCTATTGATGTATTTCTTTCATATGCTTTTGTCAACGAAAAAAAGCTCATAGTTGCTTTATAAGCTGGTGTGTGTGTGTGTGTGTGTGAGTGCGTGCGTGCAGGCGTGCGTGCGTGCGTATTCATGCACATGGACACCTGTACATAGATTTGTATGCGTGGTTGACTCCATAAAACTTATTTATTCAAAAGAGCTTTTTACTCATGAACATTGATGCACGTTTTAAGTTTTTAGGATTTATTTATCATTCTGAGCTGCTTTTAGTACTTTTACATTCATATTATGTATTATTATTATTAGATTTTTTATTATCAGTATGTGACTTTTTTGTAATTTATTTCGATTTACTTTTAGTTTCTTTCTATGATTTGTTGTAACAGTGCCTTCGAACAAGGTAACTTGGATTTATGGCGCTATATAAATGCTTTTATTATTATTATTATTGTGTCACTATCACCATGGCAACATTGTTGTTGACAGGCGCTGTACGCATCCAAGATCGTGTCCTACGCTCAGGGCTTCATGTTGATGCGAGAAGCCGCAAAACAGTTTGGTTGGAAGCTAAACATGGGCGGAATCGCACTGATGTGGCGCGGCGGCTGTATCATCAGAAGGTCACAACACTTCTCCATGTCAATCACCCCTCCATGCTCACACATGTACCAAAGTGTATTACTTACTCATGTTTGTGCCCTAGGAAGCCTTACATGTCTTCCAAAGGTGTATCGGTCATTTTCCACACCTCCACTGTAGTTACTTAAATTAATTGTAAACCGTTTTTATCAAGTGAGAATTGTAGCAAATTTGTTTGAAACACAAAACATACCGATGTCTCATACAACAACAAAAGATAACACAAGATTTTTAAGTATTAATATATTTCTTAATCGGTTAAACAGGGTTACTTTCAGATGTTTGTGTGACTTATTAATATGTAATTGACTAAAATAAAGCTGGTATGTTTGCAGTGCGTTTCTTGGAAACATAAAGGATGCGTTTGACAAGAAGCCGGACTTGTCCAACTTACTGTTGGATGCTTTCTTCAAGAAGGCAATTGATGAGGCTCAGGTGAGACAACTTTGTCTTGCTAGAGATTTAGTCTTATCTTGCTAGAGATTTAGTCTTATCTTGCTAGAGATTTAGTCTTATCTTGCTAGAGATTTAGTCTTATCTTGCTAGAGATTTAGTCTTATCTTGCTAGAGATTTAGTCTTATCTTGCTAGAGATTTAGTCTTATCTTGCTAGAGATTTAGTCTTATCTTGCTAGAGATTTAGACTTATCTTGCTAGAGATTTAATCTTATCTTGCTTGAGATTTAGACTTATCTTGCTAGAGATTTAGTCTTATCTTGCTAGAGATTTAGTCTTATCTTGCTAAAGATTTAGTCTTATCTTGCTAGAGATTTAGTCTTATCTTGCTAGAGATTTAGTCTTATCTTGCTAGAGATTTAGTCTTATCTTGCTAGAGATTTAGTCTTATCTTGCTAGAGAGTTAATCTTATCTTGCTAAATATTTAGTCTTATCTTGCTAGAGATTTAGTCTTATCTTGCTAAAGATTTAGTCTTATCTTGCTAAAGATTTAGTCTTATCTTGCTAGACATTTAGTCTTATCTTGCTAAAGATTTAGTCTTATCTTGCTAGAGATTTAATCTTATCTTGCTAGAGATTTAGTCTTATCTTGCTAGAGATTTAGTCTTATCTTGCTAGAGATTTAGTCTTATCTTGCTAGAGATTTAGACTTATCTTGCTAGAGATTTAATCTTATCTTGCTTGAGATTTAGACTTATCTTGCTAGAGATTTAGTCTTATCTTGCTAGAGATTTAGTCTTACATTGCTAGATATTTAGTCTTAGCTTGCTTGTGATTTAGTCTTACATTGCTAGTGATTTAGTCTGACATTGCTAGTGATTTAGTCTTATCTTGCTAGAGATTTAGACTTTTGTCTTACAAGTGTTCAATGTTTCACTTTCGTCAAGTCTGTCAGCATGGCCAGTCCTAGTACAGGTTGCTTTCACTTAACTTCTTTGTTAGTCCAACCTTCACTCCTGTTCTACATGTTCGAATGGTGCTGTTTGACTGTAGGACTCGTGGAGGAAAGTGGTCACAACAGCCATCACCCTGGGCATTCCCACGCCCACCTTTAGTAGCGCACTCGCATTCTTTGACGGGTACAGATCAGAGTGGCTTCCTGCCAACCTCCTACAGGTGAGTGCACTTGAAGTCTGATGGAGACAGATCGGATTGTGGCAACCTATTACCTTTACATCTGTGACATGTGGAGAGAGTCTGCAATGCAACAGTGCATATGGAGGGAGAGGGAGAGAGATTTAGTTTATCTCAGTTTGCCTGTATCTGAACACAGAACACTTACTTCCATGCATCCAGGGAGTTAATTAAAAATCCCATTAAGGGAAATAAAAAACCTGGTATAAACATCTATAGCCAATGACCACATGACTGTTGCTTTACCTGCTGTCAAACAGTTGTTTTGGTAAGGGAATAAGAACAGCCGACGCTTTCAGGTTCCCGACCTCTTACTATTGGTACACTTGCATTCTTTACTTGGTACAGATCTTCCAGGGCCCAGTTTCATGGAGCGTACGTACGACGTCGTAGCGGGCGATAACCCGTCGTAAGCCTAAAACATCGTAAAGTTACACTAGTTGCATTTCACGAGTCTGCTCCATAGTTGCACTTAGCTGCACCATGTATTTAGTAGGCGTAACTTTACGCTGGTTGAAATATTTACGGTATGCTCCCGACACACCCATTCTCAACAAAATTATATTTAATGTTTACACTGGATATCCTTTACATTCATCATAGCTTCCCATTTGCTATGCGAATAACAAAGTCGGCAGCTAGAAAGAAAAAGGTTGTTCATACACAGCACAAATACAGGGATTCCCCACCGCGACCTAACTATGTCAGTGCTACGGCGATTTAGTGGCACGAATGCTAAATTGGTCTCATGAAACCGGCCGCAAGCTGCATTGACTATTCGCTGTTAGCTGCGACCAGTAGACTGCGTAATTGCGCGTAAAGTTACACGGCTTCATGAAACTGGGCCCTGGTCTATACCAATACTATAAGAGAACACATTTATTTATTATGTCTGTCGACCGCATGATCTGGTGTAGTTGTTTGGACTTCAACTGGAACTTTGTCAGTCACCCAGAGGACTGCATGAGTGAAAACTGATTTCCTATAGGGCAACTGTGTTAGTATAAAAATAATCTTGGGACTCTCGTAGGGTACCAGGAATTAAGAGAGCTAGTTATCAACGTGGGACTGGAAGTTAAGTTGAACTGTGTGTGTGCCTGTAGAAGCTGTGAGTAGTTGTTATGTCAATGTGTACGTGCCTTCTTTCCCAGGCCCAGCGAGACTACTTTGGGGCTCACACGTACGAGCTGCAGGCTGAGCCGGGCAAGTTTGTACACACCAACTGGACCGGACACGGTGGCAGTGTGTCGTCCACTACCTACCAAGTGTGACCAGTCATCCTAGGACCAATCCAGTCACCCTAGGGTGACGTCTTCCATCATAGGGTGACACGAGCCTTCTGACGATGGGACATTCCACACTAGGGTGACGTCAGTCACCCAATGGTGACATCAGCAACCCAAGGCTGAGACCTACTGTAGGACCAGTCACCCTAGGCCCAGATGACCACCTTGGGACCAGTGACTAAGATGACACCAAGCACTTTAAGGTGACACCAGCCATGTTTGGGCCACATCAGGCTGGACTTCAGGAAACTGCCGACTCTACAGAGATGAATATCGTTTCTAGTGTGGAAATATCCCAATGTCACTTTGCTGCTATCGTTTGTCTGAACCGAGATTGTCCGGAGAGAGTATTGTAGATGTCATGTAATGAGATGTTCTACACATGTAGCTAGTATCTATGCACAGTGTGCAGGTTGAACAATGCAGGTGTGTTGTTTTGAACAATGCAGGCGTGTTGTTTTAAACAATGCAGGTGTGTTGTTTTGAACAATGCAGGTGTGTTGTTTTGAACAATGCAGGTGTGTTGTTTTGAACAATGCATATTTGATTAATACTTACACCATATATACATATATACACCAGTCATCTATTTGATCAGGTTGACATTTGATTCGCACAACAAAAGATGCCTCTTTTTATTCTATTATGTAAGAATGACCAGCACTCATTAAAATTTGTATTGTTTGTTACATTTTACTCGTATAACAATGTCTACAAACATCTCATAAAATCATGACAACTAGACTCACAGCTGTGTAACTGTCAAACACTGCCTCTTCCTAACTCTTGGTTGTGTCATCGCTCAGGTCAAACCTTTGCATTTTGTTGGTAAAGAAACGATGCCCGTTTCGTCATACTTTGTTTCAAAACATTAGTGTCTGCGATTTTCTGTTAATGATATTAGTTTTATCGAGACATTATTAAGTTTATATTAAAATGGAATGTGCAGGTATCTACATATACATTGGTTAGAGTAAAAATAGTGTCTAGCTGTATCTAGCAAATGGTGAAACGATACTATAACTAAGTTTCACTCAAAAACTTTGTATGGATCAAAACCATTGCCCAATATTTTTTTAATGGTAGGTAAGCTGGTTAAAAGTCTTGAATGCTGTTTTATTTTTATACAGAGTTTCTGCTATAGTGTAATGTAGCTTCCTGTTCATCATGTTCTCATTCTGTTTTAGCAGTTATACACTGTATTACATGTCCAGTCAGAACTTTTGCATGTAACGATTGTGAACCAGAAATAAAGGTGATTTATCAAGTTTGTTGGAATGCATGTGTGGCTTTAGTAGTGACAGTCAATAGATTGTTGTTAATAATGTTGTGATAGAATAAATGTATAGTTAGGTTGTTGCAAAGCTAAGAAAAGTGGAATATTTCAGGCGGAATTTAACATGGCAAAGAACATGATTATTTCAGCAGGTGCAAAGTATTCAATTGTGGCATGCCCTGTGGTATTTGATGCAGATGTCAGGATGTATGTTTGTGGGTTCAGACTGATGGTGAATATTGGGATTACTGACATTGTAACTGTTTTAAAATTGGGGCGGGCATTTGTCCTAATGACTGACATTGTAGCGACTGGTGAAGTCAGTTGCTATAATTATATAGTTCACTATCTACCACATACTACCCAGCTTTATGGCAAACCGTATAAAAATACTGGTTCAACGGTATACTAATGTATGTACACAGCTATAAGTGTATAATGGCATCTCCAAATGTTACAAAGTAATTCTGGTGGACAGGTGCACTGCTGTTACACACATATTAACAAAAGGTATATTTACAAAACAGGTGATATAATTATTAGCTGATATAGGCCGTTTGTGTGAGACAACACACACAACTCCAATGTTTGTGTGAGACAACACACACAACTCCAATGTTTGTGTGAGACAACACACACAACTCCAATGTTTGTGTGAGACAACACACACAACTCCAATGTTTGTGTGAGACAACACACACAACTCCAATGTTTGTGTGAGACAACACACACAACTCCAATGTTTGTGTGAGACAACACACACAACTCCAATGTTTGTGTGAGACAACACACACAACTCCAATGTTTGTGTGAGACAACACACACAACTCCAATGTTTGTGTGAGACAACAACACACAACTCCAATGTTTGTGTGAGACAACACACACAATTCCAATGTTTGTGTGAGACAACACACACAACTCCAATGTTTGTGTGAGACAACACACACAACTCCAATGTTTGTGTGAGACAACACACACAACTCCAATGTTTGTGTGAGACAACATACACAACTCCAATGTTTGTGTGACAACAACACACACAACTCCAATGTTTGTGTGAGACAACACACATAACTCCAATGTTTGTGTGAGACAACAACACACAACTCCAATGTTTGTGTGAGACAACACACACAACTCCAATGTTTGTGTGAGACAACATACACAACTCCAATGTTTGTGTGACAACAACACACACAACTCCAATGTTTGTGTGAGACAACAACACACACAACTCCAATGTTTGTGTGAGACAACACACACAACTCCAATGTTTGTGTGAGACAACAACACACACAACTCCAATGTTTGTGTGAGACAACAACACACACAACTCCAATGTTTGTGTGAGACAACACACACAACTCCAATGTTTGTGAGACAACAACACACACAACTCCAATGTTTGTGTGACAACAACACACACAACTCCAATGTTTGTGTGAGACAACAACACACACAACTCCAATGTTTGTGTGAGACAACAACACACACAACTCCAATGTTTGTGTGTGACAACAACACACACAACTCCAATGTTTGTGTGAGACAACACACACAACTCCAATGTTTGTGTGAGACAACAACACACACAACTCCAATGTTTGTGTGAGACAACAACACACACAACTCCAATGTTTGTGTGAGACAACACACACAACTCCAATGTTTGTGTGAGACAACAACACACACAACTCCAATGTTTGTGTGAGACAACACACACAACTCCAATGTTTGTGAGACAACAACACACACAACTCCAATGTTTGTGTGACAACAACACACACAACTCCAATGTTTGTGTGAGACAACAACACACACAACTCCAATGTTTGTGTGAGACAACAACACACACAACTCCAATGTTTGTGTGAGACAACAACACACACAACTCCAATGTTTGTGTGAGACAACAACACACACAACTCCAATGTTTGTGTGAGACAACAACACACACAACTCCAATGTTTGTGAGACAACAACACACACAACTCCAATGTTTGTGTGACAACAACACACACAACTCCAATGTTTGTGTGAGACAACAACACACACAACTCCAATGTTTGTGTGAGACAACAACACACACAACTCCAATGTTTGTGTGAGACAACAACACACACAACTCCAATGTTTGTGTGAGACAACAACACACACAACTCCAATGTTTGTGTGAGACAACAACACACACAACTCCAATGTTTGTGTGACAACAACACACACAACTCCAATGTTTGTGTGAGACAACAACACACACAACTCCAATGTTTGTGTGACAACAACACACACAACTCCAATGTTTGTGTGAGACAACAACACACAAAACTCCAATGTTTGTGTGAGACAACAACACACACAACTCCAATGTTTGTGAGACAACAACACACACAACTCCAATGTTTGTGAGACAACAACACACACAACTCCAATGTTTGTGAGACAACAACACACACAACTCCAATATTTGTAGGAGACAACAACACACACAACTCCAATGTTTGTAGGAGACAACAACACACACAACTCCAATGTTTGTAGGAGACAACAACACACACATCTCCAATGTTTGTGTGAGACAACAACACACACAACTCCAATGTTTGTGTGAGACAACACACACAACTCCAATGTTTGTGTGAGACAACAACACACACAACTCCAATGTTTGTGTGAGACAACAACACACACAACTCCAATGTTTGTGTGAGACAACACACACAACTCCAATGTTTGTGTGAGACAACAACACACACAACTCCAATGTTTGTGTGAGACAACACACACAACTCCAATGTTTGTGAGACAACAACACACACAACTCCAATGTTTGTGTGACAACAACACACACAACTCCAATGTTTGTGTGAGACAACAACACACACAACTCCAATGTTTGTGTGAGACAACAACACACACAACTCCAATGTTTGTGTGAGACAACAACACACACAACTCCAATGTTTGTGTGAGACAACAACACACACAACTCCAATGTTTGTGTGAGACAACAACACACACAACTCCAATGTTTGTGAGACAACAACACACACAACTCCAATGTTTGTGTGACAACAACACACACAACTCCAATGTTTGTGTGAGACAACAACACACACAACTCCAATGTTTGTGTGAGACAACAACACACACAACTCCAATGTTTGTGTGAGACAACAACACACACAACTCCAATGTTTGTGTGAGACAACAACACACACAACTCCAATGTTTGTGTGAGACAACAACACACACAACTCCAATGTTTGTGTGACAACAACACACACAACTCCAATGTTTGTGTGAGACAACAACACACACAACTCCAATGTTTGTGTGACAACAACACACACAACTCCAATGTTTGTGTGAGACAACAACACACAAAACTCCAATGTTTGTGTGAGACAACAACACACACAACTCCAATGTTTGTGAGACAACAACACACACAACTCCAATGTTTGTGAGACAACAACACACACAACTCCAATGTTTGTGAGACAACAACACACACAACTCCAATATTTGTAGGAGACAACAACACACACAACTCCAATGTTTGTAGGAGACAACAACACACACAACTCCAATGTTTGTAGGAGACAACAACACACACATCTCCAATGTTTGTGTGAGACAACAACACACACAACTCCAATGTTTGTGTGAGACAACAACACACACAACTCCAATGTTTGTGTGAGACAACAACACACACAACTCCAATGTTTGTGTGACAACAACACACACAACTCCAATGTTTGTGTGAGACAACAACACACACAACTCCAATGTTTGTGTGACAACAACACACACAACTCCAATGTTTGTGTGAGACAACAACACACAAAACTCCAATGTTTGTGTGAGACAACAACACACACAACTCCAATGTTTGTGAGACAACAACACACACAACTCCAATGTTTGTGAGACAACAACACACACAACTCCAATGTTTGTGAGACAACAACACACACAACTCCAATATCTGTAGGAGACAACAACACACACAACTCCAATGTTTGTAGGAGACAACAACACACACAACTCCAATGTTTGTAGGAGACAACAACACACACATCTCCAATGTTTGTGTGAGACAACAACACACACAACTCCAATGTTTGTGTGAGACAACAACACACACAACTCCAATGTTTGTGTGAGACAACAACACACACAACTCCAATGTTTGTGTGAGACAACAACACACACAACTCCAATGTTTGTGTGACAACAACACACACAACTCCAATGTTTGTGTGAGACAACAACACACACAACTCCAATGTTTGTGTGACAACAACACACACAACTCCAATGTTTGTGTGAGACAACAACACACACAACTCCAATGTTTGTGTGTGACAACAACACACACAACTCCAATGTTTGTGTGAGACAACAACACACACAACTCCAATGTTTGCGTGAGACAACAACAACACACAACTCCAATGTTTGTGTGACAACAACACACACAACTCCAATGTTTGTGTGAGACAACAACACACACAACTCCAATGTTTGTGTGAGACAACAACACACACAACTCCAATGTTTGTGTGAGTAGTCTCCAGTGATTATAACATAAACAACAATTACTGATTAAAACATTTTATTGACTTGTAAGAAGCGACAATGTTTATGAATACTGCTACGATATAAGGACAGAATGAAGATGATCACTGTTTCGTATCGGTTGCGTGTATGACCAAAGTTAAATGCAGTAACAAATAGGTTAACTTTGTAGTGTGTTGCTGGTTTACAAATGTCACTTTGTGTCATTCGTATTTTATATGGACAGTAGCATTACTTGGTTTGACACTGCCAGGGAAACAAATACGTCTTCCATTGCATGGCAACTACTGTAGAAAACGACATATAACACTTGAAAACAGCCTTATTGTTGGCTGGAACCCTTACACCACATCCGTCTGTCATTAGTCATAATCAGGCCACATATATAGGTTTTGTGTCTGTTAGAAACAAAGCATGTCTGATTTATATAACCCCTTAGATACTTCGCAAAATGTGTGTGTGTGTGTGTGTGTGTGTCCTGTGTGTGTGTGTGTGTGTGTGTGTGTGTGTGTGTGTGTGTGTCCTGTGTGTCTGTGTGTGTGTCCTGTGTGTGTGTGTGTGTGTCCTGCTGTGTGTGTGTGTGTGTGTGTGTGTGTGTGTGTGTGTGTGTGTGTGTCCTGTGTGTGTGTGTGTGTGTGTGTGTGTCCTGTGTGTGTGTGTGTGTGTGTGTGTGTGTGTGTGTGTGTGTGTGTGTGTGTGTGTGTGTAATGCTACTACAATAGTCTCATAAATATGTAAACAAATTGCAAAACAACCAAACAAGTCCCTCTACTCTATAGCAGTAATGCAACTATGCACAACACGGCATCTACCAGTACAAATTATCTAACTTGATAATCATTAAAAATCCGTCTAATAACAACTGATATAGCAGTTGCCAGAACCAACGTTAGGTAAAATCAGCCAAAACAGATGCAATGCAATAAAATCTGTCAGCACGCCACACAAACAATACCACAATCTCGGCTCCAAACAAGACTTAATTCAATTAATGCAGACCTTGTAGGCTGATCATACTTCCAGTTCACATCACATCAGGTGGACAATTGGTAAAAGACTTGATGTTAAGCAGAACGGCATGGATACGAGCACAATACCAACGACAACAGATCTCACTATGGACCACTCAGTCATTCCAACAAAGAATAATAACGTCTAAAAAGTCATTAATACACCCACTGACAGACTGATTCGCTTGCATCCAACAACGGGTATTTTGAGAGTCTGTGAACATGTCAGCAATGAAGCGTCTATTTTCACAGTGGCACGTTGCTACTTTTCTCAGCTGTCAATGCTGGTAGACATCCCGCTGCCACTGGAACCGAACCTTCAATGACAGTGTGTATGGTAACACTGAATACTCCGCTCAAGTATTGATGTAACGCCACTAACACTTCCCAGTTCAACAGAGCAGTTCTGACACACCCTTGAGTGTGTGTTTATGCCAGTACAGGTCTTAACAACAGCTCCAAGGCTGATGTTCTCTGTTTCCAAACTCAACATATTCTTCATCCATGAATGTATCTATGCAAGCGTAGATCTTGACACCTCCAAGTCTGATGTTTTGTTTCCAAACTCAACACATTCTTCATCGTTGAGTGTATCTATACAAGCATAGATCTTGACAACAGCTTCAAGGCTGACGTTCTCTGTTTCCAAACTCAACACATTTTTCATCCGTGAGTGTATCTATACTAGCATAGATCTTGACAACAGCTTCAAGGCTGACGTTCTCTGTTTCCAAACTCAACACATTCTTCATCCTTGAGCGTGTGTTTATACAAGCATAGATCTTGACAAAGCTCCAAGTGTAACGTTCACTGTCTCCTAACTCAACTCATTCTCGAGTGTGTTTATGCAAGCACACATCGTAACGACAGGTCCAAGTATAACGTTCACTGTTTCCTAACTCAACTCATCCTTAAGTGTGTTGATGCGAGCACAGATCTTGAGCGCTGGGCCCAGTTTGATGTTCATGGTGGTCATCAGATGGTCTTCCTTCAGCAGCATCAAGGCCTGACCGTCTATCTCCTGGCGACTGAACTCATCCGCATACACACAACACCCGGGCAGGTCCTGGATGAACTGTAGCACTTCACTCACCTAGGAAACCACAACACAACACGACAGTTAATGACGGGAAAAGGGTTAATAATGATAATAATATATTTTATCCACATCCAATTTCAAATTGTTCGTGGCGCTTTACATACATTGAAATGCTAAAATACAAATACACACCAGAAGAAAAACACATAATATACTAGTGACATATATAAACAATTATAAAAAAATTAAAATATCAATGTAATTATAATAACACAATTTATTTAAGCTGACTATTTATTCAGCTTAAATAATTTGTGTTATTACAATTACATTGATATTTTTAATAATTGTTTATATATGTATAATAAATACAGAAATACGTTAAATAAAATATCGATAAAAGTACACAAATATTAAACTAAGCCGTGAAAACAGTCAAAAGAAATGTGTCTTGAAGGTGGCTAAACAGTCTTATTGTTATTAGGTAGAGTGTCGGCTGCTGCGACCACAAATGAGTTATCTCCAGCTTTCAAGTGTGTCCGTCCATTGTTAGTGTGTTCTCTTTACACTGATGTCACAAAACCATCAGTGTTATACATCCATGTAACAGGAAGATGAAATGTGACCCGCCACAACGATCCAGTGTTAAATCAATCACGCACATTCTGCAGAAAAGGACTAAAGATATCTTTCTAGGTCAGGTCCCATCAATGTTGTGATTCAGGCAGAAATGCATAACGTATAATATAATAATCCTTCAATGTCTATTTTCATCAATAAACAATCCAAAACTTAAGGTATAAAACACCATTTCACAATATCACAACTCTTCTGTAGCAGGTTATAATAATAGCTATTTAACAACAAAATGCATCGTTGTATTCAGGATATGATTCTGGTCAGTATGATATGATTGATCAAATTTATGTAACCAGGAACTAACCAAACCTGCGAAAATGCACAAATAACTACATCACATAGCAACATGAAGTTATTATGTACAGGTTGTAATGTTATACACGTTTTTAAATTAAAAACTAAACAAGTTAAAATAATGCACCATAATACATTTTAAATGTCACCATGCAGTAGTGAATCACTCTGAAATTCATATCAGTTACAATGTTTATAATACGTAATAATATTAAGACGTCTGCCTGTTTAGCCATTTTCAAGGCACGGCTAAAGACACATTTCTTCTGACTGTTCTCCTGGCTTAGATTAATGTTTATGTACGTTTATCGATATTTTATTTAACCTATTTATTATACATATATACATTTATTCAGCTTAAATAATTTGTGTTATTATATCTATATTTTTTTATAATTGTTTATATATGTCACTACTATATTCATGTGTTTTTCTTCTGGTGTGTATTTGTATTTTAGCATTTCAATGTATGTAAAGCTCCACAAACAATTTGAAATTGGATGTGGCGCTATATTAAATAAAATATTATTATCTACTCGGGGTCCACCATCGACACCTGCTGTCAGGTTGTTCAAATAATCACTTCACAAACTCAGCCTCACAACTCGCACAACACACACAACTCACCGTCCACTGTGACGGATGTTTCCTGCCAGAGGGCGCCACCTCCTCCCCCTCGTCTCCCTCCTCCACCTCCATGTCCGTCACTCGTTCGAGTTCGGGCGGCGATCGAGGACTGGAGCTCTCGTCGTGGCCACTGCAGGACCCACTCGGCTCCGACGACTCGGTACTCGACTCTGGCACAGAGGGCGCTGAGGTAGCCGCAGCGTCGTTGCTTATGTCCTGGTGTTCGCCTCCGTCACCAAATCCAGCGTCCGACTAGAAAGAACAGAGGGTCATAGTGCACCACACACAACAATGACAACAACCACAGGTGTGTGTCAAACTGTCACACAGCACAAATGACACACAAATGTGTCACTCTGTGACATTATAATAATAATAATAATATATTTTATTTAATATTTTATTGTTCGTGGCGCTTTATATACATTAAAATGCTAAAATGCAAATAAACACCACAAGAAAAACACCTAAATATACTAGTGACATATATAAACAATTATAACAACAACAAAATATCAATATATATATATATATAACACAAATTATTTAAGCTGAATAAATGTATACATGTATAATAAATATATAAATAGGTTAAATAAAGTATTGATAAAAGTACACAAACATTAAACTAAGCCACGAGAACAGTCAGAAGAAATGTGTCTTTAGGTGTACGTTGAAGGTGGCTAAACAGGCTGACGTCTTAATGTGGCTAAACAGACAGCTGTCTTAATGTTGTTAGGTAGAGCGTTCCAGAAGGTCGCTGCTGCGACCATAAATTATATATAATTATATATATATATATATACACACACTTATATATATATATATGTGTCATTTTATGAGCACACAATTGTGCCACCACATACAAATGTGTCAACTAATATAATCTCGTTTTCCGAGCACAGTTCTAGACTATTTACATTACATACACATAATATTATTACTGCAACTGTAGCATCACTAAACTGTTAACAACACCAGTTTTCAAATATATTTAAGACCTGTCACATGAAATAATACGTTATTCCAGTTGTTAATTCGACAACTTTATGAGATCAACAAACCCCCTCACCCTCTGTAGCGGGCCGCTACTTATTCGCCCTCCGCTCTGCTTCCAGATCCTCTTCATGTGACTGTGTTTCTTGCGTATGTAGCGTGAGCCACACGGTGTAGGGAACAACGCCATGCGACGAGAGCATCCGACATTGTAGCGCTTCGCACACGCCATGGAACAGAACCGCTTCGAACGACGGAACTTGTAGGCGAAGTCTATCTTGCCACAAAACTCACACTTGAGCTTCGTCATGCTTCCTGACCCACCTTGGCCTGTACAGTGCAACATACATGGGGCTGTTACAGTCGACACGCTGTGACACACCATGTCTTACGTCGGTGTCACGTCACTAACTCTAGTAAGTCTAGGTAAGCGACAACACCAGTGCATCATGACCATATTTATGAGAGTGCAGCACAAATCAACAATCCTGTAGATTAAATTTCTGTTGCATGGCGAGGGTGCCAGCCTAAGTGGTTAAAAACGCAATTGAATAAAATCACGTCCTTTCACCAATGTAAACTCTGTTTAATTCTGTAATAATTTTAAGGGGTGTCAAGATACCGACATAATTATATGTATTGTCAAGATACTGACATATATTAATAGTCGTGTAGACTGTATCTACACAGACAGGGCAATAGGAAATAAGATCTTACACACCAGAGGTCGCTGCAGTTGATTACGTCAGTACCAGCCTACGGTACCCTTTGCAAAACTCCTCCTTTTCTTGATTTTTAACTACCAAAATTCAAAGTTATCCGAGGATACCCACACCCTGTGCACGTATAAAGTTACTATCATGTGACAGATGTCCATTCACGGCAGGGCTTTATGCAGGATAAAATTATTGCCAGTCACACATGTTTTGGTGGACACATGGATGTTAACTGTTAAGCTAGTTTACAAACTTTCAAATGTGCCTGATGACCTGAAATGGGCTACAAACACACATACAACACCATTTACACACACTTTCAAGGCATAACTAACAATATCTATGGTTTTGGAAGACATTTTTTCTTTTTTTTACCCATCCACCACCCGTCCACCCCTATTTCTACCCATCCAGTTTCACTTTTACCCGTCCAAATGACGGGTGGACGGGTCTCTACATAAAGCTATGACTCACGGTATCTGCGACTCTGTGACTTGGAGCGTGAAGGCCTCATCTTGGGAACGATTGAGACAGTCTGTGGTGCAGTGCTGCCCCCTTGTGTTGGTGCCAGCGCTACAGGCTCGACGCTTCTTTCACCACCACTGGAGGCGGGCTGACAGGTTGTCACATAGTCTGTGAGCAGGGACGACCTCTCCACCTGTACTCATGTGTACAATCTCTAAGTCAGTTGCAATCAACATTGATATAGCATTACAGAGAGCTGAAGCAAGTAACTGCAAAGTTAGCAAATATTAATCTAATGTATAGGTATTTTTACACTGATGGAATCGTCACTGTCAATGCAATGTGGAAAACCGCAATAAATTTCCTGGATTTCCCCACAACGTGTGAAGGTTACTAGGCAAAATAAAGATGACTGAATGACTAGATCTTTTTTCTGGACAATGTGGAAGACAATTTCTGAATATTACATTACATTACAATTTCTACCAACATTGAAAGAGTTACTCAATCCCAACTTTTCAGACATCATGAAAGTGTAACGATTGTTTGAACACATTGTGGTAGTTTGCTGTATTAATAACCTATCACTCTGTAAGCGTCAGTAACACGTTACTTACTGGGAAAGGTTCGGCTGCCTCCTGTATGATGAAGCCTTCAATGACGTGCGTGAGAATGTGTGGTTTCACAATCGCTTGTTGCTTCTTGCTACCGCCTGCTATCACTGGGGCCACAGGGCCAGTCGACTGGGACGACTTTGTCTGCTCAGCCGCTGTTCCTATGGCAGGAATCACTGTCTTTGCCGCTGTCGAGGCTACCACCAGCTTATCTGCAGCCTTGCCGTTAGCGTGACACAGCACCTGTACGATGCTGCTACTGGCCACTGGTGACGGCGATGGCGCCACTAGCATGTTGGTGCTAGCCTTCTGCGAGGCCGGGGCACCGTTGACTTTCGAGTCACCCTTTGCGGCGTCGTTCTTCTTCATCTGCTGAACGGGTTTCGGCTGAACCTTCGCGGTCGGAGGCTGGCCACCGCCGGCAGCACCGCTCCAAGAGTGGTGCTGTTGCTGCGCCGCCGCGTTTCGAACCGTTGCAGTTGTCTTGGATGCCTGACTCTTTGGCGTGCGCATTTTCGCGATTTGCTTCGCGTGGCTGGTCTGAACCCCCTTGTTGGTGGCGCCCCCTTGTGTGGCCGGGGCGACTGACAACATTCGCTGCGAAGTCTGCATGGGCGTTGTGGCTCGGGTGATGTGGGGCAGGATGTTGGGCACAGCTGAAGGGGATACAACGGAAAGTATATTACAGTGTTCCCCGGGGTAAAATGATGGGCAAGACGGCAGAGTGTGCAGAGCAAGTGTTGAAGGCGCAATACAATGTTATGAACGCCTCGGCGCATGTCCCCGGAACTATTTTTAACACTAGCTTCAAACTGGTGCGTTTTAACATATTTTGTGGCGTATAATGCAGAAATAAATAAATCTACAAGTAAACATATTTGTAGCATTACTTGTGAATAGGAAGGGCACAGGAAGTATGAGCACCGCCATGAGTAAGGCTGAGAGGCGAGAGGAATGGAGGGAGCTGGTTGCCAGGTCATCTGTGGCGCCCCAACGGTCCACCAGACTACGGGATAGGTGAAGCTGAAGGGTGATATAAACTGCACCTGACTTCTCCAGCCACCTCCTCATTAAGATCAGCTCCTGTAGATAAAAACAATGCCCCACCCGAGGGTTGCTGTACCTACCCTTGACCCCCTGGCCAGGCGCCACTGTGCGCAGCTGACCCCTCACGTCTCCCCCGGCCTTGCCCAGGGTGGGGGCCACGGCCTGGACATTCCCAATGACCGTCTGAGGCTGTAGGATGGGGCCGGTGGTGCGGATGTACAGAGGCTGGGTGCTGAGGATGGTGCCAGCCTGCTGTTGCTGCAAGGAGGCGATGGCCTGCAAACACACGTTGATGGGAATACAAACACCTGTTGTGTGAATCAATATTAGGATACATGCTGCTACATAACTCCATGTCCACAAAGCCAATTTAAAAACAATCAACAAATGAGAAATTCCACATTTTGTGCCATGCCACTGGACTTTTTTGAATATGTATATTTCTGCCGCGCTCTCTGGATGCCTGGTTGTGACGTCAGACAGGACACATACTGGCATTATTACAGGTAGGCACATTCTTTCTTTGCATTCAAAGCATTTTTACAAGGATAAAATTTGGGTCAAAACGAGCGTCAAAATAAATTTTTGTACGATATTCCAATGTACTACAAACAGTATTCAACACAGAGAACACACATTTTCAAAGTAACTATATCGATTGCAGCCCCCGCAATATAATCCACACCATGATACATATAGTATGAATTTAACATCAGAAAGCAACACTGTGTAAGCCACAAACAATCTTTAGTATGCCAGTGTATGAAGGAAGAGTTGTATATTTAACATAACACTTTAAATCCAGAGAGATAGAGCCAGACAGACTGAGTCAGACAGTCACCTGGAAGTGGTTCAACATGGCCTGGTGGTTGCCACTGATCAGCTGGGCGGTGTTGGTCACTAGAGTCGGCTGGTTGCTGTAGCGAATCTGTGGTTGACTCTTCATCATCTGATTATTCTGCCCAACAATGGGAGACTTGGGCTGCCCAACCAGTGTCTGACTGGCCTGGGTTGGCAGGACTCCTGCAAGTTTAGCGGAGATTGCAGTGACGATGATGTACAAAATACCCATACACACATGGTTATGTCAAGTACACAAAAACACACACATGGCTATGTTCGCCACAGGAACATTTATAGGAATTCTATAAATGAAAATTTGTCTAATTTTAATTATAACCCTCCAGGACTATTTCACCATATTCTTAAATTTAATTTTAAAATGATGTAGCATCACGTTTAAATAAAACCACGTTCACTTACTGGCCCCAGGACTGCATCACAAAAACATGGTATGTGTGTACATGTACATGTACATGTACATGTACATGTACATGTACATCCTTCCTATGTAATATTCGTCAAATGTCTATGCAACACTAATAAATTAATTCTATATAAATAAATAATTTCCAACATTTTAATAATATGATCAACAAAACTAGATTTTATATTGTGTACACACACATTTATTAAACCCTGAAATATCCCACCTAGCTGTCCAATGACTACTGGCTGCCTCTGTAGTAAAGGTTTTTGACCAGCAAACATTGCAGCAGCAGTCTGTTGCTGCGGGATGACCATCTGTTGCTGCGGGATGACTGTCTGTTGCTGCGGGATGACTGTCTGTTGCTGCGGGATGACTGTTTGTTGCTGCGGGATGACTGTATAAATGGCTGCCATTGAGCAGAATTTTTTCAAACAAATCAGTTGCTGTTTCTACTGCAAAATCTCCCTTAGCAGCTACTCTTTAAAAATACTGTTAAATCTTCACCAACTAGTCTGCAATCTGGCCATAATAGACATACTGCCCAGTCTCTAAACATAATTTACACAGTTGCTACTAAGACATGTCCATATAAAAAAGGTTTCCTGAAAGTTTTAATTCATTAAAAATTGCTTATTTTATTGCATTTATGAAATTCAAACGTCTTTCTGTGTTGCACATCTTAATTTAATGTTTAGCCTAAATTGAACAAACATAAAATTAACAATTCCACACAAATTCCACACACATTGTATTTGTGCCAATTCAATTGTGTAGCTACGTAAATGTGTGGTTGATTATTTATTTTAAGAAGTATCCAAATGTTACACCAAACAGATTGTCCGACATAGTGTCTATGCAACAAACTCTTGTCTCAGGACATCTACAAACCTGTGGCGGCCTTGCTGCCCATAGGTTTGGCTGTCTGTGAGGCTGCACTGCCACTCTGGGCAACCACCATCGACTTCATCTGACCAGCCTGTAAACAAACACAACACCCATCAACTTGATCCAACCAGCCTATAAACACACACAACACCTATCAACTTGATCCAACCAGCCTATAAACACACACAACACCTATCAACTTGATCCAACCAGCCTATAAACACACACAACACCTATCAACTTGATCCAACCATCCTGTAAACACACACAACACCCATCAACTTGATCCAACCATCCTGTAAACACACACAACACCCATCAACTTGATCCAACCATCCTGTAAACACACACAACACCCATCAACTTGATCCAACCAGCCTATAAACACACACAACACCCATCAACTTGATCCAACCAGCCTATAAACACACACAACACCCATCAACTTGATCTGACCAGTCTATATGAATACATTTTATTTATGGGAAACCCACCAACAGATGATACATACCGGGTACACATAAGTTGCCTTTAGAAATTAAATATAAATGCCTTTAGAAATTAAATATAAATGCCTTTCAAACTTAACTATGGTAAAGTGAGAGCATGAGTAGATAATAATTAATTAGGGTTACAAGTTAGATTAGATAAACAGTTATAATAGATATGTGGACATTCCAGATGAAAGCCACATGGTAGGGTTATATTCAATTTTATTTTCAAAACCAAACTTTGCACAAATGTTCAGCAAACACTGAAGCCTATTAGGACTGCGTACAATGACACACAAGTCGTCAGTACAAAACACACGACTAGTGCAGCAGTTATGCATGTGGCAACCTATTCCTGCACTATGTGACATATTGCTTACATCATCAATGTACATGGTAAATAAATATGGAGACAAAGTATAATCACACATAACCAACATCTGTAAAGTGGAAACAACCATTGTCAACTTCATCTTCTCAGCCTACAAACAACTCACCAGATGCCATTTTTATTATGACAGCAAGTGTGTCATCAGTGGTGACACTTACCTGTGTCATTAGTGGTGACACTTACCTGTGTCACTTGAGGTAGTGCAGACTGGAGAGTAACGTTTGACACAGGGCCAATAGACACTGGTTTATTTGGCCCGACAGGTGTGAGAGTAAGCTGAGGGCTGATTCCTTGAGCCTGCATCGCTGCTGTAAGACAACACATCCCTCCAGTTCACCAACAATCCTCATTACATCATCACAACCTTTATTATGATATCATTGCCCAAATCATGATTTCATTTACAAAATTCTTATTATGATTAGTATTATCCCATATACTGGTACCTTAAATAAATGCAACACTTTATATAATATAAATTAACCATATCTTCATTAGCTACATAAACAATTTTGAACTCGGCAAGTTCCATGCAATGGGAGGTGAAACGAGAGGCAAAGAAAGCAGATGGCCAGGAAGTGGAGGGAAAGAGAGGAAGATTGTGATGGGAGGACAGAGGGAAGACAGACCTGGACTGAGTGGGAGAGGAACTAAGGACAAAAGACAGAGGGAATTGGACACTGTTGATCAACAATGTAGGGAGAGAAAGTGAGGAAAGAGAAGAGGAAAAACAGACTTCTAACGGATTCCAAGAGGAGTGCGACAAATAATAATAATTTTTATTTGTAAAGCGCCGTTATCCGTAAAAATTTCCGCTCAGAGGTGCACAAAATACATTGTAACATATATAATATTTTATATATATTTAAAATATTCATAATCACTTTAAACTTGCACGTAAAGACGAAACGTTAAATTATAATAAATAGATAATAAAATAAAGCTTCTAAAAATCCTAGTTCATAAGCTAAACTGATCAGCAATAAATAGATAAAATAATAAATAAATAATAAAATATATCAATAACTTAATAATAACGTAAGTAAAAACGAAAAAAAAACATAATTACAGTTAAAATATATTCACAACATGGAGAACCAAAAGAAACACAACTCACCTTGCACTGCGTTCTGGAACATGAACTGTTGCTGCACCATGTAGTGGTGCTGCTGCAGGAAGGACGGAGAGTGGATGGGCTGGTGAATCACTTGTACGTGTGGCAACGACGCTCGCACCACCGTGCTGGCAGGGGGAGCCACTTGTACCTGTGTCGCTGCTGTCTGCAACGGCAGCTGGCACGACACGAGCGGCTGTAAAGAAACAGTTAAGAATTGTCAAAGATACAAGTTGCTGATTGATCGGTATGGTCAATCATTGTAACGTTGAAGAAAATTGACCACTGTCACGGTCGGCAGGTACAACTTTCTGTTTCTCTGTAACCTAATAAAGAGCAATTGGTGAATGTTATCTCAAAACGTTGTCAACTACATAATTTTATATTACATCACGTGCATACCTAAATAGAAATGTTGTGGTTTATTTTAATTATAAGTATCCTAAGGTTTGATTATAGTGTGTTAATACATAGATATAGTCGCTAAAACAAAGCAGAAGAAGGCAATGAGACAAGTCAGACTACCCCTAACATTTACACATCAGTTTTTTATGCAAAACAATTATCACACCACAAATGAATTAGTAACCATTCAAGTTATCAGTTCTATTACCAAATGAGTAAAGCCTTAACCAACAGTAAGATATGATGTTATTGCGTTACCATGGTGATGGCACATTGCTGAGCCTGATTGACGTGGACTGTGGTAGGTGTGAGGCACTGCGTTGGCACCACTGACGTGGTTGTGGTTGTGATCGCGGTGGTAGAGTGAGCACTAGCACTGACGGCCTCCGAGGAGGGGCAGCTGACCACAGCTCCAGTGGTGGAGCTTGGATCCTCCGGCATTATGACAAGTTGCACCTGCACACAATGTACAAACATACATACAGTTTCATTTAGTATTATTTTGTACGAATACAATATGCTGACTGCCTGTCAAATTAGGCTTAGCTACGTTATTATTTTCATACATAACAATGTTCACAAGTTAAAAATTTCTGCTGAGCAAAATTTTCAAATGGGCAAAGTATCAAATTTAAAAAAAAACTTTTTTGGCAATAACACCAAGGCAGCAAGACTTGCTGAGTTAACCACAATACCCAGGCTTTGATGTTCCCATGCTCAGAATTCCTGTAACAAATTACTGTGCTGGCTAATTCCAGGTAGAGATGTGGACAACCTTCCTTAAAGCTGTACCTTGGTAATTTGAAGTTTCAGTAAATGCACTGAATTAAATAAACAGAATAGTGCAACTTTCTAGGAGTAACAAGACCCGGGTAAACATAAGAATAACATGGTCAAGTCTCTGCAGACACATGTGGTCACTACACCATTATGCCCAATGTGCGGTGACAGAACCGGTCCATACATACTAAAACACCATGATACAGCAACAGGGAATTGGCTGTGTTTTTTTTAGTTATTGAACTATTACAAGTAGGGAAATCAATTTAAGATTTGTCTGTTGGACTCGTTGTTTGTTTGGATACAAATATGTTGCCAAAATACCAATTTTTAACCATTCTTTTGCACAATTGGAACTGAATAAGTGTTACATGAAGAATACAGAAGAAATCTGAAGACATTGATTGAGGGTGGATTTATAGTTAATTTGCATGATGACAGGCGAATATAACATATTGATAACATTTATAAACAGGGTTTGTTTACATTCAAAACATAAACAATGACAGTAATGAGACGTCTTCTGGTGGATTTCTTTCTTTTGAACGCAAATAAAAATGCGGCAACACATACTACTGCATTTCTAGCTTAGGCTACGTGTTAAATACAATTGTAAAACCGAGAGGCGAAACGCTGATCGACCAAGCCAAGTCGGCCAAGTCTCGGGCCTGGGCAACTTTCATTCGTCAGCCGGGCAGGTCAGTGCCCGACTGTTGAGGCAATTTACCGATTCTCTCGACGTAACCTCAGTTCGTTCAGACAGCTGCTACGCTACTATGAAAGCTCGTTCGAGGCGAAACATACCAACTTTAAAAACTGTTTTCCATCCGCCTGTTACCGCAAGATTTATACACGAATACGTTAAACTCTACAAAAAAATCGTCTTTGTCATTTGTGTGTAGGTGGCGCTGCGAAGATGATACCAAATATGGCCGCGTTCCATGTTCAGACCGGTGATAGACGGACAACTTGGTAATCGGTGTCTTATCTAGTAATAATAAATAATATTAAATATTTGGCAGCAAATAAAGTATTTATTACTAAAAATATTAAGCCGAAGATGACTATATACATTTGAATACTCAAATTCACAGACGCTAATGAACGTAATATGTTTCTCTATTTTATTTATAAATACACCACAAGTACATATATCTACCTACAATAAAAGAGACGCATACGGTGACAGTGATGCACAACATGTTTTTATAGATCATCTTAATTTAATTTTACACCCATGAATAATGTACTCACATAAATGTCTTGCAACATTATTTCCGCGATGTACTACGTATTCAATGTTTATGGACAGACCCGGGGTTAGTCCAAAAGAACGATGACTCCGCATAGACATTGTTTTAGGGTCATCGTTCAAGTTTCTGATTGTAATTTGCTCCCTCCGTCCTCCGTCCTTCCTTGCATGACTCCCTGTCTGCCTCACTGCCTCCTTCCCTCCTTCCCTTCTTCCCCCCTCCTCGGCAAAACGAGTGAGTGGTGTTAGTGACTGCATGTGTTGGTAGGCTGCCACAAGGGTTTCCCACCAGTAACAGGGCTATCTGAAAGTTGACTGACCACAAAAGTTTCTTGTCTCCAAACCACAGGGGTTTCCTGCTGGCGGTAGGACTGTGTCTGTGTTGAGTGATGCCCACCAGAGAGGATGTGTAATAGTTAATTAAACAAACGTTTCCCACCGTTAGAAAGGGATATAAATGCCAGGCCATGGGAAGACACTTGGCTTTTTGGCCAGAGACTGAGAGAGCGAACAGGTTGGTTTGGGTGGGGAGTTTAAGTGAGAAACATGGTGCTTGATTTGTATCTTTAGTTTTATTATGCTTTGGCTGTTAGTTTAGTACATTTATTTTGAAGATTAAAATAAAGTTTGTACCTATCGGACTTTATATGTGTGTTTATTTATATTTACTTATAATAATACAAAGTTAATCCCTCTTAATTTACACTGTCGTTGCCTAAGAGTAATCTTTAAGTAGCGGTACGACGTGTGTGTGTGTGTGTGTGTGTGTGTGTGTGTGTGTGTGTGTGTGTGTGTGTGTGTGTGTGTGTGTGTGTGTGTGTGTGTGTGTGTGTGTGTGTGCACGTGTGTGCGTGTGTATTTTAATTAACAATTCTATTTACACTATCTGGTGCAATTACAACCAAATGTTCCCCCGGTCATGATTTTTCGCGTTTTGTGTGTAACCGCGACTGCGTTTCGTAATTTTATTAAGCGGGACGTACACAAACAAATGACATGATTGTTCGCGTTTTTTGCATGTAACCGTGAGCACATTTCGTAATTTTATTAATCGGGGCGTACAAAAACATCGGGGCGTATATACCTTTAAAAAATACACATATATAATTTATCAGAACATATTTATGTTTACAATTATAAATATAATTTACCATGTCACAATCATGTGTATCATTAAAACATGCAGTCCCCAGTCGTAAGTTACAAACTAATGTCCCCACTTGACACACAAAACAAGTATGTGTGTGTGCGTGCGTGTGTGCATGCGTGCGTGTGTGCGTGTGTGCATGTGTGCGTGCTTGCATGCGTGTGTATTGTGTAAGTACACGAGTACACTCACGCGTACGCGTGCGTGCGTGCGTGCATGCATGTGGACGTTATGCATATACCTGTGTGTGTACTATGTGTGTGTGCGTGCGTGTGCATGTACGTGGCATTGCGTGCGTGCGTTCGTGTGCGAATGCGTATGTGCGTCCCGATCAACAACTCCGCGGCATAATTATACTGACGTAGTCGAAAGTGACGTGACGTTACGTTACGTCGCAATGCGTTGCCTGGACGCAAGCAGAGGGAAATGGGTGGCTTATAAGCATTTTGCTACGCGAGTTGAACAAGATATGTTTCATACAAGTGAGTGAAAGAGTTTTGTAATCGCACCGTATATAAAAATGGACATACCTGCTAAAATATTCGATTTCCTCATTATCAACGAAGTGTTAAATTTATGTTAATTGATGCCTATTGTAGATGACAGCCAGTCAGCCTAGTGGCCAGAGCACCAGCGGTCAAGCAAGTCATACAAGGGCACACTCCCCCTGCAGTAAACAGGGTTCAGCTTCCCTTCTGGGGTGAACCAGGGGTTGACCCCTGGGGTGATTAATTGACCAGTTGGAGTTGCCCCAGTAGTAAACAAGAGATTTGGTAACTGGTAAATTTACCCCCTGGTGAGATGTTTACACTAGAGAATATAGTTTGGTCTAAAGCATTTAGTATTGGAGGTTTATGTGTATTGTATTGAATATTGTTACACTTTGTTTATCCTTTAGATGAATATTAACCTAATGTGCATGTAATAGCACTTTAAATGATTCTTATTAAAATGTGTGACTTCAGTAGAGTAGGAACACATTCCATCAGACCAGTAATCAGTCCCTCTCCTCTTTCTAAAATCGGATTGACGCCCCTGCCTACGATGCTATCAGACGGCAGATCAACATACATGTAGAAAAACAGAGAAAAAGAAGAATTACTAAGTCGCATAGGCGGAACGAGGTATGTAAACAAATTAAGGAATACTTCAAGGTCATTTTCAATGTATTATTATTATTGTTGTATTGTTTTCCATGACTTAGAATGGATATTATTGTCAACAGTAAGACTAGTTGGACATATGCTGGTGTGTATTATACATGTAGATCTTTGTATGATTGTATTAGCATATTATATTGCAATTTGTATGTTGAGACAGGAGGCAATCTATATATCCTTAAATAAGTTACTGTACGCATTGGATTGGCATGTAGGGACTATAATGTTATTATAGTATTTTAGAGAGATTAACAAAGGATATGTATTATGACATGTACATATGTATGTATACACCTGGACATTGTGTTAATATAACTGCTATATTAGTAACTGGTGTGTTACTGAGCCAATGTATTCATGTACTCTAGAATAGTATGTTGTATGACACATGTATTAGAGTTATTGTTAGTAGTTAGATAATTGTTCGTAATTTCTGTTCGCAGTTTTTACGGTGTTAATAAACATTAGTAGTAAAAGACACGTTGTCGTCCACGAATATGCGGCCCACAGTACACCTATGCTTGTTGAATGTTTTGTAATGTTACATTATATAGTTGTTTCAGTCCACACGACGTTTCCCTATAATGAAATAATAAAAAAATCACGCGGAAAAGTATCCTCAATTACCCAGGCTCCGTGAAGTGGCAACACTTCTAGGCCATAATATCAGCACGATTGATGTATGCTCTGCCGAAGTTACCACCATGGCGAACTGACCCCAGAATAGGATAGAGACGCTGATTGGCTCTCAGGCCAACTATGAAATAAAAATTAAAATACTGATATACTGTTATATGATAATACATGTGTACACACACACGCACGCACGCACGCACGCATATATATATAATACATTATATATATATATATATATATATATATATATATATATATATATATATATATATATATATATATATATATATATATATATATATATATACCTGTCCCAATTGACAACTCATGTACGTTTCGGAATGTTCATAACAATGACTATCTAAGCCTCATTCGCTGAGGTCGTTATCTCTAATGTGCAATGCTGATGTTACCTCCTTCCAGGGACGTCGATCCGGTTTGAAAAGTGGGAGGGACGGGGGACCAATTTATATACACATATATATATATGTAATTTATATGTATGTATATCATATTTATATATATATATGCACGCACGCACGCACGCACACACACACATACACACACAGTCACACACACACACACACACACACACACACACACACACACAGTCACACACACACACACACACACACAGTCACACACACACACACAGTCACACACACACACACACACACACACACACACACACACACACACACACACACACACACACACACACACACACACACACACACACACACAGTCACACACACACACACACACACACACACACACACACACACACACACACACACACACACACACACACACACACACACACACACACACACACACACACATTGAACATTTAGAGGGACTGGGTAGACTTTGGGCCCATAACTGCTTGCCTGATTCACAGAATGACAAGATGCAGAGGTTACAGAGGTGCCTGTGTTGGACTGTCCAATCCCACCCTTTGGCAAAGAAATTTGTCATCACTCATATGGGATCAAATTCCACAAAGTGCAGGAATCTGCTGGTCCCGCCATAAGCGATACGTATCGGACCAGGCTGTATTCCAAGGGGTGACGGGGAAACACAAATTAATCATCTATGGTGTGCTTTGTGGCTAATGCCTGTTAATATAATTTTTATACACACAAAAGGGTGCAAAATTATCGAGCCCGACATGACGAATATTTATTGGACTAAGATCAAGTTGCGCGCTGCGGCCAACCAAGCAATTTATCTAGTGATTTCCACGCAATTTATCTAGTGATTTCCACTGGGTAGTCGGAAGTTTATATCTGAACTGGTATATTAATTGTACTACTAGACCGATGTAGGTTTTATTTAGGAGAGAGGAGTGACCAGTCTCGCTATATGCCTGTAAATTTGTTTTTTTTAACTGAAAAAGTGGGGGGACATTTTTTATGTCCCCAGGCTGTAAAGCGTCCCCCCCCCCGTCCCCACCGATCGACGCCCGTGCGGCTCCTTCCTGAAAATGTTCTTTTAAACACATCTCCATTTCTAGGAATTGCACACAATTCGTGTGTTTATTACATCTTCCTTTGTCCTTTTTCGTTTTGAAATTTGCGAATTCGTTTTTCATACTTGACTTTTGAAAACGAAAACCTAATTCGTTTTTCGTTTTTCTTACATGACTTTTGAAAACGAAAAACGAATTCGTTTTTCGTTCGCAAATTTCAAAATGAAAATGGAAAAGTACAAGTGGAAGACTACGTCAGTTGCCGCACCGTTCTGCAGTGTCATACATGCTTCACAAAGATCTAAGTGAGCTTGTGGCGCTTTCTCCAAGAACAAGCCTACTATTGCTTGTCATATCACGAAAGAGGCTGCGCATCACTAGGCAGTAACCACACATGGCGGAAGAAGACGCATTTCGTTTTAACGAAACAGTATTCGTTTTTTCAATTATGATTATACTATGCAGGAGTACATAGCTCACAAAACGGGTTCGCGCAATTTCATAATGAATATTTTATATATAAATTATTTGATTCTCCCTTTCAAAAGTCAAGTAGTTTCATTGATGCTGTCATGTACGTGGTCTCAGCAAGACTTATAAGTCAAGTAAGCAGTTTATTAATCAATCAATTAGTCAATCAATCAATCGATCAATCAATCAATTAACCAATAAATAAATACATAAATCAGCCAGTCAATCAGTCAGTCAGTCAGCAAGCAGTCAGCAGTCAGTTTATTAATCAATCAATCAATCAATCAATCAACGAATGAACGAATCAAACAATCTGTCAATCTGTCAATCAGTCAATCAGTCAACCAATCAATCGGTGGTTTCCAAATAAAAATTAACTGTATAACATAACACATTTTCAAATAGAAAATGGAAACGTTGAAGTGTATTCCATTTTAAGCACTATTCGCCAATACAAATGTAACATGTAGATACAAATAATATGACGTCTTCGCATATTCATAATATTAACACACATTTATTATATACTAGGCATGTGAAAATATGACGTCACACGCCGGAGTAATTTCCCATCACCACCTTTCTGGTCGTCAAAATACCGGATCAATGCTTCGTCCACAGTTGCTTCACCTTTGGTGTACAACGCTTCCTTGGTGTTTCTATAAACGGGCGTGAATGGTTACCTATCGCGTAATTCAGGTGACTCTTCAGTAAGAAGTCGAACCCGATCTCTTTTTGACAAATTACATATGGATGCGGTCATAGACTTCGCAGGCGACTCATCTTTTTAATCTGTCATAATCAGCGATTAAAACAAACATTTCCAAGGAAATTCATAGAAAAATGAAATTATTCTTCACTGACCAATGGTTTGGTTTCTTTCATTAAAAGCATCAATCGAATATATCAGATGCAGTTAGCCCATTTTTCAGTAATACATCATATGAAGTTAGCCCATTTTACAGTAATACGTCAGATGAAGTTAGCCCATTTTACAGTAATACATCAGATGAAGTTAGTCCATTTCACAGTAATACATCAGATTAAGTTAGCCCATTTTACAATGTTGTCTATAACATTTCACTCCCTCTCATACCGATCCGATCTGTTGTGATTTTCTCAACTTTCCGAAAGTATCGGTCATTGGCATCTTTCGTGTCCAGAATTTGCGGGGCTTGCGTTGCAGCGTTTACAGTTTTCCGGGCGTTAACGGTATCTGGATGACGTGTCTGCGGTTGCACAAATCAGTCGCTGTCATTAGTTACCATTAAGTACTGTAACGGGGTTACGCTTCCTGCTGAATCTCATATTAAATACATTTTTAGTCTGACATATATCGGCTACTTCGAGCAAAAGGACGTACACAGCCTTTAAGCAAAGTAATTTTTCGCAAAATAACAGGTATTGGGGCATGTTTTGATAGCAAGCGCAAATCACGTGACTGCTGTAAGTAACTTTTATTTCTCAACGCAACACGTAGAAGAACAAAACTAAAGTACATATATGAAATTGTCAATGTGTTGCATTGCATAGATGTCCCTCATCTAAAATCGATTAAAAGTCATGATTTCTGTGATCATTGTAACCGGCAAAGCGTTCCATTGCTTCTGCTTGTAATAATCCTTCGGAGAATATAACTGAAATACGCTATTTGGGAACAGTTCGATTATTACAACCAAAAACAAAGCAAAGTCATATACGTTAACATGGAGATTATGAACTTCCTGCCCCCAACTGCACCCAGCCTCGTTTTCGCGCGCGAGACTTACACGCCCTATACGATAAACCAGCGCGTACAAAACGCATGTCTACGCCATACGTGACTTGCCAGATGAACAATGTGTCGTCAGCGTCAATTAATACTGACGTCACATCTTGTGTTGTATTGGAATGTATGAAGTACAGACACTGTAGGAATGGGTGGGCAGAACTGTAACACGTGACAGAAACATCCGACACGCAAAGATGAAGCGTCCCGTCGTCACCTGGTGGCGCCACCAGCGAGTCCGAGCACACAACACGTGATCAAGCAGACGACATTTGGTAAGTTGGCGGCGTCAGTGGCGGACGTGGGCGCGATCTCATCCAGCCACGCGTCTATAGTTTCTTCGAGCATTTTCAGTGGTACGGGCCCCACCTGTAGCACTCGGTGGTGGAACTCCCGGATGTTAAAAGCGACACCTGCAGGATAAAGGACGAATAACTGTAGGACGCACAACTGGTCGAAGGTTGAAATGTAGCGACTAGTTGGTTTATTTTTGCCATAGTTAGCATTGAAATCACTCATTGTCATCCGGAGCAATAAGCTTCAGATGGAAGCGGGAAAATGTTGCCATTTATTTATCGCAAGATATACAAACATAACAAGACACACATATAGGCAATGGTAGGGGACCACTGATCTATAATTATATACATGGATAGCGAGCATAATGCTAAAAGGTCTATTTGACGTAATCCACACGGCTGCCATATTGTTTTACATATTGTTATTGTTCAGTGTTGTTACGTATAATGACTGTGCCGTCATATTATAATTCCAAACACGTTAAGCGTAGCACGACGTACGAAGAATGAGAAGAAGAAAACGTCCGTAGCGTCTGAACTCTCGGCAGTTCATACGTAAGACACAACAAGAACACGTAAGGTACTCTAAATACCTGTAGGTTCTTATAAATTAATATTAAATAAGTTCACCTTTAGCGAGGTACGCGTTGTACTCAGATTAACTTACCCAATCTGCCCTGGGCTTTGTATCTCAGATTGTGTATCGTGTAACGGCCGAAGCCTGCGCTGACCGCTTGACCAGGTAAGGTGACGATGCGGTTGATGACCGGCTGCATCTGTTTGCGGGACAGCGCTGTCTTCCCCCGGCCGTAGTGGAATGCCTGCTCTCTTGACCACCTGCCCACGACAAGGTGATGATGATAACGATGAAGATAATAATAATATAAATAATAATAATTCTTATTTTTACAAAATAATAATAATAATAATTATTATAAACAAACCTTTACTGCGCTCAAATCCTTGAAGACAATGGAACATGATGATAATAATAACAGTAATAAAAAATCCATGTAGGCAACACAATATAGGGGCCTAATAATAATAATAGCTAATAATGAGGTAACATGTATTGCACCAAAATCCGTGGAAGCCAAGAGAAACATCAAGACAAAGGGTTAATCAAGACAAGGGGTTAATCAAGACAAAGGGTTAACCAAGTATAACATCGATAAGCAGTTTATATATATATATATATATATATATATATATATATATATATATATATATATATATATATATATATATACAGGCTGTCAACAGACGGATGGAATGCCCGAATGCCTTACCTGAGAGCGTGAATGCTTTACCTCATGAATGCCCGAATGCCTTACCTGAGAGCGTGAATGCCTTACCTTCTGAATGCCCAAATGCCTTACCTGAGAGCATGAATGCCTTACCTCCTGAATTCCCGAATGCCTTACCTGAGAGCTTGAATGCCTTACCTCCTGAATGCCTTACATGAGAGCATGAATGCCTTACCTCCTGAATTCCCGAATGCCTTACATGAGAGCGTGAATGCCTTACCTTCTGAATGCCCGAATGCCTTACCTGAGAGCATGAATGCCTTACCTCCTGAATTCCCGAATGCCTTACCTGAGAGCGTGAATGCCTTACCTTCTGAATGCCCGAATGCCTTACCTGAGAGCATGAATGCCTTACCTCCTGAATTCCCGAATGCCTTACATGAGAGCGTGAATGCCTTACCTTCTGAATGCCCGAATGCCTTACATGAGAGCGTGAATGCCTTACCTTCTGAATGCCCGAATGCCTTACCTGAGAGCATGAATGCCTTACCTCCTGAATGCCCAAATGCCTTACATGAGAGCATGAATGCCTTACCTCCTGAATTCCCGAATGCCTTACATGAGAGCGTGAATGCCTTACCTTCTGAATGCCCGAATGCCTTACCTGAGAGCGTGAATGCCTTACCTCCTGAATTCCCGAATGCCTTACCTGAGAGCGTGAATGCCTTACCTTCTGAATGCCCGAATGCCTTACATGAGAGCGTGAATGCCTTACCTTCTGAATGCCCGAATGCCTTACCTGAGAGCATGAATGCCTTACCTCCTGAATGCCCAAATGCCTTACATGAGAGCATGAATGCCTTACCTCCTGAATTCCCGAATGCCTTACATGAGAGCGCGAATGCCTTACCTTCTGAATGCCCGAATGCCTTACCTGAGAGCGTGAATGCCTTACCTCCTGAATTCCCGAATGCCTTACCTGAGAGCGTGAATGCCTTACCTCCTGAATGCCCGAATGCCTTACATGAGAGCGTGAATGCCTTACCTCCTGAATTCCCGAATGCCATACCTGAGAGCGTGAATGCCGATGTCCAGGACCCAGTCACTCGCCCGGAGAAGCTGCGAATACAGGACGCCAAATCTGGAACCGCGTCAACGAATTATATTTCTGCAAAATACCTACATAAGCAAGTCACCGATTCACATAGTGCTTCGAAAGGTGAATAGAGCGAAAGCGACGAGAGAGGACGAGATAGGGAGAGACTTACTCGTCGTAGACGTTCTTCTGCAGGCCCATGTCTTCACTGAGGCTCTCCGCATACAGCGCCCAGCCCTGGAACAGGAACCACGGCAGACAGCTTTAGCAAGACACCGACTCCCCCAGGTGTGAGTGGATGTGTGTGTGTGTGTGTGTGTGTGTGTGTGTGTGTGCGTGCGTGCGTGCGTGCGTGCGTGTGTGTGAGTGGATGTATGAGCGTGTGTGTGCGCGTGCGTGTGTGTGCGAGCGAGCGAGAGAGAGTGTATGTGCGTGTATGTGTGCACGTGCGTGCGTATGTGTGTGGGTGCTTGCAAGTGCCTGCGTGAGTGCTTGCATGTGACTGTCTGCGCCGCGTGTGCGTGCGTGCAGGAGTGCAATATGCCTAAGCTCGCCTGCTTGCATGTGTGCATGCATGTGCAGGCGTTCACAAACTTTTCGTGCAGAAGAGTATTGGTGAATAAAGACATACAGGAAGTGTCACCTGGGAGTAGGCGGCGTGAGAGGGGAAGTGAAATGGGACTGAAGACAACTTGCGCAGTTCCCGCCACTTTCTGTAACTTGGCATCGTCACGCCACGTTCGTAACTTGTCTGAAACAGACGACACGGTCAGCGTAACGCGGGGAATTGTGTCACGTCATGGCGTTCTACTATACTGGATTTATCTTAACCATAATGGGGAACCTACAGAACTAATAATCCAGGTGGCGCCATTACATGGCGAACCTCCGCGCGACTGGGATTGATTGGATGACAGTTGTAGCTTTCTTATCATAACAGACCGGTTTAATATTGTTATTGACTTTACCACGCCGTCATAGACATAGGCCCTATAGCCGCCGATGCCATGGCAACCACCATAATAATCGATTAAAATACATGATTTCTGTGATCATTCTTACCGGCAAAGTGTTACACTGCCTCTGCTTGTAATTATCCTTCCGAAAATATAGCTATTTGGGGACAACCCGATCATTACAACCACAACAAAACATTGTTTATCTTTTAACATGGAGAAAATGGACTGTCAGCCGCCAAGTGCCCCAGCCTCGTTTTCGAGCGCGAGACTTTCTTGGCCTTATTAAATAATGAATATTGTTACGTTGCGCACACCCACTAAACCAATCTCTAAAACAGAGACTCTGTTCCGGTCGTGCGCTCTATAATCGAAGGCTCACGGCTGGCGTCCGTGATGCACCCACGTACGTGTTGCATTGCTAGTCGTACGTATCACGTTATTTTGATGACGCATGTCTGAATCGGTATTTGTTACTGGCAAAATGTCCTACGGACACATCACGCCATTGCGCATATTGGGTCGTCTGACTTAATTGCTAAAATGTTGTATTTTTAATGAGTGATTTGCTTGAGACAGTGTTTGGGGGTAGTGATTTCCATCTTTTATCATGAATTGTGTATTCACACTCAGTTTCGGTTTCAGTAATACGTAATCACGCCAAAGCATGTCAACAATTTATTAATTTACAATTATTTACCTGTTTTGTACGGTTAAAGTTAAACACTAGTATTTATTTCCGAAAATGGTGACATCAACTACTTTATGGCATCATAGTGACGTCACAAACTGTGTGACGTCACAATTCACTTACTTGTAGGTACCGTCCCGGTAAAGTCTCATGCAGTGCCACGGTCAACATTTTCCATTTTGGTCTTGCAAGAAGAAGAATAAGCAGACATTTGTTAGACTTATACGATATTAAGTAAGCATTTAATTACGCACAAGAACAACATAATTGTAAGTAACGTCATGCAACGTTTTCAGTCAGACTCCAGTTGTTACGGCCCACGGTATGTGTTTTCGTTGTTGCTCTAATATAACAGTTAATAATAACGTAATAGTGTGCAAAAATACATCTTTTTGTACCCTACGTGGACAATTCGATGAAATGCATAATTAAATACAGTCCACAGTTATTTCGCTTCATAAGCACAGCAGTCATCCAGCAACTGTTGCATTATTCATCATAATAGTAATTAATATACCTAAAACTAAACTGAACTAGCGATGCAGTGAAGCAGAAACGTGTGGTGCTACTCAGTGTATTGCCAAGAAGCAGCACAGATTACTGGAATGAGTTGTTAAAATGTCTAGCGGCAGAAATGAACTAGGGAACAACCAGCTAGAGATATAGACGACGTGACGTCACCCCGTCTATTTCCAGAAAGCAAATACTCGGAACTAACTTTCTCAGGGGATTGATGACGTTGACGAAGAAGATGTCCTGTGTGCCTGTGTCGCCTCCCCCCGCCATCATCACCCCCAGAGGACCGTCAAACGGCATCCGCTCGACTCTACAACGTCACATCCGGCGAACATTCAACGTCACATCCGGCATACAGACAACGTCACAGACGGCGTAATTATAGATAATGCAGACATCGGTGAAAACACTCTAAATTTACAGGAAAACAACGTACCCTGTCCACTACAACCGTCAACTGGAGAGTACTGGAGCCACACCATACGATGTAAGACCGTCAGGTTCTAGTGAGCATCACGTATTAGGAATTTTGAGTTGACCTGTTTACGATCAAATGTGTGCCTAATACTCAGTATCAAACTATGTTATGATTAATATATGAAAGGATTTGTTACTTCGCTCATTTCATATCTTTTAATCTCTACGGTAGTGTTTTCAGATTAATTTCATAACGTTCTGTAGTGACTGAAAATTACACTCTAAGATGTTTTCAAATTAATTTCAGAAAACACTAGAATGTTTTCAAATGAATTTCAAATATTTGTTTACTCTTGGGAAAGTGTCATAAGTAATATACTTCTTCTTCAGAACTATGATTTACAATTGTAAATTCGTATTGTATATGGTGAATGCTTTTGTTGAATAAAGTTCCTGCATCTTTTAAAATGTGGATAGTGTCTTGACACGTTTGTATCAACAGTGAGAGAGACACAGGTTGTGTTACTTAGAGAGATCTAGATCGTGTTACTCAGAGAGATCTAGGTCATGTTATTCAGAGAGATCTAGATCGTGTTACTCAGAGAGATCTCGGTCGTGTTACTCACACGGGGAGCTTTGTCTGCGTGTAGTTCGTCACGCGTCCTATACGCGGCATGATCTTCTTGTAGAGAAGATCCTTGTAGGCTTCCAACAGATCCTCCTACGATTAAATCATCGACCTCGTTATTATAACCCAACGAGAACAACTGCGTCAAAACCAGCAAGAACTCGAGCTAAGCAGTAATATTTTGGGAGCACATATAAAGGAATATTAAAAGACCATCGCATACATAGGAATATTACAAA
>OZ024862.1:34966189-35013689 GCA_964017155.1 Oasisia sp. SBJ-2009 | reverse complement strand
TCTTTCGCTGCACATTTATGACTTTACATCAATCGGAACGTTTATAACGCCGGAAAAATGTAATATAAGCGCTACAACACAATAAAGAGGTGTAAAGAAACGTGTGTTGTTCCCCCAGAACAGTGAGTCCTCACCTGGGTAGCGAGAGAGCGGAGTCGCGTCGTGTAGACCTTGAAGGACTGGTCGTCGTCGAACAACATGGCGTCGACCCAGTAGTGGAAGTCCTTGTGCACGCCCTCGACGGCGTTGACGGCGTTGAGACAGCAGTGGCTGCGGCGACAGACAACATTGTGACATTGCGCGGTACATGGATATTTTACAAAATCTCATCAGATGAGTTTGTGGTTTCAACATCATATTTCTCACCTGTTTTGGGGACAGCAATCAACCTCTCACGATAATTGTACATTTTAGGGGCAATCTCCCACTTCCAAAACGGGTGCGTGACAGGGGCAATAACAGTGAATTTTTCAAACATTAAGTTAGTATTCATCCTTGTTTTATATTACTATTAATGAAAATAATTTACATTATTATTAATGAAAATCATATAGTGGAACTCTTAAAAACAAATTTATAAAATGGCAACAATAGAAAGCGAGTGCCATTCGTAGCATTCATATTTACAACCATCACTTACGACATTCCCACTTACAAGCGCCACCTATGGCGCCACTTCTGAACTTTCCACTTACAAGCGCCACTTGTGGCCATTCAAATATGTGACGATGTCGTATCGCAACACACGCACGTGTTGACGTTGTGACGGCGACAGCCGAGTTACGTTGATGGCGTCAATTCGTGTCAGGAATTGTCGACATTGCTCCTGAAATATGATATAGAATTATAGAACGGCGACATCGTTGAATCTAGTTAATCGTAATTTAAGAGTAGCTTCGCTATTTTCCATACACACACGCACGCACGCACGCACGCACGCACGCACGCACGCACGCACGCACGCACGCACGCACGCACGCACGCACGCACGCACGCACGCACGCACGCACGCACACGAACACACACCACCACCACACCACATGCACACGCACACGCACACGCACACGCACACGCACACGCACACGCACACGCACACGCACACGCACACGCACACGCACACGCACACGCACACGCACACGCACACGCACACGCACACGCACACGCACACGCACACGCACACGCACACGCACACGCACACGCACACGCACACGCACACGCACACGCACACGCACACGCACACGCACACGCACACGCACACGCACACGCACACGCACACGCACACGCACACGCACACAATTATATTAAGATGGATATGTTTGGAATGTTTACTAACCGCTGACTGCTCCGTAACGTAACATGACATGACGCAGACATGGTGTCATCCCATAGTGGGTGAACCCTAGCCTCAGAGTAAGACGGCACCACGACGACGACGACGACGACGACGACGACGACGACGACGACGACGACGACGACGACGACGACGACGACGACGACGACGACGACGACGACGACGACGACGACGACGACGACGACGACGACGACGACGACGACGACGACGACGACGACGACGACGACGACGACGACGACGACGACGACGACGACGACGACGACGACGACGACGACGACGACGACGACGACGACGACGACGACGACGACGACGACGACGACGACGACGACGACGACGACGACGACGACGACGACGACGACGACGACGACGACGACGACGACGACGACGACGACGACGACGACGACGACGACGACGACGACGACGACGACGACGACGACGACGACGACGACGACGACGACGACGACGACGACGACGACGACGACGACGACGACGACGACGACGACGACCACCACCACCACCACCACCACCACCACCACCACCACCACCACCACCACCACCACCACCACCACCACCACCACCACCACCACCACCACCACCACCACCACCACCACCACCACCACCACCACCACCACCACTACTGACCGTCCTGTGGTCGAATGCCTCCAGTGTGTACGTCTCGAGGCGTCGGTCGAAGTCGTGGACGCCGACGGCCGATGCAAACTCTGGCGTCTCCTCGAGTCGCCAGGCCCAGAAGTCGTTGACCAGCGCCGTGTAGGAAGACATCAGCACTGCGGACGGACACAGAGACGCCGTGAGGGTGGGGAGGGAGACATTGGAGCTAGGGACTAAGGAGAGGGAAGACGAGGAGGGAAGGAGCGGACGCTAATAAAGGAAGCGTGTCTAGAGACAACGCCTGCGGTATAGTGCCGGTGTACAGGTGTGAGACGTTGTAGACTCAATCGGCTTTACAACAAGAACAGATGTCTTAGGATTCAAAGTCTGCAATTACTCTTCTCAACAGAACGTAAACACTAAACTATGATACTTATAGACATACAGTTATGGTTAGTTTATGAAATATGATAATATCTTAGCACAAGTTGAACTCTATCAAAATCAGTCTGGCGACCCAATGGTGTAATTTTGGCATGTCGGTGCGTTGAGATTGTCCAACATGAATGACGATCTTCGGCAGGACATCCAGCTTGAATGTCAATCGCTGATCGTGAAAAAAAAATCATATTTGGTGTCCAGTAAAATGTCCACAGACTATATCATTTATATTACTAGATTACAGACCTACGACTGATAAGGACGCATGTAATCACGCGATAGCTTTGTCGCCACTTTGTATTATTAATATCGCTGCACCTGTGTCGAGGCGGTTCTAATTAAACGCTATTGTTCATTATTAACGTTTTAAGCACTGATTCTACAAAGAAAGACCGATATTGATCATTTGTTCGTTTTATTTTATTGTGGGACGCCACTTCCGACGTCGCGACGAACAAGGCGCCAACAAAGGCAATGTCGTCTGCTCGAACAATGGCGGAAACGATTCCTGCCAGATGGCGGCAAACGTCAAGAGTACGGCCCACTCTTCGTAGTCAAGTTAACGGTTTATTTCACGCGATCCCCGACTGGATGGTGATACATTATGCCTGCAGGCCTGTAGACAATGCCATTACACATTGTATGTGGGTAAGATTTTTTTCTGTCTTGTTAACTAGGCTCTACAACTGTATAAAAGAAAAACTACGCTGCTTATTCTCGAAAGGTTAAGCTGTTTGAAGTACATAATATTAAATGCATTACACGGGTAAACATTTGTTGGTTGACAACTCGTATATTAATTGTTATCTTTCATAAACAAGGCAATGTAGTGCAATTTAGCATAAACGAGATAATTTAAAACATAAAACACGATGTTTCCGTTGATGCTACATTGACTGGTGGGTATAGAATATATATATATATATATATATTAGAATATATATATATATATATATATATATATATATATATATATATATATATATATATATATAAGCCTATCCACATTAATGAGAATGTGTATGGGTGTGATACTTACAAAAAAGGCGAATTTGTCAATGTTGGCATACAAAATAATTCATAACTGAGATAATCAACAGGTTCGCCTTCACCATCGACAAGGTTCAAGCAGTTGGTTGTAAAACGTGTTATTGAATCAATATATCTGCAATTATGGTGACGTTTCGCATACAAAGGCAACTACAAGTGAAGAACTGGATCGATGCGCAGCAAAGCGAGGTGAGTTGTAGACATTCTAACTAAAACGGGACATAATTGCGGCACCTTTATTTGATATAACTCGGGCAAACTTACCGGCAACATAAAATGGCGACTTCTACAGTAGTTTTGTAAAATTGACCTTTTATTTGAGTTTCCTGATATTTTAAAAAGCCTCAACGCGACTTTGATCACTTAATTGCTAAAGCTCAAAGTTCTATGTTGCGTTGGTAACATCATCCCTTACCAAATCAATCTATCGTAGAATTCTAGAGAAAAATTAATATACTATAGGAAATATGACAGATGCATTGTGTAATATTGAAAGTATGAAGAATTTGGATTTTATATACAATTTGATAGAGTGCGCGAAAACTGCGATGTCATAATTCATATCGAATTTATATATATATATATATATATATATATATATATATATATATATATATATATATATATATATATATATATATAATTATATATTGATTTGTTGCTATAAGGTTGAAAACATCAGACCACGAAAGATGTTCAATAATAATAATAATAATTAGTTAACTTCTATTGCGCCTATATCCTTAGAAACCAAGCTCAGAGGCTTCTAAGCGATCTCGTTTATTTGTTTGATTTATTTCAGAGAAACTAAATAATTCAGCAAATAACATATCGTATGTTGCATCCAGTCAGAGGCATTGTTAAATATTCACAGTCACGTGACCGCTGTCTTTGGCGCCGAGTCGATTTACGACACGTCAGCGGTGTCGTCCTCTCATGTCGTCAGGTGACACCGACGCGACGTGACGCGACACGAGACATTAGTGACGCGACACTAACGAGCTGTCGGGCGCCATCGTCTGCTGCCGTCCGTCACGCCGCCAGTGTGGGCCTGTCTCGTGTCAACGATAGGGTCCCGGCCTAGTCGATATCGTAAAATATTCATTGGAAGATTACGTTAAATGTCGCTGTAAGTCTACAAAACCTAGACAAATACTGATGCTAATAGTGTACCCTCGTCGTCGTTATCTTTCTATCGGCATTTATTGTAATATACCCTATTATTTTAGTAATACTGTCACTCGGACGGTCAAATGTAGCCCGTCCCTACCTGTAATTCGCCCCCCCCCCCCACATCCTCGCCGCCATTCCCTGTAATCAAACAACCCTTCTTGGGAAGACTGAAGTCGTAATTTACATCGCTTCTCCCATTCTTGCGTATCTCCCTAGCTTCATATCCCTTACCATAAAATCACGGACCCATTTGGGCATGGGAACATGTGTCCCCAGATATTTGGAATGTGCCTGTATTGTGCTAGGGCCATGTCCGGTCTTTGGAATTGCTTACGACAAATCTCACATCTAACTCGTTGCACAAACAACAGCAAAGTCCCATGGCGTCTGACTTGTTCTCAATATACCTACATTCAACTCCTAAACACCTAATTAAAGCAAATATCCGCCAAAATTACCATCTTGTCTGATAATAATAATATATAATAATTTTGTTTTATATAGTGCCGTCTTTCCAGATATCAGAACATGTTCAAATGCGCTTAAAATGCAACATTGTAAAACACACACACGATCGCTATAAGATATCACTTATTTTACATAAAATAAAATCCATACAAAATAAGAATATAACATCCACTAATTAATAAATAACCCATGTAAAATAAATGTCGGCAAAATATTGGCTATAATGTATCAGCTAAAGGTAAACTATTCTACTTTAAAACAAAGGAAGTTGTTGAATAAAATAATAGTTTTTAAAAATGGCTCGAAGGTATGACGAAATATACCAGTTCTGATTAACCTATCCTGACGTGCCTAGACTACTCTGATCTCACTTCTTCCTGTTAATCACACTGTAAAATAATTTAATTCAACCCCGTCCCACCCTCCACACAATGCGAAGGCCTACCACGTGGCTATTCTTCTGTGTCCGCGCTAATATGTTTGTCACCATCTTGGTAACAATTTTATTTTACCTATTACCAGAGCCTACTAACATTGGCAATGCTACTTGTTCCCATCTTTTTGCGAACATGCCACAGCCGCCACTGCGGATAAATCGTCTTTCAAGCTTACTATAAATAAATCACATTTTATTAACATATTCCACTTTAATTGCCCTCTAGATTGATCGCTTTTAAAGTTGAACTAATTGCAGTCTGGACACGTTTTGGGAACGCGTCCAAAAACAACTGATTTGGCTTAACAAAGAGCAGCTAACTATACTGACGCTACCCTACACAATAACCATCGTTCAAACACGCGAGAAAATCAATTCGCCATTAAAGCTCATCGAAGCCAGGTGAAACATCACGGCGAACACCAACAGATGTAACGAGGCGTGACGGTGTTCAACAAGGCGCGATAGTTCCGCGCCGCTGAATCGCGATTCTCCGATTACACTAACCACCTGTATCAGCACCTAGCCTACGGGTGAAACCGTGACTAAATATTTTCTGCAAAAAGTAACGCATTCAAATTTTTTTCACGTTCTGGTTCTGGCTATATATGCTATATATAAATTAATATATATATATATATATATATATATATATATATATATATATATATATATATACATATATACATATGTATGTATGTATGTGTGTTTGTGCGTGCGTGCGTGCGTGCGTATGACTGTGTGTGTGTGTGTGTGTGTGTGTGTGTGTGTGTGTGTGTGTGTGTGTGTGTGTGTGTATGTGTGTGTTATTTTATGTTTTATCTGTTTGCGTGTGAAACTCTTTTTGAAAGAAATTAAGACGTTTAGAAAAGTCCAAAAACGATATGCGATAACTTCCCATAACCTAACCTTCTGTAGTGTAGCGCGCAGGTTGCCTCCGTCCCCACCCATTCTATAAACAATAGTCTTCTTTCACCCAGTGACCTCAGCAATATTAAGCATCGTCGATAATGTGCCCAACCGGTTGTAGAGACAACATATGACAGATTGCCAAAGGAGGAGCCGAGTCCAAAACCTCAACCTACGTAGATTTACCCCGACTTTCATTGGACTAAACTTTCGCATGAATCCAGGTGGCTTCATCTACCCATTATGCCGACAGCTGCATCCTCTCCTGGTTGCCATGGCTACATCCCACGCTGGTTAAGGCAACCTCTGACATATGCTGACACTGAGAAACCATCATCGGTCAATCTGTCTCCCTCCAATGTGTGTAGGCCCCTTATGTCGCTGATTGATCCTATACTTACATATCTTATATTTCGCTGATGGATCATATACTTATTGATCTACCTTGTATTCCGCTGATGGATCAAACACTTACAGATCTACCTTGTTTTCTAGGATGTTCTATGGTGATATCAAATTTAATGTAAAAGCTACATGGCTAACCAGTAGAACAGACAGTTACTGCCGTAAGATGCGTTACAGAAATGACCTCGTGTCGTTGACGCTGTGGATAAGTGGCTCTTCGTTCATGTAGGTCCACAGTCTTTCAACTTACTGAACATACGCCATCTGATTTATTGCTCTAGTAAATGTCGATTATAACTCGACAAGCAAAACAACCCTGGAACACATCTGGCGCAGCCAAATGTTCACGTGAAGACGTCAATATCTAAAGATCGCATCATCACATTTACGAGCGTCTATAAAATGCAAACGAAAGTGCAGGCAGGGTAGGTGGTCTTTATGATGTCATCCAAATATTATTGACCGTATCGTAATTTTTATTAGTATATGTACCGACAAGCAAACACAATATGTTGTTGTTTCGTATACAAAATGGCGCATAACAGAACATTGACGCAGTAGACGGATCTATGACAGAAGACCATTGACGGAGTAGACGGATCTATGACAGAAGACCATTGACGGAGCAGACGGATCTATGACAGAAGAACATTGACGGAGTAGACGGATCTATGACAGAAGAACATTGACGGAGTAGACGGATCTATGACAGAAGAACATTGACGGAGTAGACGGATCTATGACAGAAGAACATTGACGGAGTAGACGGATCTATGACAGAAGAACATTGACGGAGTAGACGGATCTATGACAGAAGAACATTGACGGAGTAGACGGATCTATGACAGAAGAACATTGACGGAGTAGGCGGATCTATGACAGAAGAACATTGAGGGAGTAGACGGATCTATGACAGAAGAACATTGACGGAGTAGACGGATCTATGACAGAAGAACATTGACGGAGTAGACGGATCTATGACAGAAGAACATTGACGGAGTAGACGGATCTATGACAGAAGAACATTGACGGAGTAGGCGGATCTATGACAGAAAAACATTGACGGAGTAGACGGATCTATGACAGAAGACCATTGACGGAGTAGACGGATCTATGACAGAAGACCATTGACGGAGCAGACGGATTTATGACAGAAGAACATTGACGGAGTAGGCGGATCTATGACAGAAGAACATTGATGGAGTAGACGGATCTATGACAGAAGAACATTGACGGAGTAGGCGGATCTATGACAGAAGAACATTGACGGAGTAGACGGATCTATGACAGAAGAACATTGACGGAGTAGACGGGTCTATGACAGAAGAACATTGACGGAGTAGACGGATCTATGACAGAAGAACATTGACGGAGTAGACGGATCTATGACAGAAGAACATTGACGGAGTAGACGGATCTATGACAGAAGAACATTGACGGAGTAGGCGGATCTATGACAGAAAAACATTGACGGAGTAGACGGATCTATGACAGAAGACCATTGACGGAGTAGACGGATCTATGACAGAAGACCATTGACGGAGCAGACGGATTTATGACAGAAGAACATTGACGGAGTAGGCGGATCTATGACAGAAGAACATTGACGGAGTAGACGGATCTATGACAGAAGAACATTGACGGAGTAGACGGATCTGTGACAGAAGAACATTGACGGAGTAGACGGATCTATGACAGAAGAACATTGACGGAGTAGGCGGATCTATGACAGAAGAACATTGACGGAGTAGACGGATCTATGACAGAAGAACATTGACGGAGTAGGCGGATCTATGACAGAAAAACATTGACGGAATAGACAGATCTATGACAGAAGAACATTGACGGAGTAGACGGATCTATGACAGAAGAACATTGACGCAGTAGACGGATCTATGACACAAGAACATTGACGGAGTAGACGGATTTATGACAGAAGAACATTGACGGAGTAGACGGATCTATGACAGAGGATCAATGACGAACTTGAACACATCGGGGGAAAATAGGCTGTAACAAGAGCTACGAAGAGGGCTCGGGAAAGCAGTGTTTCCTCGATAGTGATGACTCGATCTACGCAGGCATAACGGCATCTGGCAAGATAATACTGGACGAATGGCGCCGAACTAACGACATACTGAAATGTTGCCTGTCTGTTAAGCGTCGACGCTGTCACCGCGGTGATGGAAGACAGGCGTAGACGCATCCTATCGACGCCGAGGATGTCGACGTCTTAACCGCTGCGGACGACCTGGCGGTTAATAACGCCAGGCGCCTTCGCCGCGGGGTGGAAGTGACTTTAGACGTTGGCTGTCGATGCGCTAGAGACAGGCGATAATATCGCATCCGTGTTAGTTGTTTTACACATCTGTGTCGCTATCATTCTGGCGCCACCCGGAGGCCACCCACCCAGGACTGATGCTATTTCATTTCGCTCTCTACAGATCGTCCGTATACTCCAGTTTAATGAATACGAAATATAATTTCGATGTTATGACAGATTGCTGTGATCGATCCGTGCTATGGGGCTTGTTCACAGCGCCAGCAACGGCAACGTGCCTGGCGTGTACACCAAGTCCTACCACACACACACACACAAACACGAGATGTTATCGCCATTTAATCGACTACGCTGCGTATTGTTCGATGTCGCTGGCGTGAGTGTTTGGACGTGTTGAAGGGGCGCTTCTTGACAACTAGCTGAACGGAGCCACGCTCGCTGGCTCGTTGACGTTAATTTATAATGATAGTAGAATCACCAAGTACCCATTTACCTCTTTGTCTTTCTGAGTCGTTGGTGACATCGGCATCTCTGTTTACACTGTAGTGTAACGCCAGCGCCCTGCGACACATACCCAAACGTTGTATACTAACTCGTAGGGTTTTACGACCAGAAAAACTCGGACTAATTCCGTTCCACTATACAATTATTTCAGGAACCTATCTTCAAATATGCACTAATTATACACTTATAGAAGTAGGCCTATGCAGATAATGGCCTGTACATGTTGTAGTCTCGTAGCCATAAAGTACTACTGCGTTCGTTCGGTGCTAACCACGTGCATGGTGGTTTATTGTCATGTACTAAGGATGGGTTTGCATGGATGAGCGTGACCGTACTAAGTGCATTTTGCATGTATGCTGCTACGATCAAAACAAAAAGTAAAGTTCTTATAAAGTCACGAGGACTCCCCAGAGAGCTTTACATGTCACTCTATGATACTGCAATCTCAACTTCTCGGGAAGTACTTAGCCACGATGAAATTAATGCGCGAATAGACCTACTATTCGCACACAAACATCTATTGTCTGTAGCCATTCTGTCATTCATACATCCGAGTGTACTGGAGTCCGATGTCATAACCGCTGTGTTATCGCGTCACTGGCAAGCTGCGTGCGCACGGGTGTGTATGTGTGTGCGCGTGCATACGTGCGTGCACATGCGCGTGCGTGTCTGTGCGCGTGCGTGTCTGTGCGCGTGCGTGTCTGTGCGCGTGCGTGTCTGTGCGCGTGCGTGTATGTGCGCGTGCGTGTCTGTGCGCGTGCGTGTCTGTGCGCGTGCGTGTCTGTGCGCGTGCGTGTCTGTGCGCGTGCGTGAGTACACGCGCGCGTGTGTGAAACAGCGCGCACTACACTTAAAAGTTCTTCAGGCATCGCCACAATGCTCTCCCAACAAATAAACACGTACTCTTATCAGTTCTTCAGGCATCGCCACGATGCCCTCCCGACAAATAAACACCGACACTTCCGCCTTGCCACGCCGAGCCGGGCGCTAAACGGAAGCGTGTGCGGTGTCTGTCTCTCGGGCCGACTCACGGGGCGGAACGTACACTGGCGTCACTGTGGGGCGGATGTACGGCTCCACCAAATACATCTTTGTCGGTGAGCATTACGCGTGCGCGCCCCGCAGACAGAAACAAGCTAGTAACTGGCACTTATGAGCCGCTGTCAGATCGCGCACTTTTAAAACGAAGCACATGGCTTTCGTTAGCCGACCGAATACGTTTGGCAGCGAATATAATGCGGACCGGGTCTCGGTACGAGGTGAACGCTTCTTTCTTTGTGGTAGTTCGACGATGACTCGTCAACTGTCGCTTGGTTTTCAGACACGACCACGAACGATCGATACATTAATATCCGGATGAAATTGTCGAGTGGCTTAACAAGAAATTAGAACATGTCATATTAGGCAACTATATACATGGAGTTCAAAGGTGTTAATGGAAATAACGTACGAAACTTAGGAAGCAATCGAGGTGATGGGTAATTGACGCTGCAACCCGCGACAACGATAAAGTTGTGTCAACGTCTCTGCAATTGGCGCCCACCTTCTCGGTGACCAAAAATGACAAAACCAGCGTGGACGGAACAAACCGAGGAATTAAGTTAAGGATGTCGTCTTCAATGTCCTCGCGTTCATTCTTTACACAAGGACAGCATAAGTTACGACGAAAGTAAATAAAAGTGAATTATTGCACAAGTAGTCTGGTATTCTGTAGCAAGGTGATAAATAATAGCATTCGACCTATAATTGCAAATGTTGTCGATAGAAAGCGAAACGAGTGCCCAGTGGGGCTGTGTCTGCTTTCCACGCACCACCCAACGACACCAAGGCTATTACCGATTAATCTAATCAAGATATCGTGACCACACAAAAACATTGACTTTTTTGAAATGATAACATCAACAACAACAACAACGATTTTGGTACTCACGGGCCACTGTCGTTGTCGCCGACGTCAGCGTCAAAAACGCTGTCACTAAACTCATCTCAGTAACGTGAGCCGCTCCAGTAACTATATATATATATACGCCTCTTGCGACAAACTCGTTACGCCACAAAATCACCCTCCCTTGTCGGCAGCGCTAACCGCAGTGAGGACGCCCACGGTCGTTCGCTGGATATCGAACGCAGGATACGGCGGCGTTGGCGAAATTAATTTAGCCGTTTCCGCGCGCCGTTTCTCGCCGCCACCCCAGATAACGTCGTCTGATACCAATCTGTTGTCGATACTCTATGGAAAGGTAGCGCGCGAGTTCGCAGTTGACGGCGGCCCATTGTGCCGTATCACGTTACGCCAGGGTGGACGGACGGACTATACGCCGCAGGCCAGATATTATTTATTTATTTGTCCACTGAAATGACGGTGAAATGTGCGTTGAGGCGTCTGTCACTCGTGTGCTTTGTGTTTAACTACGCCATCATATTGGTGGCGTCGGATGTATCTACGTGCTTTCTAATCTATGTAATGTATTTGTGGATAATAGCCGTCTTTACGTTAGTTAACGGCTGTGTTTGTGTATGTTCTAACAGTCTACTGCGAAGTCTTTACCAGACACTCGTAGGCCACCGATTGTGTGTATGCGCGCGCGCGTGCATATATAACATCCGTCGTAATGACAGCCATCTCCCAGGCTGAACAATGCGACATGGTTGAAGGACATCGCCAATGTCGCCTCGATTATGGATGACCTGGCTAGGCGTAACAGTGTTTGATTGAAGTCACTTTTTTAAGTTTGAAAGATACGCTATTTATTTCTACCCAGTATAGAAGGGTTTGTAGGGGAACTTCGCTATATGGTCGCCTCGGTGATACAATGATCTGGACAACCTACTGAGTCAGCGATACAGACATCATACTCAACAAGACTTGGGAATTATTTGCAGTCGTTGGATTGACCTTTTTGTTATGCAGAAACCACAAGTTTTCTCAGCAACAATACAATACCAGTGTAACTCACGCACGCCAACACGGAATACGCGTGCATGCGCACAATACACACAGCGAGCGCGCGCACACATACGCCGTCCTCAAATACATGTCGCACATAAAATCACGCGTGTATACCCTTACTATATTTTTTATTTCGTAGTTGGCCTGAGATCCAGTCAGCGTCTGTATACTATTCTGGAACAAGGTCGCCCTAGTGGCAACATCTACAGACAGGGGCGTAGCTAGGAATAGATGCAAGTGGAAGCACTAATTAATGATATCAATCTAAATTCTAGCATCAGGGTTTGGTGGTCCAAAATGTTGTGTAGCATGTGTGACGATCCAGTCAGTTGACATATACTGATATAGTGTATTTTAAGTGACAATATATCATAGGTAAATATAACACGCTAAGGAGTAAATAGAAAAATACACAGTATTTTTATTGTGTGAAACATGCTGAAAAGGCGTAGGACTTGAACGGTTAATATACCATATTATACATAGCATATGTTTGAATGTGCAACACATTCATTGTATGCTTTAAAATAAGCTACGTATTCATTATAGTAATTAAAGAAAGTTGCAATAGTTACAGCGTTTTAATAATAAGCTAAGATAAATACTGTAAATTGTACGTGTTTTGTATCAGAGTTAAAACAAGTAAAATATGATATTTTTAAAAGGTTCTGTATTAAATTATCTTTAACATCAGTTTAGTTACTACACCCGCCTTCATTAGGGGCTAAATAATAGGGCTATGCACCTGTTTTTCTGATGACTGAACTGATGAGTGACGCGTTCAGCATTCACAACCCTGCATGTGTCCTTGTGGACGTGTATCAAGGCCAGTCCCGACATGCACTCAGTTGTCATTGTAGAGTGCAGACAGTTCTTGAGACGCAGCCTTGTGCCGTAAGGGCGAATTTCACTGATAGTTCCATAGAGCCTTCATATAATTATACAAATGTTGTCAGAGGAAGTAAACTTTTGAATACGTGCTCAATCGTTACCAATGTGATGGTGAATCAAACCGTTCGATTGACATGTAGCTCCATCAGCCTCCAGATATTCCAGAACAGATACTACAACTGTGAAGGCAGACCTGAATGTGTACAGTGCCTTGGCACGTATAGCCCATCTCGTCTCACAGAGCTGTAGTGTGGTTGTGTTATTCATGCCAGTTTAACTTCTGATCTTTTATTCTTAGCCCATGGACGTCAAAACATTGATAAATTATATTTAGTGAATTCGTAGCTAAGCGGAGGCATCTGCTACTTGTTCTGTGCACACGGGTCTGCAAACTGAGTACAGCAGCTACAGCTGCACAATGTTGTCAAATTTTTACAAGTGAATGATGACGTTTTCGTTGCCAAAGGCTATGAACATATTTGGGCATCCTCTGGCCACCGTTTGAAGTGGGCATTTTGTGGTGCCTAAATGATGTGGAAGCACGTGCGTACGTGCGTACGTGCGTACGTGCGTACGGCTAACTACGCCTCTGACAGAGCACAACTCAACCAGCCGGACTCGAGGGGCCAAAAAGTGCTGCCACCTCGCGGAGTCTGGGTAATCGAGGCTGTAACTGAATTAGATGTTTAGCTGCTGAAGAGTGATATTACATCCGGAAATGACACCGCAGAATGGCCGTGTAGGCAAACACAAACACACTAACAGCCAGCCAGTATCTGCAACAGTTTATTTATGTAGCCAAATGTTAATGTGAACGCATAAACAACTTAATAACTATTCACAAAGTCTTCTTTAGGAATGGTTCTGCTAAATTGTGCCACATAACCATTAAATGCAATAGACAAGCATTTGTCTCACCTCAATGGACAGCCTCTGTTTAGGTAGAGTTCTTAACAAGACTAGATCTTAGATCAATTCCCCGATATGCAGGCATTAGTTGGCAGATCATAGCTTTCTGGCAGTTTGAAACAGGTTAGTTAGCAGCTATTACAATCACCTTAACATTATCTTCGATAAATGCAACAATTTCATCATGAACGTAACTATAATAGCAACATTACATCAAAACAATATTAAACGCATACAAATCAACAATCTATCATGGCAAGAGTTGGGCATATTGCTGGATACTCTACAACCAGAAATACAACACTTGCCATGTTGATTATAATACAATTAACAAATTAATAGCAGAAGTTTCAGCCCGGGTTTGCCGACTGTTGATATGTATAATACCCTTCGTTCATTACCAACTAACTACAAGTAGGCAGTGAAACCATCAATAGATTCATGATTTATATCAAATACCTGTTTGAAACCATTGAACACAAATACCACCTGCCTACAATGTCATCTACCATCTCATGGTCTCACTTTTCTTCCTTCCCATGGTCCAAAGTGTGTCCCATCTTATGGTGGTAAGTCTATCTAATTTACTGGTCTGAAGTTTGTTCCATCTCATGGTCCCACATTTCCCATCTAATGGTCCCAAATTTATTCGATCTCATGGTCCCAAATTTATTCGATCTCATGGTCCCAAATTTGTCCCATCTCATGGTCCCAAGTTTGTTCCATCTCATGGTCCCAAATTTGTTCCATCTAATGGTCCCAAGTTTGTTCCATCTCATGGTCCCAAGTTTGTTCCATCTAATGGTCCCAAGTTTGTTCCATCTAATGGTCCCAAGTTTGTTCCATCTAATGGTCCCAAATTTGTTCCATCTAATGGTCCCAAGTTTGTACCATCTAATTGTCATACATTTGTCCCACATAAATTTCAAATTTGTCCCATCAAATGGTCCTACATTTTGCCCAATCTAATGATCCCACATGTCTCATGTTTTCCCAAGTTCCCCCCTTGTGCCCCCATATCTAGGTCCTTATGTCTTACATTTTCACTGGGCAGACAATGGCTATAAAAAAATAAGTCAAACCATAAACATTATGCAATCTAGATGAATACACAACTGCAGCAAAGTGGCGATATTCTCTCCCTCTCTGCTTCTATCATAAAAACATGAATTTGATATTCAAATTTTCAGACTATAATTTTACTGTATCGTGCCTGGTTGGAGCTTGGCCCGGCCTAACTCTAGTTCCACTGTATCGTGCCTGGCTGGCCCGCCTCTGCTGCCTTGAGAACGGCCCGGCCCAACTCCCACGGCCCGGCCCAACTCTAGTTCCACTGTATCATGCCTGACTGGCCCTCCTCGGCTGCCTGGAGCACAGCCTGGCCCAACTCGCACGGCCCAGCCCAACTCTAGTTCCACTGTATCATGCCTGACTGGCCCTCCTCGGCTGCCTGGAGCACAGCCCGGCCCAACTCGCACGGCCCAGCCCAACTCTAGTTCCACTGTATCGGGCCTGGCCCGCCCGCCTCTGCTTCCTGGAGTACGGCCCGGCCCAACTCGCACGGCCCGGCCCAACTCGCACGACCCGGCCCAACTCTAGTTCCACTGTATCGTGCCAGGCTGGCCGTCCTCTGCCGCCTGGAGCACGGCCCGGCCCAACTCGCACGGCCCGGCCCAACTCGCACGACCCGGCCCAACTCTAGTTCCACTGTATCGTGCCAGGCTGGCCGCCCTCTGCCGCCTGGAGCACGGCCCGGCCCGATGTCACCAACTCCAGGGCCTTGGGGTAGGCGTTGTGTTCAGCAACCTTCACCCTCTCCGCCAGTGTCTCCGGGGTGTCAGTGGGGTCAACTGGGGTCGCCTCCTGGGCTATTATCGCCCCCGCGTCCAGCTCCTCCTGCAGTCACATGATACAAGTCATGTGACTCAAGTCATGTGATACAAGTCTTGCTATAGGTGACTTTGTCAGGTGTTGTTACTCAACTATTTGGAAGAAAGGTTGCAATGACACTGACATGCATGTTCACGGGTTTAGGAAACAAGGTTGTTGTCCCAGTTGCAACAAGATTATTATTCAGAAAATTACATTATGAAGAATTTAGTCAGTTCTGTAAAATAATTAAATTGCGAATAATACAGTGAACGCATAAAATATCACGGCCATGTTTCTTATGAAATCTTTTACACAAAACGATCAATAAAACCAATCGTCATGTTTAGTCAATAGTCACCACTCAAATCAAATTAATATACACTGCACATTTCACTGAAAAACACCAAAAACATGTAAACAAGGATGACAAATCAGGCACATGAAGCTCAACCTGTGGAGACAGAGTGGACTGTCATGACACTGTCTTCAACAGCGACCACGACAGTTTCTAGTGTCTCCCAATGACACGTCACCTTACACAAGACTCAGACAGACAGCTGGACATACTGACCGATACAAAGTGGACTGTGCAGCCGGACAGCTTGACACCAGCGTCCAGGACGCGGCGGTGGACGTCAACGCCACGGAACGACGGGAGGAGAGACGGATGGATGTTAAGCAGACGACCGTGCCACTTCTTGACAAACGACCCTGCAGGAAACACACACGCTTGTATACTGGTCTGTCTGCTCAAATAAACATAGACACATAATAATAATAACAACCTAATTGTCCAGTTCATAGAGTGGAAATACATTTTGCACTTTAGAGGTTGCATAAAAACACAATATTTAAGACACATAGTAATGCATGTATACAGTAAAATCAAGCATGTAAATGGTAGCTAAAAATATATATAATATATATTGGAATAAATAAATATGCTAAAACAATATGATAATATTAGTAGAGATGTTAAAACAACATTGCATTGGCAGTGGTAGAGACTGTGATAGGTCAACGATTTAAATAGAATGTTTATAGATGTTAATTAAGTGCTACCAGATATTACCTGACAGGTGATGTCACCTGAGAGGTGATGTCACCTGACAGGTGATGTCACCTGAGAGGTGATGTCACCTGACAGGTGATGTCACCTGACAGGTGATGTCACCTGAGAGGTGATGTCACCTGAGAGGTGATGTTACCTGAGAGGATGCGCATGAAGCCAGCGAGGCAGACGACATCGACATGAGCCGCCGTGAGGGCTTCATCCAGCGCCTCATCAAATGCCTCGCGACTCGGGTAGTTCTTGTGGATGATTACCTGCACACAACACAGGTAGTTCACATGACTGATTACCCATATACAACACACCAACACAGCTAGTTCACATGACTGATTACCTATATACAACACACCAACACGGGTAGTTCATACGATTGATTACCTATATACAACACACCAACACAGGTAGTTCACATGACTGATTACCTATATACAACACACCAACACAGGTAGTTCACATGACTGATTACCTATATACAACACACCAACACAGGTAGTTCACATGACTGATTACCTATATACAACACACCAACACAGGTAGTTCACATGACTGATTACCTATATACAACACACCAACACGGCTAGTTCACACGATTGATTACCTATATACAACACACCAGCTCGGGTAGTTCACACGACTGATTACCTGTTTACAACACACCAACACAGGTAGTTCACATGACTGATTACCTATACACAACACAGGTAATTCTTGTGACTGATTACCTACACATAATGGTGTTAAGGTCTTATGACTTTGACGATTTTGTATTTATAAACCCTTCAACTCCAAGTAACTCTTCACCCACCTGCGATGGTATCCCAGCAGCCTTTGCCCTTGTCAGACCCATAACGTTTGGCTTGTTGGCTATGACGAGCACAATGTGAGCAGTGGAGGCGTGTATGTGATTGGTGGTGTAGTCAATGAGGGCTTGGAGATTGGTACCTGTCAAACGCAGTTCGGTGAATTACGTTTCTCACCCAGAACACCAGCTGCCATTTTTATTACTTACGTTGCATTTCATAGCTCAGATTACTGAATATGTAGGCACTATAGGAAGATATTATAAGAACCATAACATCCAAATATGTAGGCACTATAGGAAGATATTATAAGAACCATAACATCCAAATATGTAGGCACTATAGAAAGATATTATAAGAACCATAACATCCAAATATGTAGGCACTATAGAAAGATATTATAAGAACCATAACATCCAAATATGTAGGCACTATAGAAGGATATTATAAGAACCATAACATCCAAATATGTAGGCACTATAGAAAGATATTATAAGTACCAAAACATCCAAATATGTAGGCACTATAGGAAGATATTATAAGAACCATAACATCCAAATATGTAGGCACTATAGAAAGATATTATAAGAACCATAACATCCAAATATGTAGGCACTATAGAAGGATATTATAAGAACCATAACATCCAAATATGTAGGCACTATAGAAAGATATTATAAGAACCATAACATCCAAATATGTAGGCACTATAGAAGGATATTATAAGAACCATAACATCCAAATATGTAGGCACTATAGAAAGATATTATAAGAACCATAACATCCAAATATGTAGGCACTATAGAAAGATATTATAAGAACCATAACATCCAAATATGTAGGCACTATAGAAAGATATTATAAGAACCATAACATCCAAATATGTAGGCACTATAGAAGGATATTATAAGAACCATAACATCCAAATATGTAGGCACTATAGAAAGATATTATAAGTACCATAACATCCAAATATGTAGGCACTATAGAAGGATATTATAAGAACCATAACATCCAAATATGTAGGCACTATAGAAGGATATTATAAGAACCATAACATCCAAATATGTAGGCACTATAGAAGGATATTATAAGAACCATAACATCCAAATATGTAGGTACTATACAAGGATATTATAAGAACCATAACATCCAAATATGTAGGCACTATAGAAAGATATTATAAGCACCATAACAACCACAATTATGAAAATCCGGAATAAAACAAAAATAGTTAAGAACCATTTGAAGATTGACAACTGAGAATGTATGACTGTGGTGTGCCTTGACACCGCATCACAACGAGATCAACTGGTGTCTTGATCAGACCCTGAAATGTGTTAACACACAACTGTTCTGCTTACCTGTGCCTGAGATGAGAACGCCCACCCTCTTCTTTGCAGGCACAATGGTGTGCGGACCTGTTCCATTTACCACTGCCGAGGCTGTGTTTTCTGCTGGCCGGCTGTAGGCCTTCTCCAGTGCTCCGGCTAAGTTCAACACTTCCACCTGCCCCTTGCCTACAACACAGGCATGTCACTGGCACCAGTCAAGTCCAACACTCCCCCTGTCCCGTCTCTACAACACTCAACATTCACTTTGACTAAAAACGTAATAATAGACAGTTTTACTTTCAGGCTTGACATGCAAACCCCCAATACAAGGTGAATAATATAAACGAGAGTGTTGAGTGACGGTTTCTGGTGTTGTCACTGGTGTGGTGTGCAAATTAGGGGATGTATGGTGTGGTGTGCAAATTAGGGGATGTACGTTTAGTAGAACAAATACGATACTTCTACTTTTTAAACGTTGTAGCGCTTATATTTTTTCGGCGTTATAAACATTCCGATTGATGTTTCTGCGCATGCGCGATAAATGTAAAATCATCAATGTGCAGTGAAAGGACAATGGATTTATGATATAAATACTGCGGGTTGTTCGTTAGGATGTATATAACATCTCAGCAAAGTTATCTGTCACAAATTAACACGAGGCAACCAAGTTTTGAAGCATGTTTTGATAGCAAGCGTAAATCACGTGAATGTAGTGCGCCATAATTTGCGACAGTGATTAAAAAAACCTAAGATGTTAGTGTATTGAACGACATTTTAAGTAACTCTTCACAGTAATCATCACACGAGAGTTAACGAACAGCCCGTGGCATTTATACCAAAAATGCATTGTCGTTTCGCTGCACACTGATGATTTTACATACGCAGAAACGTCAATCGGAAAGTTTATTACGATCGGAAAAATGTAAGCGCGACAAAGTCACACACAGCTCTGGCAAACTTGTTAGATGAAATATTAAAACTGACCCAAAATTTTTTGGAAAACGATATCACTAGCTGTGATTAACTTCAACGTTATACAAAGTGACCTGGAAAAGGACTGCACAAAGCGATACCTACAGGCGTCGCAGGGAACCACGGAGCCGATGACACATGCCTCCTCGCCCACTTCCTCTAGCTGTTCCACGATGCTCTCTGATTGGCTCGCTGCCACTATCAGCACCATGCCAATCCCGCAGTTGAACGTTCGAAGCATTTCCATTGGCTCAACATTTCCCTGCAGGAGGGAGTTAAAAATAATTACGTCACTACAACAATGCCAATTGTACATTTTCTTTAGGTCACACGTATATTAACCCTGGGACCGGCCAGGGCCGATTAATCGGCCCTAGACACCTTCCCGCATAAACACATTTTTCGTTTGCATAATCAGTAACTGACCCGCGCACATTTGGTATCATCGTATAGCTGACAGATTTATCAAAATGGTGTATATTTATTCATGAGCAGTTTGAATGACAGCGAGTTACACGCGGCTGGACAAAACACGTGATAAATTTGATGCCCAAATTTGGGTGGTTTACTATGCCTTCTGTGACGAATTTATGCACCCATTCATAAAGGCCTGACCCCTACATACATGGTACCAATAGAAAGCTCTGTTCTTGCCCAATCAGGGAAAAATAAACACGTTTGCAGAGTTATGATTTTTATTGTAACAGTATGCAAAACTGAATTTTCGATGGCCGGTCGCCGCGTTAAAGGTAACACTTCCAAATAAACATGAGACATCTTGTATACTAAGGACGATACTACTTTATACCATGAAATTGTTGGTGGCTCCTATGACAGCGACATTATTGTCTTGGTAGGAGCTACCGAACCCAGTTTGTAAATGTTATATGATTGTGGGTTTTTATTTTGGTACAACAAGAATTACTATAAGTGCACACATTTGTATGTATTGTAGGCCTACCGTATAGACTTATATTAGTATGTGAATATGATATAATGTGTGTATGTATGCTTGTATAAATGTACTAACGAAACTGATGTACTTTCAACAAATTCTATACCTACTTGGGGTCAATAAATGTTATGGTTATTAAAACTTTCATTTCATTGAAACCGAATATATTCTACAAATAAAAAATAATTCTAAAGTTGTGTACTCCACATCTGCAAACAATTTTTTTTTTATCCAGGACAATAAAATTCCCACTTGTGAATTGCAGCGTGACTGTTGCTTACAGAGTGCAGTGGTTCAGGGGTAGAGCTTCGGACTCTTGACTAAGAGGACCCGGGTTCGAATCTTGTGCTGCGGTGTTACTACCTTGGGCAAGTTTTTTAAGCTGTATAAATGAGTACCTGGCTATAGACAAGTGGTGGATATGTATACGAGCAGTCTTCGCGCATTAATTGTAGCATATGGCTGGATGCTTCCCAGTGAAGTTGAGATGGTGTATGGAAGCAAAGTGTAAAGTGCTTTGAGAAATTCTGAGGATACTGCACTATATAAGAACTCACATTACATTTTTACACAAATCAACTAACTACAGAATGAGACTCACCAGCGAGGCCAGCCAACCAAAGACAGTCGGGATGTGCCAGTTGCTGGCGTTCAGTTTGACTGCGAGTCCCTTGGGCAGAACGCGACCAACGTTTCCCGGCAGCCCGCCACCGGTGATGTGAGCCAAGGCCTTCACCTTGCCCGCGTGTAGGACGGGCATGAGGGCCTTCACGTAGATCTTGGTGGGAACCAGCAGGGCTTCCCCTGAAATAAACCCCAGGCATCAGGGTTGCTGCAGAGACCCGCCTGTCAGAGACCTGTCTCAGTCTTCAAAATTGGCAATTACAACTTTTCACAACTGATGACGAGTGGAATTTAGAGGGGTTAGGGATCAGAATACCAGGCTGACATGACATACTAATAGTGCATCACAAAACTACATTTTTGCTTTGCCTACACTACAACAAATGCAATTACATTACTATTATGCCAAAAATATGAATTTTCAATTGTGTGTGAACTGTGATGAAATGCAATTTGGCACAGGAAATGTGCGTTCTAAACATGTATTTTGAATCTGACTGAAAAACGAAGTCAAGCCACGTGACCATAATTATTACATGTTTTAATATTTTGCTGATTTTGGCAACGTGTCAATTCATGTGTATGTTTCAGCTGCTGAGAGAAAGGTTATTATATTAGCTCAGCGGTCCTTTTTCACATAAAACACACCGATATGGTATGGCAATCTTAACCCTGCAGGTGACCAGGGCCGAAAATCGGCCCAAATGCACCTGCCTCTGTTGTAACAATTTTCATTTCCATCACACTAAACTGACACGCGAGAATTTGGTATCATTGGATAGCTGACAGATTTTTCTAGATTGTGTATATTTTTCCTTGCGTAGATTCAGTGACAGATTTTTCGCAGTCGAGTTTAAAAAGCACGTGATACAGTTGCTGCCCATATTTGGGAGATTTTACTATGTCCTGATGAATGAATTTACGCATCCATTCATAAAGTCGACACCCCCACACATTCGGTATCAAAAGAAAGCTCTGTGAGTGGCCAATCTGCCAAAAATAAACCACGTGGGTTCGGTCCATTCAGCCAATCAGAACCGTGATTTCAAATGTGGCGCCATCGACCCCCACGGAACCAAAGTTGAAGACAAAATGGCGGCTGGTAAACAACAGTTTATCCTCTTCGCAACTTTCCTTTGGATTATCTCAAGTTTCTGCGTTGATATTTTGTCAAAATGCTTGACAGTATTCATAAACAAGGTTATTATATTAGTTCATGTAGTTAGATTTACTTTGGAGGCGTTTTTGGGGTGAAAATTCACCAAATTAGCAGCGCCTCATTTCTCCGGCCGGGCGCCTGGGTTGCAACGGTAACGAGCGCGGCCGCAATCGGCCGCCTTGAATCAACGTATTTTTATGTCGGAAAAAATCATAAATATTATAGTTCTCAACGGATTTGTTTCATTTTTGTTTTATTTCGCAGCTAATACATGAATCTACATTTGTCTAAATGATGAAGTATATTCGTCCACACGATCATTTTCTGGCAGCAGGATGAAATGGGTGTTTTTTATTATTTTTTTTTAGTTCAATTTCAAATACAAATATCCGCATGATCTTCATTTGTTCTACAGATATTATAATTTTATTATAATAGAGCAACCTTTTAGCATTAAAATGATGCATCATTTATATTTTTATGACCAATATTAGCGAAGTTATGATTTTTATTGGAACAGTATGCCACAGAGGATTTTTCTTGGTCACCTGCAGGGTTAATAAGTTTTATAAACTGTGCATAGACTGCGCAATCAGCACATTGGCCTTGGTTGTTTCAGTGGCATTTTTGGTGGTGCTGCCATTTCGTGGACCCCGACTACCATGCTATAAAGAGGTGCAACTGTAGAATAAATATCCAAATACATATAGTATACAACTAAACGCTTTTGAAACCCAAAAATGTCTGACTGAGCTGTACATTTTCAGACAGCGGAGATCTGAATTACTTTTAGGTGTCAAACCCAAACAGCCATTACAGTACAACCACCGTAACTGAACCAGTTGTAACACCGACAATAAATTACTGCCTTTTACTAGCGAACACATCGAACTGCTGTGGTGTTTTTAACTTCCGACGCTGTGGTTCCTTACCGATTTGTCGAGACGGATCAAATGGACACGGGCTGGTGTATGTGAACCTAAATCGGTCCAGCAGATGGCGCACCAGGCTGAAGCCGTTGCTATGGATACCGCTGGACGCCAACCCAATGACATCGTCCCCGGCTTGAATGCTGGCCACACAAGGTAGATAATTCAGACGTTCCACCGCTCCGACCGCAAATCCCGCCAGGTCGTATTTACCCAGTTCGTACATTCCCGGCATCTCGGCCGTCTCGCCACCTGGTGACAATACAGAGAACCATCGTTCGGCTTGTAAATTCACGGCACATATCTGGTAGCAATACAGAGAACATCCACTAGCAGACTTATTGGTAGTATAAATATATATGTATATATATATATATATATATATAAAGCTGTCATTTGCGGCAAATGTGAGTATGTAAAATATATGCTTTACAGTGGCTTGTGACAGTTCAAGTTGTTGCTAATTTCACAGAAATCTTCGGGAGCCTATTATCTGCTAAAGGTAGCTCAGACAAAACAATTCAAAATAAATATTAGATAAAGCCAAAGTCACAAAGAGCTGTTCCTAGGATCTTTACTTGATGTTGAGCGGTTTTTTTTACAAACAGTTCTAAGTTGTTCAGGATGTTAACTATGTTTCAAATCTCCAGATGTAAATAAACACTGATGGCATCTTACCCAGGAGGGTACACCCCGCCATTTTACATCCTTCAGCAATGCCTTCGATGACGGTCTTCGCGGCTCGCATGTCTAGCTTGCCACATGCAAAGTAGTCGAGGAAGAACAGTGGCTCCGCCCCGTGACACAAGACGTCGTTGACACACATCGCCACGAGGTCAATGCCGACAGTGCTGTGCGACTTGCATGCCTGCGCCACCTGCAGGGAACGAATGCGAGAGAACAGTGACGGACGGTTGTATCGACATGACCAACAGAGAAAGAGACAAGAAAACAAAACCCAGAAAAGTGATGCCAATATACAGGAAAAATAAACATGTGTTTAGATGTTGTTAAAACACTGAAGCTTGTAGTTAAAAAGCCATGATAGATTGTTAGATTGTTAAAGTCATTGCTTTCTAGCAATACAGTGGTACTGAATATGTAAAAAAAATTAAACCTTATAAAATATTAATGCTATTAATGCTTATAAAATTAATGAACAGGTAACAATAATATACTGCCAGATATTCTATAGAACAATGCTATTACCCTATACCATGCATCAAAAGAAATCAATCAAGTCATCTTTAATCATATATAATGCTATTTATCTTGTTTGTTTTATAATTTATCTATTTATTCAGTATGTTTTTTATTGTTATTCAATTTTTTATTCACTATATTTTAACGCATATATTGTTTAGTGCACGTATTATGTTTTACAATACACTTGCGTTAGCAGTCACAACCCTTAGCGAGATAAAATGTACATTTTATAAGGTTATTGTGAATAAATAATGTTTATTATTATTATCCCAAAAGGGGATAGTAAATGCCACCAGACATAAAAAGCACAAACAAACATGTTAAGAGTAACATAACAATCTCCCAGGTCTGACACAAGATCTGTACAGAGAGTAGACCGTACCTTCAGCTTCGTGCCGACGCCGTCCGTGCCCGACACTAGCAGTGGGTCCCTGTACCCCGACGCCTTCATGTCAAACACGCCCCCAAACATCCCGATCTCCGACGTACAACCTGGTCTCGCCGTCGTGGCCACCACCGACTTGATCGAGCCGACCAACATGTCACCAGCCGCAATGTCAACGCCAGAGTCACTGTAGGTGACCGTCAGGCACCTGGGGATAGGATCCTGTCTTGTGACAAGACAGCAGGGTGGACAATGCACTCAATCAAGGTATGTCTTCCAGGAGGTGTCTAGTTGCCTGACGGCAGACCACCACAGTCTCAGTCTAAGAGGCTGGATGATGACTCTACATGACTCTACTTCAGTCACTCACGATCTCTCACCATGCGGCAATAGTTGTGAGAAATAATAATTATGCAAAGTACGTGAATGGTATAATTACATGTAAAAATGGACATGTATTATAAAGGCTGAATACAAAACAGTCATTTTCAGTAAAAAAATCACAAGGATAAATGACATCTTCCAATCCACTGCATGCATTAACTAAATTAGTGATACCAACATGTTTATTTCAGCACCAACACGGATGCTGTGTGACTCTGGCACTGTGTTCGAAACTGAAACGTCCAAATATATTTCGTAGAAGAGTTGAATAAATAAATAGACAACAAATTATCTGCACTACCGGTCAAACTAAGAAGTTAAAATAAAGGTGTCCTCACTGTTTGATGGCCCTGTGCCCGATGTCGGAGCGAACAAACTTCCCGTCAAACTGGACCATGGAGATGCCGTGTTGAGCTCGTCTCACGGCCGTACGAATATCAACGTCTGTGGCCACCACCGCCAGGACACGACCCCCGCTGGTGTTCACCTTACTGCCCGATAGCTTAGTGCCAGCGTGGAACACCAGGAGGCCAGGCTCTTCTCGCAACTTGCTCAAACCTGTAAATGAGATAACAACCTTGTTCTGCTACACAAAACTCAATGACATGATTCAACGACTGACTTTTACATTTTTATATTTCAAATGTATGATAACTAAAGAAAACATTCCAAATAGCACTATTCTGCAATGCAATATTAATGTCATCTTTACATTATAACACATGGTGAAAATTGTGAAAAAATGCTACATTACAAAACTTCTGTATGATGCGCAGACTTCAACGGGCATCTAACAATCAAATCGGCCACTTTAACCGATTAGCACTCAAGTCAGGTATTGACAGTCACCCCGAATCTCCTCAGGTCGGCCATAGCCAGCCAGCGAATACAGCACAGCATTTGAATTCAGTTTACGTGGTTGCATCTAGTGATTAAGAGATGCAATACATTTTTTTTACAAAAAGTTTTCAAAAATGTAATTCTGTCAATCAAGAAATGGGCAATATATTTTAAAGGTACAGCAACAGTTTTGACACCACTGTGTAGATACGTTTATTATCTACACATACATACATGTTATTGTGAGAATTGAATAATAACAGCGCTAGAGCGAAGACAATGGTGCAAGCACATTTTTTTAACATCTGGTCAAATATTTGACACAGGCACAGGCTTCATGTTAAAATCGGCTGAGTGCTAATGGGTTAAACAGTCGCCAAAGTTACCTCAGATTACATCATGAGTGGCTAAGACATGGTCACAGTTTAATCATTCACAATCTGCGAGACACTGTGAGCAGGTCACTACAAATCACCACTTCTGGTGGACTCAAGGCAGTCACCTAGGATGGGCAGCCCTTTCTTGTAGGCGCCTGGGTACCCTCCACTCACTGCCACCACTGCCACAGCCACCATGTCCTGGTGGAAGTGAGGCAGGGCGGCCGGCAGACTGCCCCGCACACAGCTCTGCATCACTGTGTACAAGTCAGACTTGAGCAGAGGCAGCAGAACCTGAAAGGCAGCAATGACGTGTTTATTGCAGTATAATTTAACTTACTTTGGAGTTTAACTGTCGATGATGAGTACGACGTTTCGACCTGTCATCTACGGGCATTGTACACGTACTGGTGTCACGTGAGTTGCCTCAGATTTCGGTGAAGGCCCGTAGATGACGGGTCGAAATGTCATGCTCACCATCGACAATTAAGCTCCAAAGTAAGTTAAATTATACTACAATAAACCATTCTTGGAGCCATGAACAATATATTCAATATAGCAATGATGTGGTTTTGTAATTTGTTGCCTTTTATTAAAGTTGACCAACACGCTTACAGACACTGTAAATGTACTTTGAAATTGCCTGATCACTTCCACAATGTGTGTTAAACCGGCCACTTGTATCATAGGTCCTTTCTGCTAACCAGACTTGTGGGAGATTACCTAGAAGTCAAGGCTTACAAAACAGATGTGAATCACAAAGATGACTCAATTAATTAAGTAAACTACACAAGACAAGCGAAGCTTTCAGTTAACCATAAACAGGACACAACCAAATGTAAGAGAGAACTTCCAATCCAACTGCAACTATACCTGGGTTTCAGGGTCTCCAAACCTACAGTTGAACTCGAGAACCTTCGGTCCTTCCTCTGTGAGCATTAGTCCCGCATAGAGTATACCTGCAAGGGACAAGGCAAAGTTGTCTTCAGTGCAAATAAAATGCCCAAGTGTTCCAACTGGCAACAACAACTGCTGTCTTGTCTGAGGTGTGACATGACAATCACATTCAGCAAGTCAGACACCTTACCACATCTTAAGTGATCCTAACTAAACAATGACTCCTTTGTAAATAAACCATCATACACATTTTTTCTTAGGTGTTTCATTCCGGCTAACAATGACACCAAAGATACTCCTAGACTTGCGATAAAAATATCTTGTTAAACTTTAGCTAAAACATTATATAATAATAGTATACTACCAATATTTGAGTTTCAAATGTCTATTTGTGTAGCAATTTTTGATAATTTAACTTCCAACTTGATGAATAGGTACAGTTTATAAACTGATAAACATTGCAGTGTTCAATCCAATTGACAATGCTGTCAAAATGCATCATTTTTATACTAATCAAATAACTGTATTACACAAAAGTGACTAAACATTGCAAGATGTTCTTAATCTGTTATCAGTCATCGTTTATAATTCATTCAGGATGACAACAAATGCTAAACATTCAAGTTGTCATCATTTCCTGTGCATCTGTACAATCACACTGTGTTCTCACTGCAGAAACTCATTCTTTCATAAATGTTTCTGTAGCACCATGACATGGGGATATACTTAGTATTACTCACCAACATACGGAGTTCCCTCGTCCTTCATCCCATCCACCACTCGCTGGAGCACATCGCTCCGCACCAGCTCCAGCTGCTGCTCCGACACCTGACACAAACAACACACGGCAGTGACATAGAATGACACCTGACACAAACAACACAAGGCAGTGACATAGAATGACACCTGACACAAACAACACACGGCAGTGACATAGAATGACACCTGACACAAACAACACAAGGCAGTGACATAGAATGACACCTGACACAAACAACACATGACAGTGACATAGAATGACACCTGACACAAACAACACAAGGCAGTGACATAGAATGACACCTGACACAAACAACACACGGCAGTGACATAGAATGACACCTGACACAAACAACACATGACAGTGACATAGAATGACACCTGACACAAACAACACATGACAGTGACATAGAATGACACCTGACACAAACAACACACGGCAGTGACATAGAATGACACCTGACACAAACAACACAAGGCAGTGACATAAAATGACACCTGACACAAACAACACACGGCAGTGACATAGAATGACACAGCTATAGCACAAGAGATCGTCATCCCTGTGAAACTAAATGGATTTTTTTTATGTGCTTGAAGTCTTGACCAGTAATAAAATACTATGATACCTTTTAAAAACAATGCCATAAACAACTTATGCCTGTGCATGATTGCTAAACGAAACATAAGCTTAATGATTTTACACCTATACTAGATTGCACACACCCAAACAAAGCCACCATTATAGCTTATCACCTACATTTTCTGTAGGTGGAAAACTGAATGTTCTGAGTGACCACCATTTTAAATATGAAAGTTCCATGCTTTGCCATGTCATTTAGATAAGTCCAGGCTTTCAGGGGACTGGTTTTGAAGTAATGGCATTTCATGCTATTTAAGGATTAGGGCAACGATGTCTTTGACTAATAATATCAGCCCATCTCATCAAAGCATCACTGAAGCAGTGATCATGATTCACCACTACGGCATCTTTACCAAACTGGGTGTTAGAACTGACCAAAGACTGACCATAGGGCAAGGGCAGTAGGCTCCCATGCCCCCAGTGTTTGGACCCTCGTCATTGTCCAACAGGCGCTTGTGGTCTTGTGCGGGGGGAAAACATGCCACAGTGACACCGTCACTGAATGCCAGGCACTGAAACAGAAGGGAACACATTCTGTTGTGACACCATCACTGAAAGATACACATCTTGCTGTGATACTGTCAATAAAACATAGGGAACACATTCCATGGCACAACTGTTTGGCACATCTTAGCAGAAACACATAAGTATTTATGTCACATTTGCAGCATAATTTGTGCAGGTTGCATTGGATAATATATTACATCTCCATTTCTACGAATGGAGAATGACTCAGCTACTCACCGAGACTTCTTCCCCAGTCAACAATTCCTCAATGATGACAGTACTGCCGGCTGCCCCAAACATCTTCTCCTGGATGACAAACATTGAAACGACAGGTACAACTACTGGCACATGCACTCATACTGTAGGTAATCAGGTGTTGTGTAGATGTTGAAAGATTAAAGTAATTTTATAACCTCATTCACACGATATTCAACAGGGTTAATGTAACACAAATGAGGTATAATTTATCGAGCTGGTAGCTTGTTGCCCAATTATATATTAATAATGAAAGATTCATCACTATCTATTTCATGTAGTTAAACATTTTCTACATGACATTTCTGTAATAATTATGAAAACAGCGCCATTCAACATATTAAATTAGACACACAATTTTTTTTAACCCTGCAGGTGACCAAGAAAAATCCTCTGTGGCATACTGTTCCAATAAAAATCATAACTTCGCTAATATTGGTCATAAAAATATGAATGATGCCTCATTTTAACGCTAAAAGGTTGCTTTATTTTAATAAAATTATAATTATAATAATAATATAATATGTAGAACAAATGAAAATCATGCGGATATTTGTATTTGAAACTGAACTAAAAATAAATAAAAAATAAACACCCATTTCATCCTGCTGCCAGAAAATGATCGTGTGGACGAATATACTTCATAATTTAGACAAATGTAGATTCATATATTAGCTGCGAAATAAAACAAAAATGAAACAAATCCGTTGAGAACTATGATATTTATGACATAAAAATACGTTGATTCAAGGCGGCCGATTGCGGCCGCGCTCGTTACCATTGCAACCCAGGCGCCCGGCCGGAGAAATGTCGCGCTGCTAATTTGGTAAATTGTCACCCCAAAAACGCCTCCAAAGTCAATCAAACTACATGAACTAATATAATAACCTTGTTTATGAATACTGTCAAGCATTTTGTCAAAATATCAATGCAGAAACTTGAGATAATCCAAATGAAAGTTGCGAAGCGGATAAACAGTTGTTTACCGCGCCGCCATTTTGTCTTCAACTTTGGCTTCGCGGGGAGGATGACGCTACATTTGAAATCACGGTTCTGATTGGCTGAATGGACTGAACCCACATGGTTTATTTTTTGGCAGATTGGCCACTCACAGAGCTTTCTTTTGATACCGAATGTGTGGGGGTGTCGACTTTATGAATGGATGCGTAAATACATTCATCAGGACATAGTAAAATCTCCCAAATATGGGCAGCAACTGTATCACGTGCTTTTTAAACTCGACTGCGAAGAATCTGTCACTGAATCTATGCAAGGAAAAAAATACACAATCTAGAAAAATCTGTCAGCTATCCAATGATACCAAATATTTGCGTGTCAGTTTAGCGTGATGGAAATGAAAATTGTTACAACAGAGGTAGGTGCATTTGGGCCGATTTTCGGCCCTGGCCACCTGCTGGGTTAAATAAATTTTAATGAAAACATGACTACTGAAAACTTATGAACATACAACACAGACTGTAATAAATGACATTACAACTAAAACACGACATGTCACTTTCACCAAATGTTTACCTTGAGCATGTTCCTGGCTGCGTCACAGGCTTCTTTCTTCGTAGTGGCAACAATGACCCCCTTCCCTGCAGCCAGACCACTAGCTTTGACGACATGCTCCTCGCGGGAACAACTATAAGAGACATCATACGCATTACGCTTACTTCGCTGTCTAATCTTGATGATTAATATGCAACAAGCAATGAACAGGCCCATGAAATATCTTCACCAAATCAGGGTTTGGTTCAAATACATATTACTTTATATTAGAATACAGATTTTTGTTGTATATGTATCTGAAATGAAAACCACAAAAGGGCATGTATTTGTATTTGGTCTGTATTTGAAAAGTATTTGCAAATACAATCAAATACACATAACAATAACCAAAAAAGGTAAAGCACTGCCTGACATAAACTGGCTCAGGAGAGACAGAATGTCTTTCAAGCCTGTGGTATGGTCAACTGTGGGCAGGCAGCACAGAGAAAATAGGCCTACAGTCAAGCTGGTCAAACTTTAGCATTAATGAATGAATGGGAAGCCAGTGAAGCTTATCTATGGCCATAAAGGCAGGTATTCACAAGAAATGTGCTTCAAAGAATGCTGTGTAAACATCCTGGGCTAAGACAAAGGAACCCAGGTTTCCTCCAGTGCAGGGGACGAGCTACCCACTAGTTGGTACTAGTACAGATATGGACAGTCTAGTAAAACTGCCTGCCAATTAGTCTACAGCAGTCAATCAAGCCAAAGACAAAATTCCACCCACTATGATACACTTGAACTATAATGGAAACACGGGCCATGTATTTGAATCAAATTTCATCCAAAAATGGCAATGTACTAACTTGAATCGTATTTGAAGAAAAAAATTGCAGTGCATTTGTATTGGAAATTTGTAATTGTATTTGAATTGAAATATGGAAAAACAACGTATTTGTATTTTATTTAGCTGTGTTGTATTTGTTCCCAAAATATGTATTTGGACCCAACCCAGCACCAAATTACAACATATTGCTTTCATAAAATAATCATATTTTTTTACAATAACGGAGAAAGCTCTCTAATTTTTTTTAGATTACTCAACATTCTTTTGGTAGTTCAAATACTGGTAGATAAAAAAAATTCAAACGGAATAATTTTGGTTGATGTTCAGAAGCGCCATCTACCTGTTGATGTAGGCGCAGGCTGCATCGGCGTCAGTGAAGCTTTCATATCTTGCTGTTGGTATATTGTGCCGTTGCATAAATTCCTTTGCAAATAATTTACTTGCCTCAATTTGGGCGGCCGCCGCAGTAGGCCCAAAACATGCGATCCCTGAAAGTGATTCATTTCCATGCTCAAACATCCATTCACTCCACGTGATGTGTTCATTATGTAATGATGAATCAACCTCTAAGTTAGTATAATAATGAGTGTACACATGAAGACGTTGCATGTTTTGGGCCAACTTAAAGAAATGCTTCGTCGTTCCTAAGTAATCTGATGCCAATTATTAGTGTTCTTTTAAGCAGTAATGCTTCTCATCGATGACATCACACATTACACAGTATTAAGCATGTGGTATGCTATCATGTAAAAAGTACGACTGAACTCCAGCTCAAGACCATTAACACATTATTTACTGTCGGAAGTTTGCTGCATGATCAAATCTGGTTCCAACTCATGTGGTGTCGCAACTTATTTGCATACATTCAGCTGAATTTAAGTTGACAAAAATTACACTGGTCGTTGTCAGAGGTCAAAAGAAATGAAATACATGTAATGACATCGTGGCATATCATGTATGTTCAGGTCAACATTAGAATAAAGCATAACATACTTGCCAGTTACTACAACAAGCGTGAACTTGAAATCACCGACACCAGCTTCAAAGAGAATCCGTTCTATATGATGTCATTGTCAAGTTGTAGTAAACACTGACCTTTCTGAGTAAGAGCATCGACCATCCCGTCAGCAAGTGGGTCTTCTGGACCAATCACAACGAGGCTGATGTCATTCTGCAGACACCACTCTCCCATTGCATCATGGTCCTTCACGTTGAGCGCTGCAAACCATAATCACTTGTTACACAACATAACAAACGAATGACTTACCAGTGTGATTTAGCAACAAAACAAACAGGTCCACTGCTGTGAAAATTACACATCACGTGACGATCGAGAATAGAAACTCTGAAATCTTTGGTTCAACAAACTATAATTACCGGGTATACAATTATGTCGGTATGATTAGATTCAATGTGGTTATGCCGTATATGACATATTTTAAATACATTATTTTGCATCAAGTGTGCCTGTCCTGTTAAAAAAAATACTATTTTGAAATACAGTTGATAACTGAACTTGCTATTTTATGGGGAACTGGTATTTTCTGACAGATGAAGTACAACCGAGACCAATTTGGGTGACAAACACCTGACCTATGCTGTATGTTAATGACACACTTACAGATGTTACTTGTCTTTGACAGGGACTGGGTGCCTCCGTTGCCAGGCGACACGTAGATCTGTGTGACCTGGGGTGACTGGGCGAGCTTCCACACAAGGGCATGTTCTCGACCCCCGCTTCCCACAACCAACACTCGGGCAGTCATTTCTGCAGGACGGGCTAAGCACCTGGTAGTATGGGCAGAACCAAACATAACCGATCGTGGTAGGCCAGGGTTATTGTATAGGCTTGGGCAAGGATTTTTCACTCAAATTAACCATATTGCTGCATGACTTACACATAGAAATATTAACCGTTGTGGAATACAATTTATATGCATAACAACGTCATTATGTTATCTCTTTGTATGCCAAATTTCGTTCTTGTTCCTAAAATATAACGCGTTCAGTAGCATTTTAAAACGACCCCCTACTCAACAAAAATCGGCCTGTTGCGACACGCTGCCTGTGCTAAGATGCTATGCTTGTTACGCTAGCGCGAGCGCCTCATCGCGTTTACCACCAGGCTGACCATTTAAGCGTAAAATAGGCTTTCTTCTCAAACGTTGCGCCGCGTCAATTTTTGACCAATTCAATCAAAATAGAGCTTATTTTGAAGAAAAAGTATTGCTCTATCGATTGGTGATACACACTACGCTGAACTAATAAGAAATCGTCCGCTAAAACGCAATTAAACATGACAACTTATGTCATGGTCGTATTTCGTGAGCAACGTCGCCGTTCCGCATCAGATCGCGTAGTGTGTGGTACCATTCGATCCGGCGTGAAATTTGCTATCCAGTACATATCATTTTATGAATATAGCATTTTATTTATGGGGGCGCACGCCTTTGAAAGCTGGTGGTACATTTTCCCCGAGTCGCGACACTTCGAGTTTTCGGCAGATCGCCGCACGCGTTAGTAGTAAGTAAGTCGCTAATGTCGTATTCCACGCGCATGTTAGCAATTTCTAAACATCACGGCACATAACGGTTACCAATTGTCTCATGGTCAACGTATTGCATTTTATTGATAATTTATAGCGAATAATTCGTCTATTTGCCTGTTGCTAAATCTATGGGTTTGCCCTTGCAACGAAATAGGCTGACCTAGATATCAACATCACGGTGGGCGCCAGGACTAGTCGATCTTTGTTGTGAGGGGTGTCAAAGGAAGCTGTCGAAGCTCGCCGTTTACTTGAGAAACGATCTTTAATTATGAACATATTTTTCACGTCGTGTTGTTTTACTCGTATTATAGATGACAACTATTACAACTGTATTGTCCACACAACAGTAATTGATACGAAATTCGGCATAATGCGCCGCTATTTCAGCTAGACCAACGACAAACATACGCCGCTGCAATGTCTGCGCCGTTGCGATAAAGCCGACTTTCTACTTGTATTCGCGCAACACATGGATTATTACATTTACAATGCCTTTGAAATAGTATACAACAATTTTATTTAAAAAAAAAGCATAGACAAGAAATAACAATTCTTGGAGACGAATTGATCGACCTAGCGTCGTAATTCCATAACATTATAGTTTATATATCTTTTTGTGTTTATATTATAATTAGGTATTGTCAAATCATTTTGAAATTCATTCACCCACATGATGGAATGTATTTCGGAATTTATCAATATTACATATAACAATATTTGTTATTAAACTGATTAGTAGTTCAATTTAACACCAATTATTTTATAAATATATGTTATTATAATCTTATAATGCTTTTATTACATTTGATCATATATGACAATTAACATATGTAATCAAATAATATACATATATATATATATATATATATATATTTAATGGTTTCTAAATTATAGATTAGTTAATTATGTCAACATTTTACACAAAATAGAGAATTTTTTAGAAGAACTCTTATTTCACGTAAACAACACAATTATATGATTTATGTGAAAATCATGCAGTAGATATACATAACAACAATACCTGTGCTAAATTAAAAGTTTGTAACTTTAATATATGTTTGACTAGAGCATGGCCAAAATATACCTAATTTTCACTGTCATGGCGGCCATATTGGATACCTAATTTGCATAATTTATGCAAAAAATGAGAAATAGCTCAATTCTATTGAAAACTAGTTACATGCCAAATTTGGTTGATCTGTGTTGAAAAGTAAAGATTTTTGTTTGAATCTATACTACCTACCTTGAATTTTTGACATTTTTCCCCGAGGTAATCGAGGAAAAAAGTAAAACGTCATATAAAACCCAAACGACATGACATGGCTGAATGAAACTTGTTTTACTATCCGAATATAATATGTATCTTTCACAAATTCATATTTTTATCGCTTTTAGTGACTTTTTTCAATTTTGTGCTTGTCTCTTGCCAAGTGTCAATTTGCTAAAATAACATATTCCCACATTTTCAATATGGCATATCTCTAGAAATATTAGTCGTATCACTCTAATAATTTATGTACATGTTGACCATGTTGTTGTCCTTGGATGCATGTAATATTGAGCTATTCTAGTAATAAGTTAAAAAGTTGTGTTAAGTCAAAAATGACAGTTTATAATAAATTCCTTGCCCAGGCCTATATTGTAATTTACATAATTGTGTGATATTAATGAATATGTTGTGAAATTGTATTGGGAGTCCTTAAAAGAAGGGGGAAGTGTGATTAGCCTTAAAACATCACAAGGAGGGAAGAATGTGGTAGGTCAGGACCCACTCATGGTAGCATGATAGTTGCAGATTAGCCACTCGAGGCAATGCCCCTTTGTCATGTATATAAGGGCTGCAAACATTGCACACTGTGCTGTTACTGTGAATAAAGACCTATGATACAACGTCCAATCGTCGTCACACTAGGCCGTCGCAGTAACAGTCATTCCGATGGCTAGACGACAACAATTAAACTGCAAGTATATCAGACTTATAGTTGTGTTGTCGTCACCCAGATGCAAAAAAAAAAATTACACTAGGATGTCAATAGACAAAGGTATAATAGTAAAGGTAACCAGGATCAAATGGTGACCAGTCCAGAATGTCCCAGTAGCCATGTGTGACAATGCAGCCATTGAAGTGTGCATAATATAAAGATTTTTGCTCCTCAAATTTCAATGGATATCATCATGTCAGCTGTCCTTTCAAATTGTTTACTCATCCAAAGTGAATGTTATCTAGCTACGACAATGTAGTCATCTCATTGTCGAAGCATAACAAGTATAATACATGTAGTCTTTTTCGGGTTTCTTCTTTCGAGCAGTATACACATCCCAATTGAAATGAAAGTTTGGTACTTTGGCAGTTTAGGCCCGCACCTCAAAAAAAACATCAAAATGATCACCTACGATGACCAAACTTCGCAGGGTGTATCTACTACACCTGTACTATGCGTATGCACTTGTCATGTGACCAAAACATAATAATTAATGCCTGAAATCGATCAAAATGTGTAAGTAAATAACGCGCTTTCCTCGCCGAGTCACTACTACCACAGTGAACTCCGTCAGGTGGCGCCAAGGAAAGCGCGTTATTTACTTACACATTTTGATCAATTTCAGGCATTAATTATTATTTTTTGATCACGTGACAAGTGCATACGCATAGTACAGGTGTAGTAGATACGCCCTGCGAAGTTTGGTCATCGTAGGTGATCATTTTGATGGTGTTTTCGAGGTGCGGGCCTAAACTGCAAAAGTACTGAAAGTTTAATCTGCTCCTGCTACAAACCCTCCTAGATCTTTTGAATTCTCTCAGAAACCTGCAGGTTTGAAACTGGGTGTTAGTATGAGCTAAATTTTTTGTGTTGCCACAAAATACCTTGATCCCGTCAACAATCCAATGTCATGATTTGACAGACCCTGATAGTGATAGATTCAGACATAGCCCATAGGATATATATTCACAAAACTCTGGATGGGTTTGCAAGTGTAGTATCTATCACAATTATGAATACATTGACTGTCATTGTCATCTTTACTTTAGTGTACTAGAATGCGCGGTGGCGATATACTAATTATAATGATTTGGTATACAAAGTCCCGCCAAAATAAAAGGGGAGGGTATACACAGCTGGGACCCCCTCAGGCTCAGCCTCAATTGACCTGCATGCCCAGGGCCAGGGCAGTTTGACTGCTGCCTATTGTTTTCACCGGTCTTGCCATTTTTGTACTCTCTTTTACTGATTGTGTAAGCGCGGATTATTGTAAATGTATACCGTTACTTAAAAGTAAAGGGCAAAGGTCAATATCCACGGGCTGGGCAAAGCTATGCATTGCTGCAAGTTCGAAAGTTGCACTTGTATTGTAAGTGTAACAACAGTCTGACAGTGGTCAGTCACTCAGTGTAATGCTTACGTAGTGCTCGGACATTTTCTTAGATTTCGCAAGTTGTTTAAGAAGACATGCATTCGCAAGCATATTAGATGATGCCAATTTGCTATTCTCGATAACCAAACTAAAACAAGTTTGATGAATAACTGTTTAATATCAACAAAACGCTAATTATAAAGCAACACTCACACAACCGTAGCACTCGCACACGTGTGATCTAGGGCAGCGCAAGTACCCACAATGCATTGCGAAATGAATGGCGCGGTTCTTTGATCTCTTCTAATCTCGTACGATTGTCGTATGCTTAATATGCTTTTTAATCAGTTTTTTCTATTATCTGCCTCGATATAAAAACGTATGCACTAGTCAATTCATACGTAGATTGTCGTTGGTGCAGTGAGGATATGGAAAGGTGTCTTTACATAATATATGGTGCCACCTGGGGAATATACAATAAACTATTCCACAAACATGTTTTAAAGTTCTGATTACACTAAATTTCACAAAGAACACCTGTATGCAAAGAATAGTACCATTCATAAGCATGGCGAGGCATGAAGGACTTGGTTCCATCAATGTTTTTTTTTAATTATGTGTGATCACCATTGCAGTTGGTACTTTAGACATTTGGTGATTGATTCGATCAATTGGACTAACTTTGAATTATGAATAACCAGAATAATTATAAGATAACAACAGTGTTCTAAGTCCCAAGCACCCCCACCCTGCCCGACAGTGTCTGAATTTATGAGTAAGAGGCAAAGCATATATTTATAAACTCATCATGAAAAATCTCTGGAAAAACCTCGTTTTCTGATGTTATTACGTCTGACCAAACTGACTGTGTAGATGGACTATAGTGCTGATCGAATTGAAGCTCTAGACCCTCAGTCCCTCACTGAAGATGTCTGTCAAATGCCAATGCCACTCCTAGTCCCTACACATAACTGCATAGTTTTTATCAGAGACACAGTCTGTTAAGGAGGTAGGTTACTGATTAATAATGTATCTAATTATTTATTATAAAAGGACACAATCTATACAATAATCACACGACATGGTTGTTTGTAGATGCAGTAATATCAGCAGGAAACTGTACCATCCATTATTAATAAAATATGTAAAAGGCAGTATTTACAAACACTGTACTCTTTATCATATTCAAATGTAACTGTCAAACATGTTGCGTTACAAACTAAAAAACGCTACTGTTACTACGTCAATCAAGCACTGTATTGGCAACAACATCATTTATAAAACATGTATGTCCACACACTTTAGTCGAAATAAAGCACATTTTTAACATAAGTCTACTATAAATAACACAATGGGCAACATGGGGTGATATAGTGTGATTTCTGTTGGCAAAGGCATGCAACAACCCGGAGAATACAGCAACAGTTTGTGTCTCAGTCTGCTGCCCGATGTATACATAGACAAGGACAAGTTTCACAACAATTACTTTATATCATAATTGACAACAACACAGGTGTTTGTTTTCAGGGTGGCTAAAACTAATAGTCAATGACGCTCATTTGAAACAGACATAACAGTCGTGATGTTCTCAGCAACAAACAAGATCACGTTCATGTCAACACCAGTGTCACGTAATTGTGTTGACAACACTGGGGGGCCTCAAATACCCCTTATGTCACAAGAGAGTCACTCTCACTGTCAACTCAGAATTCTACAGCATCGTCATTTTCCAACAAATTCCAACAAGTCTTTGGGTGGTGTCACCTGGTGTTAGCAATGTGAACTAGCATGACTGTTACGTTGTCGGCACTGAGTTTCCTGACAGCCTCACTTGCGAGGCGACTGCAGGCAGCTTCGTATTTCTCAGCCATGTTCTCAATCTTTGGGTCCTGGAAAAAATGTGAAACATTTTGTAGAAAGCCCAGACTTTCATTGCATTAATGTAATGTTTCACGACATGAAATAATTATAAAATAATGCAAATTCTTACATTTTAAGGATGAATTTCATCAACATGTGCTACTACTTCCTTGTCCATCTGCCACCTAGAGTTGATTCTTTAGATATCAATCTTGTTAATTTTTTTTAAATATATCAAAACTAAGAATCTGGAGCATTATAACTGGCAACAAAACTATGCTAATTGGTCAATCTATTGGGCTATGGGAAATGTCTCAGTCTCGATGATATGATTGATATCATATATTAGCATGTAGTTGCAAATGGTTAGTTTGAGTTAACTCTTTTATGTACATACCACCAAAAACAATGATGCTGTGGCTGGTTAATGATCAGTCGTGACCATCACATTTGAAGACACATTACCCTGACCTTTGACCAGCTACAACCATTGTGAACTTACATTGAGAACTTTATTGATAAATTCGATGGCGGTTCTGTTGTCAAATGCTTTCCATAATCCATCACACGCAATCAGCACATATCTAAGAACAGAACATCCTATTAGGTAAGTATCACAAGCAGTTATAATGACATCTTTGACTGACACGTTTAAAATCTTTAAGAGAATGAACACAACCACCCTGTTCTGCAATGTCATGTAATAATTAGCCTGTCACATAATGTTAATGTGAGACATTATTTCAGGAAAATTACAAACTGTAAAATGGCAAGCAAAAGTAAATATTAAAAAAATTGAACTTCTCAAAATGTTCTTAAAGTATACATTTTATAAATGTTTATGTGTGCTCCAAATTCTTGGAGTACACGCATAAAATCACCAAGATGTGAATGCACCTAGATGTTTGCATGTAACTTCTTTGTTGTATGTTTATTAACAATGCAAACTGTGTTTATCTTCATGATATTTAAATTCCACATAGATGGCACTAAATATACCAATCAACTTCTACGTTGAACACGGGAAACATGATATCCTCTGTAAGGATGTGTTGACATGGACCATTACGTACAGACTGTACATGTATGAACTCTGCTTCAGTCAATACTTTCATCAACACTCATTAAAAATATTCTAATAAAAAACCATAATAAAACTACCCATAATGCACAGCAAATACAGTAAAGAATTGAGTAACACGAGTTACAGATGTAACAAAATGGTGACATCACCTCCACACATTGTCAATGTTACAAGAGTTACTAAAGTTTGTGGCCATTCCAGGGAACAGATGAACCACCGTTGTCAGCCTGTCAAATCCTAATGGGTTGAATAGGGCACAGCACTGTTTTATAACCTTAGTTAAATGCTATTTACAGTCAAGATGGCAATCACAAGTCTACCTGTCGTTCTCTGTCAGTTGACACCTCTTGATGTCGGGGATGCAGGACACGCCATGCTTCTTGTAAGGTCCGTCACCGATGGAGCGTGACACCTCAAGAACACCCATCACCCGGCCGTCTCTGCAACAGTGGGTCAGCCAGGGTGGTCAGTCGACATAATGCTGTCTACAGGTGGATGTAAGGACGATGGTTGTTTAAAAGGAAGCAAGACAATGTGCTGATATCAGGGAGCAATCAGTCAGTCAGTCAGCCAGCCAGCCAGCCAGCCAGCCAGCCAGCCAGCCAGCCAGCCAGCCAGCCAGCCAGCCAGCCAGCCAGCCAGCCAGCCAGCCAGCCAGGCAGCCAGCCAGCCAGCCAGCCAGCCAGCCAGCCAATCAATCAAGATGAGATGAGATGGGCTGACACAGAAACACAGGTGACATTATGGCACATTTGACGGTCATGGTCTCCAGGGGAATGGACTGACAGACAGACACAGAGAGACACTAACATGTTTATACACGAAGAGTAACAGTAACACACTGACAGACACAGTGACACACTTGACAGATACTCTGAAAAACTAACACATTTACACAATGACAGTTAAAGTAACATACAGATAGAGACAGTAACACACTTGACAGAAACTGCAGCACCATGACAGACACAATGACAAACCAACATGGTAGACACAGTAAGGTGCTGACAGATATAGTCACATACAATGATATGTTAGATTGTGATATCATGCCACAGAGTGACATGACAGAGGACTTACATTACTTTTCCACCAGCTTTCTGAATGCGCTTCCTTTCATCGTACAGTGTTGCATTGTGGTCCTTCGTGAGTGGTATTGGCATGGCCATCTTTCCTGCAGCGTCAAATCGGCACAGTACGGCCTGGCAAACAATCACCACAATACCAGTTATACCACATTGGAAACTGTCACGTTGTCTGTGCGAACAGACGCCACATTCACAAAACAGTTATAACTAAGAACCTTTGCACCAAGGAAATTCACGTAGTTATACACATACAATTGTTGGTTTTGAGAGAAATTCACGTTTGTGATTCACCTGCAATGTTTAAGTGGCAACTTGCAAAAAATGCTGGAATATCTTTAGAATTTAAAGAAATGAAAGAGATTGATAATACAAGAGAAATGTTTATTGCTATTACATGTGGATAGTAAAAATATGTTATCAAAATGTGATATACCTTCCTTTTTTGGTCAAAACGCAGTACACCCATATAGCAAGCACTGGACTGTGTGAAGGAAACAGAGGGACAAGACTGTGGTGGTCACATAGAAGTTGAAACACCTGCACTTAGTATGTTTCATGAAACCAGAGGTTACTCCTTGATTCTGTGACTGGGTCAACGAAGAATTAAGCCCAAGTCTTTACCGTACTATTCATAGGAGTCTGTACATCTTCAGCAGGGTGTACTTGCTTCAGGAATTATCGGAAAGTTACTGTGGATTCTAACAGCTCAATGACATCATCAAAACACCAGTGTTATTTGTCAGCCGATGAGACCAACTGTGAGTTGTTGTCACTCACCTTACTGTCTCCCAGATTGGCAATATACAGTGTGCTGTTGATGGCAAGGACTGCTACAGCTGTGCTTCCATCTTTCCACACCGGCTTGCTAAAATACAACACTTGCTGGCTCAATTAGAAAGTCGGTGCAATAAATTAAATGAGTGGACAATTCTGTGCTTCACCCAAATGAAAAACAATTTGACAAAACTTCACAGATTAATCTGGTATGATTCTGAGACACAGGACACTGATGTGAGATGGTGGAGGACCGGCCGATCATCACTTCTTCTTCCGGATACCGCCAAGCCTCAACATGCTGAGAGACAGGCGGGTGAACAGGAAAAATCAGATTTGTTTCTTTTAGGGTGCAATGCAATGTATCAGAATAGTAATTAGATGGGTTCAGAAAAAGAAGAAGATTCTGTCTTATAATACACTAAAGCTAAATTGAACATTATGGGGATGATTATGTGAAATTACCCAATATCATTAACAGTTAATTGTAACAATCTAGTTAATATGACATCATTAATTAGTGTATAGCTTTATCCAACATACTTTTTCTTTGCCAGTTTCAAAAATTCTTCATCCGTCTTCTTGAAGACATCAATAAAACATTTTTTGATGTCTGCCTCAACCCGACTGGCATCTGTTGGATAGAAGGCATGGTGTTAGGTAATAAGTTTATATAACATACCCCGGTACACCAATATGTTTGAGAGGAAAATACTTTAACCTGCCCTGGTAATGTCAGAAGTTTACTCTATCGAAATTGGTACATGAAGATCAAAATTTATTTGCGGGAAGATGTTGGATCTCCCAAAAGGTTCTCTGTGTACTGGGTAATGAGACGTTAAGTACATGTTCTGACTTTATGCATGGGCAAAGGAAAAATGTGGTCCTTATGTTTAAATATCATTCTTCCTTTTGGTTATAATCTCTGCCTGAATACAAGTGTAATCATCTTATTTCCATTGACTACGATGAATGAGGTAATACAAGCCTTTTGGCAGTCGCTCTTTCAGATTTCTATGCAAGTGTTCCGCTGCATGTTTTGAAGCTCTTGTTCCGCCATGTCCGTCAAATACTGCGTAGTAACTGCAGCTGGCAAACAAATGAAATAAATGTCATTAAATTGTTTTGTGTGTGTGTGTGTGTGTGTGTGTGTGTGTGTGTGTGTGTGTGTGTGTGTGTGTGTGAGTGTGTGTGTGTGTGTGAGTGTGTGCGTGTGTACCCCAAAACAATAAACTACACGTACATCATTATTACTAAACAAATTAATGACATTGTCTTAAAAATAATAAATAAATAAACATACATAGCATACATAGTGTTTATATATTTTACTTATAATGCAAGCTATTTCATGCAATAACAATAATAACATGGAGTGTAGACACCTATCAGTTTATTTAATTTGTATTAATTTTTTATTTTATTTACCTTTTTATAATCTTGCACATGCTTTACCAAAATTTTACAAAATGTCTTACTCATTATTTTATTATCACTATATAATTTATTTTAATAATCATCTTTAGCTAGCTTATTAATTTTATCATTTATTACTATTACTTTTTATACATATTATCTGTATTTCATTTACCTTAACAAATGAAATATTATAATTCCACAATAAATGTATACATATTCATGTACACTGCCTGCGAATGGATATTATCTAGATTTATGGCGCTTTATAAATGTTCTTCTTCTTAATATAACAATTGATTAATAATAATAATAAATTAAGAAAAATTGATGAATAATAACAATTACACTAAAAATAAGTGTATGGATAACTAGCTAGTCCACCTACCACAGCTGAGACTCTGTGTCAGGTGACAGGAAGGTGTCCAACACAACATGTGCATCCTGCATCTCTTCTCTCTCCCCCTGCCTCTCTGCCACGTAGCCCTTGAAGCTGTACGATGCTACTGCGACTGCATCTAAACACACACACATCCCTGCTGTAGTCTCACTGCCGTAGGGTACAACATACGTCAGAATAACTAACACCTAGAGCAGGTCTTAAAATATTTAATATTTGCTGCTGGCAATTGTTTTATATTGTGAACATGTTCCTGGTTTATTAAACACAATTTAGCTAGCAGTGTATTGCAACTTCCCAGTATTGAAACAAATAGTTTTTAAATGATGAAGACTGACATTAATATTTGAATGAAGACTCACATTGTAGTTTTTGTACATTGATATAGTAATACATGTTATTTTTACTCTGTGATGAACAAATGCCATGTCTCACAGCCAGTAAGATGCTTCCATTACCTGTCGTTGGTTTCTTACAGAGTCCAGACACATCCGCGCCTAGTTTCCGTTTTGTCCCTCGTTCTGCTGTTTCTGTGTCCAGTGTACATGACTTACACACCTGGTTGTTGGAGCCACTTGTTGCTGGCCGCTCTTCAACTGCATCTGCGCCAGCCTTCTGCTCAACTGTCGACATCACTGACAGTTAGAAATGATGAAATGAAACCAGGTGTTGTTGCATTCAGGCACACCATAATCTTACCAGTATAACCACAATTAGTTTGCCTATGTAATGGCTATGTCTGATATGATAATTCCACCATTCCACGTTACATTTACATTATAAAATTAATGCATGATAAAATAATGCATCTTAGCCAGGGATGGGGTCAATTAAAAAAGAATTGGAATTGATCAATTCAATTCCAATTAAATTTGGAATTGGAACAGGAATTGGAGTTGAAAGATTTTGTACAAAATGAATTGAATTGGAATTGAACGATTTTGAATTGAATAGGAATTGGAATTGAAATATTTTGAACTGAATTGGAATTAAAAGATTTTTAATTGAATAGGAATTGGAATTGAAAGATTTTGAATTGGAATTGAATAAAAGGAATTGAGCATCTGATATTGTTGTGATGCTGCAAAGGATATTTTCACATAGATTGGAGTATTGCTGTGCAGGCAATGGTGTTTAATGACCAAGAAAAGTTGGACAATGAAGTTGCTGGTCAAACATTACCCAGCAATTAATCTGTGGATGAAACTGATGAATGAGATGCTTGCTTGTCCTTGTATGAATGAGTGCTGGCAGGGGACTGCTTCAGTGTCATATGCTAAGCTGAGAAAATAATTATTAGGACTACCCAGGTACCACCTGAGTGAAGTGACTGGTGACTTTGCTGGTCTACACCAACATCCACAAGCGACTGAGAACATCAAACTTTTTCATTTAGTTAGTCATGCAGTTATTGGCATGACAGATATATATGATTCATCTATACTTGTAAGTGGAATTGCATTTTGCTATCTATGTCAATGGCAATGCCTATTGTATTGCCATTACCATCTACATTACTAATATGGTACACATCTTATTAAAGGGCACTGAATATTACTAGATGCTAGGGTAAGGTTGTGGCCAAAGAAAAAACATAGCGTGTGCAAATGACACATCTTATTCTGGAATGGCACTCTTTTCTGTAGCATGGCAAATACAAATATAGGTTTTTTTTTATCTGAAAAGTATTAGGCCCTATCTTACTTGACTGCAAATGTGTGGCTGAGAATATTACTGCAGTGATTTTTTCATTTTTAGCTGGGCTGTGTAGTACACTTGTTGCATGCTAGAAGGCTCCATAGTCGTGGGCATTTTTGAGTGTATTGTTGATGTTGATACCTATAGATTATCTACCTTAGAAATAGTGTACACAGACTGTCCTGGATGTAATTAAAACTAAGGAAAGTAAACGAACGGCATATTTCTAGAGTGATATGTATACAGCCGATGCAATGCATCTTGTTGCAGTGACAGTGTGATGATTCTGACCATGATGCGGCAGAAACCGAGTGCTTCTGTTTTTGGCACGTTAAGTCAAGACGTGACATCGTCTTACCGACTTATGAATACTAATTATATAATTAATATTATTATAGATAGTATACTATTATTGATATAACACTTTTGTCCTTGTTTGCCGCATTGACCATTGTCTGTTGCTTTGTTTTGTGAAATACGTGGATCTGATTGATGAAAATCGATTCGTTGCAGAACTGTTTGTAAAAGTGTTGCTGAATATCGCACATTATGATTGCATACAGTAGAAACTAAGTGGATCAGTCAGATTG
>OZ024862.1:34941189-34953689 GCA_964017155.1 Oasisia sp. SBJ-2009 | reverse complement strand
GGGCGTATTACCCCGCCATACCCTAATGTTAAAAATAAAACAATTCAGTTATTAATAGTGATGAACGTATTTTGTTAACGCACATATACTTATTAATCTTGTTGGTGATACATCGTATTAAATAAAAAAAAGTGTTTGACATACATACGCACGCATGCACTTACAGGTGCGCACGCACACACTTGTGACAACAAGTTGCACTTCTAATATTTCACGTGCTGTTATTATATTTACTTAGAGGAACGACTTCATAACTTCATCGTTGGCTTGACCGACGTCCGAGCTACGACTGCCCGGAGACCGGACCAGTCTCCGTACAATCTCTGCGCCACACACCCAGGAGCCGTCGGCAACAGAGTCAACCTGACATGTGCAGGCGGAGCCATCGGTCGCTTTCTCTTCATCCAGATGAATTCCAAGGAGTTCCTGACACTCTGCGAAGTGGAAGCGTTTGCTGATGGTACACCTTAGGAGCATTGTATAGTTTATATATTCCAGAAGAAATTGGCACCAAACCCGGACATTTGAGTTTAAAGCATGCAATATTTTGTGATGAATGAATATTTGGCAAAAAGAAAAAGAAAAACAAATAGTTCGCTTTGCATAAACAACTATGGCAACACCACAATTGTAGCTCTATAAAACAGTCCTGTGTAATAATCCATTTATTTGCCGAAGATGCAATGAGTTTTCCAATGGCATACGCTGTTGCCTTGCGTACACTGATAAACACATAGTAACACTTTTGAATATAGATACATTGATGATGACCTTGTTTGACCTTCACTGGAAGTGTACTACATCATATGATGGTTAGGCTGTGTACTTCATTGTCATGGTGATAAGCAATGCTCTCCAATGGTATGTAATATGTCCATGAGTATGTAGGTGACGTAAATTTAAGCACCCAAAGAAACTACGGAATGATCCAATTTCTCACGTTCATTAATTTAAATTTACGGTGACCCTGATTGTACGCCGCTCCACAAAAAATTCATATATGACTTATCCATAGTTATAAAGTAGACACGCAGTCAATATAACTCCATAGTATTCGCGGCATTGTAAACTTTTCCATTTTATGGGTGACCATATTTGACCCTGTTATCATTCTTATCGTTTCAGGATATAACACAACGTTGTATGTTTTCTTGGAGAAATATATTGCCCTTTACAACAATATATGGCTTGGCCATGTTATAATAACATAACATAGTTACTTAGCCATTTTAATATTGAGAGATTTTCAAAAGCGTCCAATATCTCAAATCGATCGGTTTATGATGACCTTGTGTGACCTCGGATTAACGCTTACTGCACCACTGGGCAACTCTATGACAGGCCAAATCGTGACACGGAGATGCAGGGATTTCCAACGATATAACATTTGGTTGTGTGTATGGGGGGAGGGGGGACATTTAAATCCGTCTGTTAGGTGGTTCTGCCGCTCGCCTATAAGGTCGGACAGAAAACGTGGTTCATTCGATTTGTTTGCTACTTTTTACCTTCCGAACAGCTGATTTACACTACAAAAATGATAGTCATGTTGAGAATTTACTTGCTCTATATTCGTTGTGTCGTATATTAATAAGCCAAAGCTGTTATGCTATAACTCCAGTATGTTCTGCGCTGTCACCTGTGTTCTGTTCGTCGTCAGGTGTGCACTCCGACATCGTCAACGTCGCATTGGGGAAAGTTGCCTTCCAGGTTGGTTTGATTCTTACGTAACGTGTTGTCTCCAGTATGGAGGGTAACAGTGACACACGCACGCACGCACGCACGCACGCACGCACCCACACACACACACACACACACACACACACACACACACACACACACACACACAAATAGTGCTGTAGCGGACACGAGATCCAAGGAGGTTCAAATATTACAACCATACATCAACCAAAATTACGTAGGCGTATACTTGAACGAATATTGATTTATGTGTTTAATATTTATTGCTTATGTGCTAATGCAATAGACTTATATGTATAACTATACTTAGGCACGCTCAACTATCAAAACAATAAAGTGTATATTGATTTTTATATTGTTATTTCCATTGCAGAGTTCAGATTTAACGGAAGACGATAAGGCTTTTAAAGCCGTTGACGGCAATACGGACCAAGATCAAGCCAACCACCGTAAGGCATTTGTTGGATTCATCATGTGACTAAAAGTCATGTCCACGAAATTATGCGAATTACATTAACCTCCTGGTAGTACGTCTCCTAGACCAAGCAGTCCGGCATACAACTGTCATTTTTAAGCGTTGCCCATAAAGAAACTCTTGGAGCTAAAATTAAAATGATAACCAACTTTACCACCGAATGTCTGATCCCGCCAAGTGTGCAACGTGCGTTGTTTTTATTTCTGTAGCGCTATTTCCCGCATGGCAGATCGATGCGCTGTACAAGACATATAATAAATGTAAATTATATAAGTTAATATAAATAAAAACAAATTTTTGTTTTAAGATGCACATTAGTGACCCTTTGTATGTAAATTATATAAATCATATAAATCAATTTAAAATAAATTAAACACTGTTTTCAAAATGTATAGTACTAAACCTCTGTAAATGATATAAATTAATATAAAATTAAAACATTGACTAAATCTGTGTATGTAAATTATCTATACATTAATCTAAAACATAGAAACTGATTAAAACGTGTATAACACTAAACAGAAATTATAAAGCAGTGTCCGTCAGTTCACAAAAATTAGAATTAATTAAAATGTCTAGTAAAAAGATATGCCTTTAAACACTTTCTAAACATAGATAATGTTCCAGATGCACGAATGTTCACAGGTAATTCATTCCATAGTCGTGGTACTGCTGCGCCAAATGCCGTATCGCCAATACACTTCTTTGTTATGCCTTGGTGTAATGTTGGCGCATAGTTCTGGCGTAGGCATCCGTCACGCTTTCGTGGTTGAACAAGTTTAGCAAGATAAGACGGCGCCAAACCATTCATGCATTTAAAAGTCATTACCAACATTTACGACGCTAACATGTTCAGTTTGTGTCCCCAGGTTGTTGTGCACACACGGCCCGTGACGACAAGGCGTGGTGGGTGGTCGACTTCGGAAGGACGGTGCATGTACTCTCGATTCGCATTCTCAACCGTCTGACGAACTTTCGTACGCAAAATTCTTCCTTGCTATGATATGCATATGCTGGTTAAGTAATTATAGGGTAGGGATGGGGAAAACGCCCACATTAAGCAAGAAATTGAATAATAAAAAATAGTAAAGTTTATTCGAAAAAAACCCACTTAATACTCCCAAATAGGATGTTAAAATAGCCAGCATTTAAAGTCTGATTAACAAATAATTTCAAGATGTATGCATTTAAAAAAATAACTTAACAGGTAGGCGTGTTGCCACTTGGCTGGGACAGTACGCCCACCAATAGAGGCAATTCGCCAATTAAAGCACATATTTATTACTATTGTTGGTGATACATCATATTAAATAAAAAAAATGTGTTTTACATACATACGCACGCACGCACTAGTGCGCACGCACACACGCGCATACGTATGCACTCACGCACGCACGCACGCACGCACGCATTCATGCACACACTTATGACAACAAGTTGCACTTCTAATATTTCACGTGCTGTTATTATATTTACTTAGAGGAACGACTTCATAACTTCATCGTTGGCTTGACCGACGTCCGAGCCACGACTGCCCGGAGACCGAACCAGTCTCCGTACAATCTCTGCGCCACACACCCAGGAGCCGTCGGTAACAGCGTCAACCTGACTTGTGTATACGGAGCCATCGGTCGCTTTCTCTTCATCCAGATGCTTTCCAGGGAGTTCTTGGCACTCTGCGAAGTGGAAGCGTTTACTGCTGGTACACCTAAGCAGCCTTATATAGTTTATTTAGTCCAGAAGAAATTGCCACCAATTTATTTAACCAAACCCGGACATTTTAGTTAAAAGCCAAATTTTCTTTTCAGATTTCCAAATGGTTTTCCTGGACTACCAAAAAAAGCAATTCTGGAGCATCTCGATTTGTTTAATAAAACCTTTTGTACCCTGTCTTCTAGATATTTTTTTGTATTGGCTGTCCAGATGTATATGCCAATTTATTGAATACATTTTTATATTGAAAGCCAAACACAATTTATTTTACAATTTTATGTCTGGATCGTTGTCAATTTCTACTGGACTTTTATGCTCGTATGTGTTCGCTTATGCTGTCTTCTGTTCGCTTATTCTTGCTTCCTACTGCACCCAATTGTTATGATGGTGATTGAATTGATGATGCTGATGGTGACGGTCATGACATGGTGTTGGTGGTGACGATAATGTTGATTATGTTGACAATGATAATGATAATGACACTCCAGCCTCTACGAAAGCGGCGTCGCCAAAGGATGAAGTGGCTGACGGAATGGTAAACGCACTCTGACCTCTTTGAGTGACCAGTAAGTATATCGGTAAGTAAATCGAAGTATACAAAAGTATGTGCCAAAAGAAATACACTGAAATTTCGGAAGAAAATAAGTAATATGCTTGGGACGTAGATATCACTTGTATATACATGTAAATTATACCAAGAATACAGTAATTATAATTTTTTATGAATAAATGCGGTTTCGTTCGAATATGATAATACATTATATATATATATATATATATATATATATATATATATATATATATATATATATATATATATATATATATATATATATATTTATATATATTATATATAAATATATATATATATGTGTATATATATATAAAATATATACATATATATATATATGCATATATATATATGCATATATATATATATATGTTTATAATATTAAATATATATATATATATAATATATATTATTTACATATATACATATATTTATGCATATATATATATTTATGCATATATATATATTTATGCATATATATATATATATTTATGCATATATATATATATATATATATATATATATATATATATATATATATATATATAATACATATATATATGTGTATATATACATGCATAAATATATGTATGTATGTAAATAATATATATATATATGTAATATATATATATATAAATGTATATAAATGTATGTAAGAGTGAATGTGTACTTGCAATGCTCATACGAAATCTTTTTGTTGCCTACCTGTTCGAGATCATAGTTGACGTCTAGAAACAGGCGAAACACTGCAGTTGTATGCGCCTACCGACTAGAGCATCGTACATCGTATCGAAGGTCAACTCTCTGACGTCAGACGGAAGGAAGGAAGAATCGACGTCAGACGAAAGGAAGGAAGAATCGACGTCAGACGGAAGGAAGGAAGAATCGACGTCAGACGGGAGGAAGGAAGAATCGACGTCAGACGGAAGGAAGGAAGAATCGACGTCAGACGGGAGGAAGGAAGAATCGACGTGAGACGGAAGGAAGGAAGAATCGACGTCAGACGGAAGGAAGGAAGAATCGACGTCAGACGGAAGGAAGGAAGAATCGACGTCAGACGGAAGGAAGGAAGAATCGACGTCAGACGGAAGGAAGGAAGAATCGACGTCAGACGGGAGGAAGGAAGAATCGACGTCAGACGGAAGGAAGAATCGACGTCTGACGGAAGGAAGGAAGAATCGACGTCAGACGGAAGGAAGAATCGACGTCAGACGGAAGGAAGGAAGAATCGACGTCAGGCGGAAAGAAGGAAGAATCGACGTCAGACGGAAGGAAGAATCGACGTCAGACGGAAGGAAGGAAGAATCGACGTCAGACGGAAGGAAGGAAGAATCGACGTTAGACGGAAGGAAGGAAGAATCGACGTCAGACGGAAGGAAGGAAGAATCGACGTCAGACGGAAGGAAGGAAGAATCGACGTCAGACAGGAGGAAGGAAGAATCGACGTCAGACGGAAGGAAGGAAGAATCGACGTCAGACGGAAGGAAGAAAGAATCGACGTCAGACGGAAGGAAGGAAGAATCGACGTCAGACGGAAGGAAGGAAGAATCGACGTCTGACGGAAGGAAGGAAGAATCGACGTCAGACGGAAGGAAGGAAGAATCGACGTCAGACGGGAGGAAGGAAGAATCGACGTGTGACGGAAGGAAGGAAGAATCGACGTCTGACGGAAGGAAGGAAGAATCGACGTGAGACGGAAGGAAGGAAGAATCGATGTCTGACGGAAGGAAGGAAGAATCGACGTCAGACGGAAGGAAGGAAGAATCGACGTCAGACGGAAGGAAGGAAGAATCGACGTCTGACGGAAGGAAGGAAGAATCGACGTCAGACGGAAGGAAGGAAGAATCGACGTCTGACGGGAGGAAGCGAAGATCACCGACGGTCGTCTCTCCGACGTCAGAAGAGAGAGAGTGTGTGTGTGTGTGTGCGTGTGCGTGTGCGTGTGCGTGTGCGCGTGCGCGTGCGCGTGCGCGCGTGTGTGTGACAGGAGACAGTGAGACAGAGAGAGAGACAGAGATACAAAGTGACAGAGAGACAGCCAGCCATACAGCCAGACGCATAGACAGAGAGACAGACAGAGAAACAAATAGAGAGACAGGCAGGCAGGCAGGCAGGCAGGCAGGCAGGCAGGCAGGCAGGCAGGCAGGCAGGCAGGCAGGCAGGCAGGCAGGCAGGCAGGCAGGCAGGCAGGCAGGCAGGCAGGCAGGCAGGCAGGCAGGCAGGCAGGCAGGCAGGCAGGCAGGCAGGCAGGCAGGCAGGCAGGCAGGCAGGCAGGCAGGCAGGCAGGCAGGCAGGCAGGCAGGCAGGCAGGCAGAGAGAGTATAACGTTAACATCATGCAGTGTGCACAGGTGTTTTAAAAAGACTGACCGATTTTCAAAAAACTATCTTATGTATGTAATTCTGATAACTACAACAAGGGCATTCGTGAAAAGAAATATTTTACATAAAAACGTCCTTACGTACTGGGGTATCATCATTTCAGAACAGCAACAGCCGCAACTGCCAGCCAGACAGCCAGACAGCCAGACAGCCAGCCAGCCAGCCAGCCAGCCAGCCAGCCAGATAGCCAGCCAGCCAGCTAACGACCCAGCCAGCCAGCCAGCCAGCCAGCCAGCCAGCCAGCCAGCCAGCCAGCCAGCCAGCCAGCCAGCCAGCCAGCCTGCCAGCCAGCCAGCCTGCCAGCCAGCCAGCCAGCCAGCCTGCCAGCCTGCCAGCCAGCCAGCCAGCCTGCCAGCCAGCCAGCCAGCCAGCCAGCCAGCCAGCCAGCCTGCCATCCATCCATCCATCCAGCCAGCCAGCCAGCCAGCCTGCCAGCCTGCCAGCCTGCCAGCCTGCCAGCCTGCCAGCCTGCCTGCCAGCCTGCCAGCCTGCCTGCCAGCCTGCCAGCCTGCCAGCCAGCCAGTTCGGAAACATATGAACGCATTACTTTAAAACGTCTTAGACTTCTTCAGGATTTATTTGCCCGGTTTTGTTGTTGTTAAGAAGAGTGACCTGTGTATATTACTCGGCTAAGGCAGTCCAAGTATGCGCGGCTATTGACAATGGGAGACACACATTGATTAGCCTTGATCCGCAAAAAACGTGGTCTATCGTCGACGTTACGAATTTCGACCAACAGCCGACCAGCTTTGGTGTAACATTCAATATCTAATATCCATCTTACATCTGTGTGTATCAAGTGAACGGACACATTAAGCCTACTGCATATGTCACGTACATCCAGGGACCGTACAGATACCTCGGATGTAGAGAGTAGCACAATATCGTGTTGCGGTAATGTGAATTTCTATCATGTGGATTTCCCATGTGGGATCATTAAAGGTTATTATATTGTTCTGTTGTTTACGTGGTGTCGGGCAAAGACTATTTATCACCAGAACACTATATTGGTCAGTGTAGTTGTCATATAATAGCCGAATGGTTATAGGATATAAAGTGGCGGACCAGCTTGGTCCTGTGACAACAAACATGTACAACGTCTGACGACACATTGGAACACATGCGTTCTGTGTCAGGTGGACCCACCGGACGTGCTTCGCTGCCCTGAGGAAATTATTCGGCAGCACAAAGCCAAATAGCACGACTCTTGTAAATTGCAATTCAACAAGACAATACTTCAGCGTGCAGAGAAGAGCAAATCTCACATTGAAGACAATACAGATGTTTCTAAGAAGTTCTCCCGTCATTCTGTAGAGGAAGCACCTCCTTCCACCGAAACATGTTTCTTCTGCCGCATGTCTCCAGTTGGAGAATATTTACGCAATGCATCGACCTTTCAGGGTGATGTTCGAGTCAGACAGTATGCTGTCATACTGCCCTTCTTGCGAAATTAAGTGCTAGGGACATGATCGCTTAAGAGGCTTAAACATCACACCCAATGCCTGGTAACATTGTATAGCAATGCACGCTAAGTGACAGCATCTGATGAACGTGAAGTAGACTCTGATTTAGGTGACTTCTTGGAAGATCTCGTTCCTGTACAACACAGTTCCCCCACCCCTGTCGTACAAGTCGTCATTCTTGGTGGGGCTGCAATCGTCACCATGTTTCGATCGGATTTTTTAGGCATTTTCTTATTTACGATCCAAATGTTCCTGCCGTACATCATATCACAACTGCAACATGTGAGCAGACTAGTTGTGTGGGTTGAACATCTCACAGATAGCTTGAAGGCTGAAGCACGAACAAGGAGACGGAAATGTATCCGCCGCCGCGTTTCTCTATACTGACAACACCAAGCTCGACAATACTCTAGCCACGTATATACGTGGCTACTACAGAGTGCTGAGCTACAATAATAATAAGAAGAAGATAGAGTTTTTCTCCATTTTTGGCACCTAGTGCAGCAACCAATGCCACTGACAAACAAGTCGTCAGCACACATCACACTGATGTGCCCCGAGACACACGAGGCCGGCCTTGCTCCACGCACTCATGAAGAAACAGATACACAAATCCCACTCCACCTGGACGATGCTGTGAAACAAGGTGTGGCAAGATACCCATTCGTACAGTTGATTCGGGTGTGGTAGTTCTTGAAATGACATCAGCCCAGCGCCTCAACATAACCGAACTGTGGATTGCATTTGGTGCTCGGAAGAACTTCCAATATTTACCGGCCCACGATATGGCCAACGCACTCGATCCCGACCGTTGTGTTACTTTGCCAATGTTTCATACCTTCACTGGTCGTGACACGGTGTCATGTTTTGGAACCAGGGGCAAACGGACTGCATGGGACATGTGCATTGCCTATGATGGAGTCACATCAGCTTTTTGTGCTTTGGCTGCTTCCCCGGACACCGTAGATAACTGGTTGTGTCCATTGGGACGATTGCTAGTCTTGCTGTACGACTGTAATAGCAGTCAGGAATTTGTCAATGGAGCAAGGAAGCTGTTCACACAAAAAGGTAGAGCTATTGCCCTCCGACACAAGCAGTACTTATCCAGCACACAAAGCGGGCTGCTCACCAAGCCGGTCACTGTTGGACACAGACGATGATCGCAACTCAGGAGCTTCCATCTCCATGTTAATGGGGGTGGAACAAGAATGATAATGACGGCTGGAAATATGCCGGACCCTTCGTTCTGAAGCGACACAAGCTTGTGGTGAACTACTGCGCTGTGGCTGCAGTAAAGGTTGTTGTGGAATGTGTCTGCTGACATGTCACAAAACAATGATGCTACCATTGTTATACTAATAAACAATGGGTTAAACCTGCAAATCGCCTTGAAGGTAATATAAAAGTTCATAAATTACAAGAAGGGAACGATTTGTGATACTCCTCTCTAGAATAATTATAACCTAGCTAGTAAAATAGCGCTTAATAGTAGCCATTACAGAAGATAACCGCCATTTTAGTTGCCATCTTGAAAGCGACCGATACGAATGTCCGACAAGATCAAAAGCATTATATTTAAAATAGCATCACATAAAACCATTATGTTGACACCAACGTTATCTATCTAGGTGGTTTATTCTTAAGATTTGAGGACATTTGATTTGAAAGGTGCCATTTAAAAAAATGTCGAATGCTGAAGTTGGAGAAGGTCATACGTAACACAGTGGAAATCGTTTTAAAGGCCGTCATTTGATAAAATGGCGGATATGAAGGTCAGCGAAGGTCAAATGCAAAATATTTAACAACACTTAAACCCGCTGTCTATACATACCTAAATGTTGACAACAACATTACTGCTCTAGGTTGCGTAGGTCATGAGATATAGGATCATTAGTTTTGGCGGTCGCCATCTTTAACAATGGCGGATGTGAATGTCGGAGAAGGTCAAATGTAATATATTTGAAATGGTGGGCCCCGAAAACCTTTATTTGATACCAAAACGACTGATTTCTTGAAGCAGTTGTTAAGATATGAGAGAATAGGTTTATGGCGGCCATCTTGTAAAATGGCCGCCAATGCCTTCAAGTGTGAAATCTCAGATGGCCCTATATCCAAATATTTTTGTAATGATGAAATCTAAGTGTGTGCCAAATTTCATCCTTGTGTCATAAAACGCACAATTCATTCATATATCGGCTGGGCTATCAGTATTCATGGCAAAAACAAGGTTTTGCTCAAAAGGAATGTTGGTAGGTGAATTAATCCAATAACACTCGCACGTGACATGGGGAGCGGTGGTCGCGCGGTAGAGCGCCGGACTGTCAATCGAGTGGACGGTGGTCCAATCACACCTACCGCCGTTTCGAAACTTAGGCAATTTCGTTAACTCCACATTTGATTGTGTCTTTCGGAAGAGACACTTCTATTTGGTGTCTTTGCCAGGGGAAGTAAAATATCCTACACAGAGGGTAAACGTGTAACATGTAGTGGACTCACAAATTCTCGTTGGACTTTAAACGCCCTGCAAAGGGCTCCGTCCAGTATCTGAGAGAAAAAGAGAAGAAGACATTTGTGCGTGACAGTAGGTCAGTTCCCAAAGTGAGGTTCGCGTAAACCCGGGCACGGGGGTGGGGGAGATTTGGGGCTGCCCCTGGAATACTTCAGTGGAGGGTAGACATATGGTTCTGCCATCCCCAGTAAAACCGAAGTTACAGCTAGACGGCTGCGAAGCTGTATTAACCATACGTACCCATCCCAGCCAGCGGTTCTCAGCCTCTCCCAGCTAGCCTCGATTACCCAGGCTCCGTGAGGTGGCAGCACCTTTAAGCCCCTCAACTATGCCTGCGAAACGAATGCTCTGCATTTGTGACCGCCAGGACGACCTTACCCCATGTTAGGGTAGAGACGCTGACTGGCTCCCAGGCCAAATATGAAATAAAAATTAAGATAACGATATACTTTTACAAGATAATGATATCCTATGAAAATTATTCAACATTGAACTTACATTAACACAACAAAATTGTAGAAATTCAAATTTATAGTTGTTTGTAAAATAAGAATTACGGCAGGATTATCCAGTATCCGCGAGGTGGCAGCATTGTTTAGCCCCACACGGATAGCATACAAATTAAATAAGGTTACCTTTTTAACAAATAATGTTGTATTGTAAAAACTATTCAAAATTAAACTTATATTAACACAAAATAAATAGAATTACAAATTTGCAGTTGTTTATAAAAATAGAAACTACTGCAGGATTAACCAGTGTCCATGAGGTGGCACAATTGTTTAGATCACGCGGATAATATTCAAAAGCCGGCGGAATGACGAGACTGTCTTCTCGGCGTAGTTCCGCAGCCGACTACTCCCCGCCCGATGCATGTCGTTACAACATCAGCGGTGTTATGAAGCAACATTATAGACACAACATCATGTCGGTGTTAGAGAACAGTATACAATTGTCACTGAGTGCGGTTGCATGAAACCAGGCGTGGGCCTGTATCAACTGAACGATCGTTCCTAGTCGGTCTAATGCGTCAATTATTGACACTATCGACACGGTCAGCACACAGACACAGATTCACGCCACGTGCGTCCACTTATGACAAATGCTAGTAGGTCCGTCCCGCGGGAGTCCACTAATGGATACTGATACCTGCAGTCATAGCGACGCCATGCCAGTTGCGGCTGACACTTATCTTCGCATCAACAGATCTGTTAGACGCCAACAAGTTCGACATTTAATTGAATTGGCGGTTAGTTAATTGGCATACAAAGTACAATAAATAGGGAATGTGTGATAACACTGAATGTCAGGACGCCAGTAAAACTAAGTTAGTTGAAGCAACCGGACGCCTTTAACACGTTGCCGCTGCAAGTCAACGGTGCATATTCGTCACCTTCGAGTCTGGCGATAGACCGACGGTCGCCTCCGACGGCACCGACAACTATGCCGCCGAGAAAGACGCTGGTGGTTCTGTTTCTTGTCGCACTCGTCACGCAACAGTTTGTACGTAAGTACAGGACTCTTTCTACTTATATTAGTCACTACGATATCTAACGTCGCTAACACTTTACAAAACATTACGACGTAAAATGCTTATTTATTTTGCCGGTCGCGATATGTGTTATATGTGAAATTATGATATTAAACACCTTTCGCATTGTGTCGTTCCAGAACGTCGATTTGGTCCAGT
>OZ024862.1:34926189-34936189 GCA_964017155.1 Oasisia sp. SBJ-2009 | reverse complement strand
CTTGGAGTTCTTGACACTCTGCGAAGTGGAAGCCTTTACTGATGGTATACCTTAGCAGCCTTTTATAGTGTATATAGTCCAGAATAAATTGGCACCAATTTATTTAACCAAACCCGGACATCTTAGTTAAAAGCCAATTTTTCTTTTCAGACATCCTGTAGGGTTTCCCAGACTGCCAAAAAAGTAAATAAATTCTGGAGAATCTCGATTTGTTTAATAAAAACTTTAGTACCCTGTCTACTAAATGTTTTCTTTGTATTGGCTGTCCAGACGTATATGCCAGTTTATTGAATACATTTTTATATTGAAAGCCAAACACAACATTAGTTTACAATTTTATGTCCGGATCGTCGTCAATTTCTACTGGACTATTATGCTTGTGTGTTTTCGCTTACGCTGTCGTCTGTTCACTTATTGCTACTTCCTGCTGCACCCAATTCTTATGATGATGATGGCATTGATGATGTTGATGATGACGGTCATGACATGATGTTGGTGGTAACGATAATGTTGATTAAGATGATAATGATAATGAAAATGACACTCCAGTCTCTACGAAAGCAGCGGCGCCAAAGAATGCAGTGGCTGACGGAATGGTAAACGCACTCTGACCTCTTTGAGTGACCAGTAAGTATATCGGTAAGTAAATCGAAGTATACAAAAGTATGTGCCAAAGGAAATACACTAATTTCGGAAGGAAATATTTGTTGGTAAGTAATATGATTGGGATATATATATATATATATATATATATATATATATATATATATATATATACACTTTCGACATTTTGAGAGTATGCTGACTAATTACACCCTGGCGCCGATCGCGGATCTGCGGGAAGCGCCTGGTTTTGGTGTGCCGCGTCATATATATATATATATATATATATATATATATATATATATATATATATATATATATATATATATATATATATATATATGCACATATATGTATACATAAATATGTATGTTTATAATATTAAATATATATGTATTATTTACATATATACATATATTTGTATATGTGTGTATTATATATGTACATATATATATATATATATATATATATATATATATATACGTATATATATATATATATATATATATATATATATACGTATATATATGTATATATATATATATATATATATATATATATATATATATATATATATATATATATATATCATCGTACATCGTACCGCGGGTCAACTCTTTGACGTCAGACGGAAGGAAGGAAAAATCGACGTCAGACTGGACAAGCGAGGAACACCAGAGGTCGTCTCAAGCGAGGAACACCAGAGGTCGTCTCTCTGACATCAGCCAGAAGAGTGTGTGCGTGTGCGTGTGCGTGTGCGTGTGCGTGTGCGTGTGCGTGTGCGTGTGCGTGTGCGTGTGCGTGTGCGTGTGCGTGTGCGTGTGCGTGTGCGTGTGCGTGTGCGTGTGCGTGTGCGTGTGCGTGTGCGTGTGCGTGTGCGTGTGCGTGTGCGTGTGCGTGTGCGTGTGCGTGTGCGTGTGCGTGTGCGTGTGCGTGTGCGTGTGCGTGTGCGTGTGCGTGTGCGTGTGCGTGTGCGTGTGCGTGTGCGTGTGCGTGTGCGTGTGCGTGTGCGTGTGCGTGTGCGTGTGCGTGTGCGTGTGCGTGTGCGTGTGCGTGTGCGTGTGCGTGTGCGTGTGCGTGTGCGTGTGCGTGTGCGTGTGCGTGTGCGTGTGCGTGTGCGTGTGCGTGTGCGTGTGCGTGTGCGTGTGCGTGTGCGTGTGCGTGTGCGTGTGCGTGTGCGTGTGCGTGTGCGTGTGCGTGTGCGTGTGCGTGTGCGTGTGCGTGTGCGTGTGCGTGTGCGTGTGCGTGTGCGTGTGCGTGTGCGTGTGCGTGTGCGTGTGCGTGTGCGTGTGCGTGTGCGTGTGCGTGTGCGTGTGCGTGTGCGTGTGCGTGTGCGTGTGCGTGTGCGTGTGCGTGTGCGTGTGCGTGTGCGTGTGCGTGTGCGTGTGCGTGTGCGTGTGCGCGTGCGCGTGCGCGTGCGCGTGCGCGTGCGCGTGCGCGTGCGCGTGCGCGTGCGCGTGCGCGTGCGCGTGCGCGTGCGCGTGCGCGTGCGCGTGCGCGTGCGCGTGCGCGTGCGCGTGCGCGTGCGCGTGCGCGTGCGGGTGCGCGTGCGCGTGCGCGTGCGCGTGCGCGTGCGCGTGCGCGTGCGCGTGCGCGTGCGCCTGTTTGTGACAGACAGAGACAGACATACAGAGAGACAGAGAGACAGTGATATATATATATATATATTGTATATATATATATATATATATATATGTATATATATATATATATATATATATATATATATATATATATATATAGAGAGAGAGAGAGAGAGAGAGAGAGAGAGAGAGAGAGAGAGAGAGAGAGAGAGAGAAAGTGACAGAGAGACAGCCAGCCATACAGCCAGACGCACAGACAGAGAGACAGACAAAGACACAGACAGAGAGAGTGAGAGAGAGAGAGAGAGAGAGAGAGAGAGAGAGAGTGAGAGAGAGAGAGAGAGTGAGGAGTGAGAGGGAGACAGACGGACGGACGGACGGACGGACGGACGGACGGACGGACGGACGGACGGACGGACGGACGGACGGACGGACGGACGGACGGACGGACGGACGGACGGACGGACGGACGGACGGACGGACGGACGGACGGACGGACGGACGGACGGACGGACGGACGGACGGACGGACGGACGGACGGACGGACGGACGGACGGACGGACGGACGGACGGACGGAAGGACGGACGGACGGACGGACGGACGGACGGACGGACGGACGGACGGACGGACGGACGGACGGACGGACGGACGGACGGACGGACGGACGGACGGACGGACGGACGGACGGACGGACGGAGGGACCGACGGACGGACGGACGGACGGACGGACGGACGGACGGACGGACGGACGGACGGACGGACGGACGGACGGACGGACGGACGGACGGACGGACGGACGGACGGACGGACGGACGGACGGACGGACGGACGGACGGACGGACGGACGGACGGACGGACGGACGGACGGACGGACGGACGGACGGACGGACGGACGGACGGACGGACGGACGGACGGACGGACGGACGGACGGACGGACGGACGGACGGACGGACGGACGGACGGACGGACGGACGGACGGACGGACGGACGGACGGACGGACGGACGGACGGACGGACGGACGGACGGACGGACGGACGGACGGACGGACGGACGGACGGACGGACGGACGGACGGACGGACGGACGGACGGACGGACGGACGGACGGACGGACGGACGGACGGACGGACAGGAAGAGTTTAATGTTAACATCATGCAGAGCTTTGTGTGCACATGGTTTTAGAAACACTGACCGAATTTCAAAAATGATCTTATGTATGTAAATCTGAAAAATACAACAAGAGCATTCGTGAAAAGATAATTTTCATTCGCTGTTCCCTTTCAATGTAGTCCGAATAACGCGATGTGTTGCGCGATCTTAACCCACTGGCGAATCCCATCCCATGTTCTCTAAAGATATGAATTTGTTTTTATTCGTAATTACGCATTTTACATAAAAACGTCCTTACGTACTGCTGTATCATTATTTCAGAACACTTCTCTTGCAACAGCCGCATCTGCCTGCCTGCCTGCCACCCAGCCACCCACCCAGCCAGCCAGCCAGCCAGCCAGCCAGCCAGCCAGCCAGCCAGCCAGCCAGCCAGCCAGCCAGCCAGCCAGCCAGCCAGCCAGCCAGCCAGCCAGCCAGCCAGCCAGCAGCCAGCCAGCCAGACAGACAGACAGACAGACAGACAGACAGACAGACAGCCAACCAGTTCGGAAACAAATGAACGCATTACTTTAAAACGTCTTAGACTGTCTTCAGGATATCGTAGATCGCCGCCGATATTAAAACCGAGTAGGAAGAACATTTTATCTGGCCGAGGGTGTTTGTTAAGAACAGTGACCTGTGTATATTACTCGGCTAAGGCAGTCCAAGTACGCCCGGCTATTGACAATGGGAGACACATATTGATTAGCCCTTGATCCGCAAAAAACATGGTCTATCATCGACGTTGCGAATTTCTCCCAACAGCCGACCAGCTTTGGCGTAACATTCAACATATAATATCCATCTTACATCTGTGTGTATGAAGTGATCGCACATCTTAAGCCTACTGCATATGTCACGTACATCCAGGGACCGTACAGATACGTCGGATGTAGAGACCTAGATAGTGCAGCGTGGGTGTAGTGATATAGATTTGCAGCACAATGTCGTGTTGAGTTAATGTGAATTTCTACCACGTGGATTTCCCATGTGGGATCATTAAAGGTTATTATATTGTTCTGTTGTTTACGTGGTGTCGGGCAAAGACTATTTATCACCAGAACACTATGTTCGTCATTTAATCATAAATAATTAAGAGAGGAAACATTGATGATAAATGATATAGGCACCTTTCTGATACAATGTATATCGATCGATGAATAAAGCCCGTAAGTGAAAATGATTACTCTTTCCGGCCCGTTATGAGCTGTTTGCTAAGTAACGCAACAATACCAAACGAGACCATGTTATGTGTGGTCTACTGAACAACAGCGACTGTTCCCCACCTCGTCATCCGTAAGCGTATTCAAATCAAACAAAATACGCAAACAATTTGAAAATTATAACTTAACAGGATAATAATTCCCACCTTCTAGATAAGTAAACCTGTGTAAATGCAGTCACCTTTTAGGACGTAGCAACATCTTACATAATGGTCTAACTCAGTTCCAGACGTCGTAGTTTGACAACGCAATCTTAATCGGCGCGCAAAAGATAATCGTGTTACAAACATTCGCTAGAGGACGCTGCAACCAAAATTGAGTCGCCCTCTGCAGGATTTATTTAGCAAATTCATCCAGGTGTCTTTCTTTCTTGTCATGTTTTGTTGGTATACTGGCCAACACTCCCGGTTGGAGTCAAAGGGTCAGGGTTGGGTGCGCATGCTTGTTGGATTATTAGTCATGTATTAAAGCTTGTCTAAAATGTAGTGGTTCAGTAATGTTAACAGTTGCATCTGGTAGGGAATTCCAGTCTCTTATTGTTCCAGGAAAATATGAAAAATTATAGCAATTCTTACTGGCGTGGATAGTGTTGAATGCTTTATTGTTTGCACGCCTTGATAGGCGCTGTACGGGCTGGAGGAGGTTATTGACAGGCAAGGATAGGTGTGCTGCACACACACAGAGGCTGTACATGGACCAGTGCGAGTGTGTGTGTGTGTGTGTGTGTGTGTGTGTGTGCGTGCGTACGCGTGCGTGCGTGCGTACGCGTGCGTGCGTGCGTGCGTATGTGCGTGTGTGCTCAGAGCCTGATAAATGAACGTAGAAGCTAGGCCAAGACAGACTGGTCACACTCCTACTAGAAAAGCAGAGTTGAGAAATCCATGATTAAGATAAGATCACAGAATAAAATAATAGAGGAATTCTACACCGAGCTATACGACAGGGAACAGAATAATATAATTCACACTGACCCAAAAGATGTACCAGAGATAGCTTGATAGGAGGTGGAAGCAGTACTACGAGATATGAAGAATGGGACAGCAACAGGCAATGACCATATTTAACATCGACACATTGAAAGCAGAATATACCATCTCGAAGACACTTGCTAAGCTGTACATTAAATGCTTTATCAGAAAGACGAATACCCACAACGTGGAAGAACGCTGTGATTGTAGTAATCTTTAAGAAGGGAAATAAGAAAGACCTCATGAATTACAGACATATGTCTGCTATCAAACATCTACAATGTACTCACGAAAGTACTAACGAAAACCAGCCACGAGAGCAAACTGGACTCAGAAGCGGATACTCAACGACAGACCACATCCACGTCGTAAACCAACTGAAGGAGAAGTGCAGAGAATATAATATCTCACTCTGCATCGCATTCGTCGACTGCGAGAAAGCCTTCGACTCGGTACAAACTCAAGCAGTACTGACCCCGCTTAAAGAACAGGGGATAGAAGATGTGTACATCGAACTCCAATAGAAATCTACACCAACAGCTCGATGACCGTCCACCTACACAAAAGAGCAACATTAGGACAGGAGTACGACAGGGAGATACCATATCCCCCAAGCTGTTTACGGTAGCACTCGAAAACATATTCCGACGACTGACTTGGGAAACCACAGGCTTGAAGATAGACGGCGAATATCTTAGTCATCTTTGCTTCGCTGACAACATACTCATGTGCGCTAATGCACAACATGAACTACAAATGCTACAGGAATTTGCTGATGAAAGTGAAAACCAGGGTCTGAAGATGAACAAGTCGAAGACAAAGGCGATGATCGAAAACGACACACCAATGTATGTAAACAATACTCAGACCGAGAACGTTGAAAGCTATACATCTACCTGGGACAGAGATACAGCACCAGAGATAAAAAAAACAAGACAAGGAAATTCAAAAATAGTCACGGCTGGATGGACAGCATTCCCAAGCACTCAAGCCACCCTGAAGGGTAACATTGGAACATGCTTGAAGAGACAAGCCTACAACTCATGCGTACTTCCAGCAATGACATACGGTGCGGAAACATGGACACTCACCAGCCAAGCAAAGTATGAGCTAACAGCCGCACAAACAAGGATGGAAAGAAGTATGTTAAACATCACATACCGGGACCAATACGAAATATCTGGGTAAGAGAAAAGGCAAAGGTCACACATGTGATTGAACAAGTCTGAAGACGGAAGTGGAGCTAGGCAGGGCACGTCAGCAGAATACGAGATACGGCGAGACGGTGGAGAGATGAACTAGACGACTACTGGAAGGATATATATATATATATATATATATATATATATATATATATATATATATATATATATATATATATATATATATATATATAGAGAGAGAGAGAGAGAGATAGAGAGAACCTTCCAGTAGTTGTCTAGTTCATCTCTCCACCGTCTCCCCGATCTTCCTCTAGGTATTTTCCTATATTATATATATATATATATATATATATATATATATATATATATATAAATATATATATATATATATATATATATATATATATATATATATATATATATATATATATAGGCCCTCGTGAAATAAGTCTGAAGATTTGTATATTTGGATTGATATCTTGCTCTCTCTCTCTCTGCTACGTAGAAGTGGCCTTCTAAAGCTATAAGTGTGTACTTGATCCGTATGCTTAATAACAATTCAAATTATGACAAACGTAAGTGTTGATTCATTCCATTACTCGGACAAAAAGAGCTAGACAAATCACTGTATGTGAAATGTCATTTGTAACTGTGCACAACAGTTTGGAACTTATATCGTAAGGTGGAATGTTTTTGGTGTTAATCTTGTCACAACGTGTTTTTATTATCATCTCTGCAAGTGGTGATTTATTGAATGTCAGATTATGTATGAGCCCTAATTGTTGATCATTCAGCGAAAAGATTTCCTGTCACATACTGTTCGCCCACGCTGATGTCAATTTGTCGTCTTGCTTAATTAATTAACAAACCATCATATCTAGTTCCCGAGACGAAATGACAGTGTGCTGAGACGACATTGAACCCGGCCGTGAACGCAGTAGCGTGTAGTGGCTTGTTACCGGACTAATACAGCAAATAATTTTACTCCATAACTTATGGGAAATGGATGTAATATCCAGTCGTCGTTGACGGCTAATCTGCTGGTCTATCCGCAATCGGGCAACACTGACTGTACTTGAATGGATCTGAATCTGACGGTCAGTTGCCTTTGCCTTTGATAAGTTGGCAAATTCTATGAAATGTGTTAATTGGTGTTGTACAACGTTTTCCTTGCACCTGTCTTGGAGTGGGAATCAGGTCATAGTCAATATGTTACAATGGGAGCCGCATTGTCTCCATGTATCTCGTTTTAATCGATAGCTGCGTATGTCAAGAACCGTTGCAGCTGCAATCTTAGATACGACAACACATACATTATAAGCAGTAATCGTATAATCGATAGAGCACAACGTGATAGGATGATAACATGCGGTGGTTTCGTAACAATTACTTTTGTGTGATGTGGTAGGTGTGAGAATAGGAATCAGAATAGTTTCATTCGACCATAAAACACATATTATACACAGCAAACATGTGTAAATATATAGCCACTGAGACTCTCATTAAGGCGTTATGCATGCCGCTAACATAAGAGCAATCCTGGTGTTTAAACCTAAAATTGTAATACAAAGTGAATATCCATAATTACCAGTAATGAGCATTAAAGCATTCATTGGTAATGTTCATTTCGTTTGCTTTCTGGATTTTAGTCAGTTAGCTGCCTACCGAATTGTGTTTATTTTTAATGTGAAAATATAACGCAGCACACGTGGTTCTAGTTGCCGCTTCTGTACATTGCGGTCACTCGCCAGGCAGGACAAGCGGACATCATCTGGTCGTTCTCGCTTTCAAATACGTGAAACGTTATGCACGTTACACGCGTTAACCAGTTTACCATTTCGTGGGACACTTCCTGTTTCGTGCTTCCCTGCACTTGCCTCGGCACGTTTGGTAGCAAGTCAGACACTGGGCATTCTTCTCGGGTATGCTTTGGAAGAACTTTCTGCACAAGTCCAGGTCTGTACTACACCGTTTGATGCAGGCTTGGTAGCGAGGGTCCTCGTCCGTCGCCACCATTTGCCAGACGACCACCAATAGCAGCAGCAATAACACGTGCTGAACAGGTAAAGCATTAAGTTACCTTTGTTTCATAATGAAAGCGTAACTTATTGCATTACTTTAATGGGATTATCCTGCGGAAATGATGTAAGTTGCAATATCGAACTTACAGTCACTGTCGCGCAATTAAAATATGTAAATATATTGCAACGAGAAATTCAGTTGGAAAATTCGGATTCCACTTACCATGATAGTCGTTCTGGAGTTTCGACGTTTGTAGACGTTTGTAATATCTTAATCTAAAACAAATGCAGGTAATAGAACGTAAGTTACGATTACGACCTAAGAATATCACGAGTCCTTGAATTTAATGGATTATTGGTTGATAAAGTACAATTGCAATAACATGCCCAGTGTCTGCAATGACAAAGTTTGCCCTGCGTAAAGTTGCACCACGAACCGACGGAAGCTGAGACAAGGAAGTAAATGGACAGCATATGTAATGTAAATACGACGAAATAATGTATCGATGGCGTACGAAAGATACGCCATCGATACTGTATATATACTAAAAAAAATCAGAGCAAATTTAGCATAACACATAACTGCTATATACACATTCACAAACAAATGCACACAAACGCATGCGCACGCACGCACGCACGTACGGATATATTAATAAGCACATTACTTCTCACTTACCTGACGTCTGATGTCTCGTTCGTCACCCCACGACGTGAAGGACCACTGTTATGCTCCTTCTGGACACTTTAGATAGACTAATGCACGTGCACGTGACATGGCTATTACCGTCGAGGAATGTACTTGTGCACCGGGAAGTATTACAAATATGTGTCGGAATGTGAGTGCGGTACGGTACATTATAATAGAATATATCAGATAATGTAATGTAGTGAAGTGAAGTGTAGTGTAGTATGGTGTGGTGTAGAATAGTGTAGTGTGGTGTGGCGTGGCGTGGCGTGGCGTGGCGTGGCGTGGCGTGGCGTGGCGTGGCGTGGCGTGGCGTGGCGTGGCGTGGCGTGGCGTGGCGTGGCGTGGCGTGGCGTGGCGTGGCGTGGCGTGGCGTGGCGTGGCGTGGCGTGGCGTGGCGTGGCGTGGCGTGGCGTGGCGTGGCGTGGCGTGGCGTGGCGTGGCGTGGCGTGGCGTGGCGTGGCGTGGCGTGGCGTGGCGTGGCGTGGCGTGGCGTGGCGTGGCGTGGCGTGGCGTGGCGTGGCGTGGCGTGGCGTGGCGTGGCGTGGCGTGGCGTGGCGTGGCGTGGCGTGGCGTGGCGTGGCGTGGCGTGGCGTGGCG
>OZ024862.1:34918689-34923689 GCA_964017155.1 Oasisia sp. SBJ-2009 | reverse complement strand
TCATATCGTCTATGCAAACTGATTTTCATAGATGTCTGACATTGAAAACGTGTTTTTAACATACAAACAATTCGCAATTTATTTCGTTGTGCAACGCAAACGAAACTGCTTTCCTCTTGAACGCGCCGAAACAATGACAGGGACGTTAACCGCCGGTAGCGGATAGGTTACATTTAGTATAACGCGCCACGGCAGCGCCAAATCACGCAACGAGACGTTACAGGCACGGAGGACGGTTTCCCGCAGTAATTGTATAGAGCTTGCTACGATTAAATTGAAATTATACATTATATTTCTGCTTTCAAAACTGCAACCATTGCCTTTGTTGCAGTTCGTTCTTTATTTTTGCTATACAATTATTGAACAAAATATTAGTATATGTTCTTATTGGACATCACATGGTTAGTGCAGTTCGAAGTGCTATGCACTTTATTCATCAGTCGACACGTTTACACAGCGTCTGGACTTTGGACAGCTTAGACTGTAAGATATGCTATTGCTCGGGTTTTGCACTAGAAGGGATGACGTACACACTACGTACAACTACAACCGTGGAATTAAATATACCCTACTTTTGGACGCACTACATATGTTAAGTTAACTACTACCCTACCCTACCCTACCTTACCCTTGGACGCATTACTAACGTTAAGTTAACCACCATATATATATATATATATATATATATATATATATATATATATATATATATATATATAATTTTGAAGAAAAACTGTGGACCGTTGCAGTAAGCCTTCAACCAAACGTACTAAGGTGTGTACGATGTTGTGGACATTATAATTAGTAAATCTAATAATTTCAGTTTTAAGTGTAGAATATGCATCCATTCGAAACCCATATATAATTGTATGTATTTTTTATGTCAGACTTGCCACATGATACGGATTACTCGCATCCGATACGGATTTTGGTGGTTTTTAAAGTAATATGGCCGTACTCCGTTTTGATACGGATTTTAACTAAATTTATGGAGAAATTATTTTTAACTACATTAGGCCCTATGTCCTTATACGCGTCACCAATCTATACCGCATAATGGAATAATCGTTTACTGTTGGTGTTAGTGACTAAGTAAATCGATTCGAAACGAAAGAACTAAACCACTGATTAGTTTATTGTAGCACATAATGGCTGGCGTGCTGGTAAATTTTAGTTCTGAAAACTGCGGCAGGTGGCTCAACGGGTGGGAACGCGGCGCGTGGCAGGCGCGTGACGATTATGAAAAGCAGTACAGGAAATGGAGCTCGACACCGAGTTCAATGAAATCGCCTGCATTTCTGATTTCAAAATGTTGACCCTTTCCAGTGAAACTTCGATATATGCGCGAACTGCTGAAATAAATTGTCATTATGTTATGACACAGTCTATTTTGCGCAGTTTAAACGTGCTGAAGTGAAATAAAACTTAAATTATTAGGGCCTTTTCAAAACGGTTTTATCACGTTTTTTAGAGGTGTATGTGTTTGAAATGTCATTTTGCATCAGTTCTGCTAAAAAGATATCGGATATATTATTTTTTATTTAGATCAATTTAGTGTCGTCGAGTCTACGTAAATAAGCCGATGTCACAGGGCGTAAGCAATTAGCGCTCCCCAGACGCACCACGACCGCAAAGGCGATGTCTTGCGATTTGTGAATATGTCCCCAAACTAAGGCTACATCATTAATTGTTATTCTATGTAATGCAGATATATTTGTTTTAAGCATAACTTTATAAAATATGGTTAATTGTTATTTATTTCGACTTCGCAATGCAAGCGCTAGAAATCAACTTGAACAAAGCCGGGCTTTGAGGCCCCGATGTGTCTGAACTGCGCTAATTGCTCGCGCCTTGTGACATCGGCATTTACGTCGACTCGACGGCATCAAATTGATATAAAACACAATTGAAAAAATAATATCTGACATCTTTTCAGCGGGAGTAATGCAGAATGACATTACAAACACATACACATGGAAAAAACGATGAAAATACGTGGAAAAACCGTTTTGAAAAGGCCTTAATAACTTATGCCAGTTAACTGGAAGATCTGATTAGTGATGCGGATTGATACGGAGTCTTACACAATTTTTAGTCAAAAATACGGATTGCCATCCCAAAATTGTGGCAAGTCTATTATGTGAAATTTTGTTTGTTTGTTTGGATAAATGATATTTAGAAGTATACCATAAACAATATCTCTTTTGTTCACAATTATAATATAATTGTTTTCCTTTTTGTCGTAAATAAAATACTTTCAACAAAATAAAATAATATATTTACAAACAGTGAATCGTTGTGTAAAATGAGCTGGTTATATTATCATTATCATCATCATCGTCGTCGTCATCATCATTGTGAGAAAAAAAACAAGTCAAGCACAAACCAATGATTCCGCCTGTCACATTTGAATCAGCGTCTCCCGATTATAAAAGACAGTATTCCAAACCAATGAATTAACCGATTGAATTAGGAGAAACCTTGATAATGCTCTCACTGATTTAAATCGTCATGTTACATTGTACATCACCAGCTTCATAATATTACTTCGATATGGGATTTTACAACATCATTCTCTCTGAAGCTGAACAGAATATCTGTCTTCTCTGTGTGCTTACTGGTATATTTTTCTCCCGCTGGTTTTAATCGATATAATGTCAGTACTTTGAAAACGAGGAATAAACTTCATCAACTCATATACTAGTGTTTGTACTACAACGGAATATCGCACAATGACTAATTCAAAATCTCTCTTCGATCCAAAAGCTGTTATTGTAAATATCCTTTGAATGCATGGGTTTAAAATTTAAATTTAATTCATAACCTACTATAACTGTAGGTTCCTTAATTTTTTAATATATATATATATATATATATATATATATATATATATTTATATATATATATATATATATATATATATATATATATATATATATATATATATATATATATATATATATATATATATGCTCCGTTGAGTAAAAAGCAGGAATGTATGTCTTGAGGGACAATCTCGGTTGATGGCCACCTCGATATGACCATGTAGGGTATAGCAAATTGCTAAAACATAACCCTAAAACCGGATTTCTCACAACAAGTTTAGCTGAAAACGTGGTTTCACTTGCGATTCTAAGTCCACTGGTTCAAAGGTTGTTTCTATTACCGCTGGTGGCCATCTTGGCGGCCATCTTGGATATCACTAATTGCGCAAGAACATCCGCTTGATATCCGCTTGCGTCATAGAGGTCCTAAGGATGTAGAATCCAGTGAGAAAAAACTATATCAGTCGCTGCAGGGTTATATAAACTAGGCCCAAAAATCTGCTTTGGCAACTTGACTACAAATTATCGAATTGTTGATCTCATCTGTGATACAGATGTAGGATCTACATGTATGACATTAATCGAAATAGTGCACGCACACGCGCATGCGCACGCGCACGCGCACGCGCACGCGCACGCGCACGCGCACGCGCACGCGCACGCACGCACGCACGCACGCACACACACACACACACACACACACACACACACACAAACTGACGTATGCGAAACTCTCTCGATAACTATCGCGTCTTTACAACTGTAGTATTTAATAATGAAATATTATCAGTTAATGTCTTGACCCATCGGAAAGGTCGTCAAGCAGAATTATATAATTATGTATTATGTTGTGTTCAAACAATGCGGGACTGCCGTCACGTGACGTGTTTTGTTTCTGCTTGACATCCAGTTGAACGTATGACGTTGCAGTACATGGACGTGTTACGTCACGGCTTCTAGATATGGACCCAGAACAGTTTTCCCCTGGTGCACGAAGATCTGGGATCGCACTCCTGCGTCGCCCGAGAACACACGACGTTCCAAGCGACCGACGGTGAAAAGGCGAGCTGGCTACATGATGGTTGTGCGAACGTCGATGGAACGAGACGGGACGTCGGATGCGGTCAAATTGACGAAAGTGACACTGACATTAGCCATATTTAATTATTGGGTGTTATTAGGGTTATTTAATGTAGAGTTGTGTCCTGAGTTGTGTAATTCAGTTTAGGTAACCATGGTCGGGAGGAGAGTAAACTCTTTTCGCTGTTCATAGCATTGGAAAAAATCACACCAACTCCTTCCAGGGTTTTGAGATTGGGTGGCCGACTTGCATATTTCTCCCATGGCTTACCCGCCGTTTTCAACAGGCAGTCATTTACAACGGTCGATTCGGTAATGTTGATTAACTCGACACAGAAAATGTCTGGCAGGTTGTCGACGGTGATTTGTCGTCTTCGATGTATCATTTCATTGAAAAGTAAAACTTACACATTTAAATGCGTCTTATTGTTTTTTTCATAGATGAAACAATTTGCATACATTGCACGGTGTTTGAGAAGGATAGAAAATAGTGTTTAAGGAAACGAACAATTTATCGATACCAGTAGCCCCTTTACAGACATAATAATGCCGTACGATCGTAAGTACTACAATTACCGCTATATTGTTGATAGAGAAACGTCGGTCTATAATGTCTATCTAATAGCTTTCCCTCCCGTTCCGAACTTCCGACATATCCCGAAATGCTGCGCGCCGATTTAAGATTCCGATGTCTAACTACGACGTCTGGAACTGAGTTAGACCATTATGTAAGATGTTGCTACTTCCTAAAAGTGACTGCATTTACACAGGTTCACTTATCTAGAAGGTGGGAATTATTATTCTGTTAAGTCATAATTTTCAAATTGTTTGCGTATTGCAGTAACTTTGACTTTGAATACGCTTACGGACGCCGAGGTGGGGAACAATTTGGTGTGGTCTCGTTAAGTAAATCATACACAATAATGGTCTCGTTTGGTATTGTTGCTTTACGTAGCAAACAGCTCATAACGGGCCGGAAAGAGCAATCATTTTCACTTGGCGCTTTATTCCTCGATCGATGTTCATTGCACCGGAAAGGTGCCTATATCATTTATCATCAATGTTTCCTCTCTTAATTATTAATGATTAAATGAC
>OZ024862.1:34906189-34916189 GCA_964017155.1 Oasisia sp. SBJ-2009 | reverse complement strand
TAGGAATGCCATCCGCCAGGACATTGATTAGCACCGACTTTTGTGTTGAGTTCATGTGGCCTCCATGTTTGGCCAGAGACAGTGGGACTGGGGACAGCTCATGCTTCAGGATACTCCCCATTTCAACTGTTCGACCCGCGGTGACATCATTGAGTAATCGCTGCAGATGTTTTCTGTCGGCTTTGACAGTCTTCTGTGCATTGTGTTTGGTAGACACGGTTGCTTAGTATAGAGTGGCAAAGGTTTTCGATCGATGCTTCTTAAGCATATCATGAAACCCCACAGTTTTCTCAATTATGCGTTGCTTCACGTTGGTGATAACATGCAGTTTCCCCCGTTCTTCAGCTCTTAGGAGATGACTGACCACGTCAGTCGGAGCAGAATCTTTGGATGCCAAAGATAACAAGGGGATGTCGCCACTTATCGAATCCATGTCTCCATCTTCTTCTTCTCTAAAAGCAGTGTTTACTCTGAATACGTCCAAATGTGTAAGCTGTGTGATAAGCTTCTTCACGTCATCAGCATCACGCTTCATCTGGGAAGGAAGGCTGTCACTGCGGGTGAAAGTGGTCTCTTCCTCCTCATCTTCCAGGTTGAAGAGGTATCGCGTGTCCTGAGATATTCGTGAGCGTTCGGCCCAGGTGACACAAAGCTTGTCCCTAGTTTGGTCATTTCTTGTAATGCCTATGATGCCGTTCTGCATCTTGCATGGTTTGTTTATCCACTCAGTTGCCTGGTCAGCGGGAACTTGGTTGAATCGTCTTTTGGTTCTCTTCACAACGAAGTTCCCCTGCATGAACTCTGCGTAGACCTCTGGTGCTGTCATTTCAAGCAGTTTCATATCCGCAAGATACACAGGTCCCCATCGGGCATAGTTTGTGTGGTCATATATTGTGAGCCATGGCAACATGTTATGTATACTGACAGACACACAATATGTGTTTGGTTTTGAAAACAGGATAACTTTGCAATAATAGGTATGCAAACAACTTTTACATATAAGAAAACAACATTTCGAGATAATCACATTTTTGTGTTGAATTATCCTATACATCTCTGTGTAAATGCAAAGTTTAACACCTTATATCTCCGCCAATACTTGGTATAAACGTAAATTCGTTACTGATTTGTAAAGATGTACTCACATAGAGTTCAAATCATCACGAATATACAAACCGACATTTTGACCCCAGTTGACTTTGTGATCTTCAAAATGACTTTCGTGTTCAAAATAATGGATGGCAACACCGCACACGGTTTTGTTATCTTACGAACGATCAACGTAGCAAAAATTAGTTTTTGTTGATTTGAACACTATTGATCGATAGAACATGGCATAGTTGGCCACTTGCGAAAGCAGAGTTCTATTCTGCGGTTGTCACCTCACTTCTTAACATTTTTTCCCACATATTGGCAAGTTTGATTTAATCCCAAATCATGCCAAGGAACGAGGTTAAGTATTCTGACATATACACAATACGTGCTTGGTTTTGAAAACAGGATAACGTTGCAATAATGGGTATGAAAACAACTTTTACATACAAGAAAACAACATTTCGAGATAATCACATTTTTGTGTTGAATTATCCTATACATCTCTGTGTAAATGCAAAGTTTAACACCTTATATCTCCGCCAATACTTGGTATAACCGTAAAGTCTTTACTGGTTTGTAAAGATCTGCTCACATAGAGTTCGAATCATCACGAAAATAAAAACCGACATTTTTACCCCGTTGACTTTATGACCTTCAAAATGACCTTTAAATTCAAAATCGGGCGTGGCATCCACTGTAGTCATTTTCCGCATACCATGGGTGACTCATCTAGCATGGATGCCCGCTATTAACAAACAATGCCGATGAAAATAATTCTAGAGCACTTTTCAATGTTTGGCTGGTCCACTATAACAAATAAATCGAATTAAACACCCTTTCTGTCCGACCTTCTAGGCGAGCGGCAGAACCACCTAACAGACCGACCCCCCCCCCATACACACAAATGTTACATCATTGGAAAGCTCCGCATCTCCGTGTCACTATTAGACCTGTCATAGAATTGCAGTAAGGTACAGTAAGCGTTAATCCGAGGTCAAACAAGGTCACCATAAAACGATCTATTTTATGGAGACTTCTGAAAACCTCTCGATATTAAAATGGCTAAGTGAATGTTTTATGTTATTAGAACATGGCCAAGTCATATATTGGTGGAAAGCGCAATAACGTATCTTCAAGGTAATGTACAACACTGTGCTATACCCTGAAAGGAGAAGAATGATGACACGGTCAAACATGACGATTATTGGAACTTTTACAATGCCGCAAATACTATGAAGTTATATTGACTGAGTGTCTACTTTACAACTATGGACAAGTCATATTCTCTACGAATGGACAATTTATCCCTATCAAAATGCGGTGTGACGTGGAACTGTGAGGTGGGGTAGTTTGTGTGAAGCTGCGTTCAATCAGGGTTACCGTAAATTTAAATTAATGAACTTTAGAAATTGCGCCATTCCGCCATTTCATTGGGTGCTTATAATTTATTTACGTCACCTACATACTCATGGACATATTACATAATTTTGGAAAGCATTGCTTATCATCGTGACAACGAAGTATCCAGCCGATCCATCAAATGCTGTAGTACACTTCCCGTGTAGGTCAAACAAGGTCATCATCAACGTAACTATATTCAAAACTGTTACTATGTGTTTTCCAATTTATGCAAGGCAACATCGTATGCCATTGGAAAACTCATTGTATCTTCGTCAAATGGGTTATTAGACAGGATTGTTTTATAGAGCTACAATTATATTGTTACCATTGTTGTTTTTGCAAAGCGAACTATTTGGTTTTTTGGTTTGTTTTGGTGAAATATTCATTCATCACAAAATATTGCATGTTGAGTTGATTTGATAGTGCTACTTGAAATATTCTACCCACGTTTATTTTCTATTAACTGTCATCATCGTCACCTACTCGGGATCGTTTGAGTAAAAAAGGTCTTCACTCTAAAGCAACACCAGATTTTTTATAATATTGACCAACAATACAAATAATACAGAAACATATTGAACAGGGTTATTCACAACGCCAAGTCTCAATACTGGAATATAAAATTTACAGAATCTAAAAATAACATAAAACAAACGTGGACAAACATTAAAATCATACTTCATATCCCGAAAAAGCCCAATTTACAATAATAATTCCAAATCGACAACCAAATGTGTAATGACCCAATAAAAATATCAAATGCATTAAACAGTCATTTTGCTAATATTGGCCCAAAGTTAGCAGTTAAATAAAAACTACAAATAGCTATACCGATTACATGATGCAGAATCAGTTGCCAAATAGTCTTGTCATGGAAGAAACCACTTATGCAGAAATAATTAACATCATACAAAATACCAATTCAAAGTCAAGTACTGGATTTGATAATAATTATATCAATTAAATTGATAAAGAATTCTATGGAAAGCATTGCCTTACCTATGGCGGACATTTTAAATTCTAAGATATGTTCTGGTATATTCCCTGATGATCTAAGAATTACTAAAGTGGTACCTCTTTATAAATCTGGAGATTCCAGTTTGTTTACTAACTATAGGCCCATCAAAGCGTTTGAAAGATTAATATATAATTGTCTCTACAGCTTTCTTGAAAAGTACAATATTCTATTTACATCCCAATATGGTGTTCGTAAACAAAGTTCAACCGAACATGCCACTCTGGAACTAATAGATAGCGTGGTAAATGCACTCATTGACAAATATTTTGCTGTTGCCATGTTCATTGACACTGAAGCAAAGCCTTTAACACTTTATATCACAACATTTTGCTTGATACATTATGGCACTATGGAAGTAGAGGGGTCCCACACACACTTTTTAAAAGCTACTTTGAACATGGAAAGCAATTCGTTATAAACAAAGATACAATGTCTGATTATTAAGTGCAAAATGTCCCACAAGGATCCATTCTAGGACCACTACCATTTTTGATTTATATAAATGATATGCCTTTTTCATCACATACAGCTCAATTCATACTGTTGGCTGATAACACAAGCTTAATCTTCAAAAGCAAATATCTCAGTTGTCTCACAATAAATGTTAATTCTGAACTCACAAAATTTTCTCATTGGATAAGTGCCAACACATTTTCACTTAATATAACCAAAACTAAATGCATGTTAATCTGAGGCAACACACGTGACACCAGTACGTTAATAAGGTCCGTAGCTGACGGATCGAAACGTGGTACTCATCTTCGACATTAAGCTCCAAAGGAATTTAATTACACTACAATAAATGCATGTTATTTCAAAATACTCAAAAACAGATGCATAATCATGAGGAAATTGTTCTACGTAGTAATAAAATAGAAAATGTTGATTACTTCAAATTTTTAGGTATACGGATAGATAAAAACCGTAACTGGAAGAAAAATACAAATGAAAAATGCAAGACAATTGTCCAGTTATTAGCAATAATTAATAAAATCAAACCACTGCTAAAATCGGGCACATTAAAACAAATATATAATGCAACCCCATTTATCATTTGGTCTACTTGCTTGGTATAGGAACATTCATGGCAACTTAACTAACATAAGCAGATTATTTAAACTTCAAAACAAAACTGTTCGATCGATCGACAAAAGCAAATTTATAGCGCACACTGATCCCATCTTTAAAAACTTCAGTATTCGTAAATTAGAATACCTATTTATAATTCAAGGATATCAGCTATATGATACAATAATGAAATAAACACTGTCCAAAATACCTTTTAACATCTGTCATAAAAAAACAATGATTTTTTTGTCATGTAACCAGACAAAGCAATAATAGTCATTTATGTTTCATAAGAACAAAAAGTAAAAACAGTGATTTTTTTATACACTACATACCGTACTGTCGCACCTGTATAATGTATTGCCCCTATCGCTAAATAAAAGGCACAATCTCAAGTAAATTATTATAAATTCATACTCGGAGATCTGCCTGTTAAGAAATTGTTATTCTTGCTTGATGAATAATATTATTTCATAATTGTATCATTTCTCATACCAACTTTTATTAAACTAGATTATGCATAGTAGTAAACTGTTTTCATAGTATCAGTATTATGATTTGTGGTATTCTTTTCTTAGTATAAGCGTTATTATTAACATGTTATTAATCAAATTAGTATGATGTACATCATGTACTACAAGAGGTATACATTATTATGTAATTTTAAAGGGTGTCCAGTTGCTTCAACTAGTTTAGTTCGTACTGGCGTACTGGCATTCCTTATTAACACATGTTCTGTATCTGTCGTATTGTGTTGTACATAAGCCAAAAATGCAAAATGTCACGTAGAATGTCTTTGTCGATTGCTAATGTGATATTTCAAGAATAATCTACATACAGTTCAACAACAACAATAGAGCACTGAAGTCAAAATCGATGGCACTTTTTGAGAAGACTGAGTAAAACCAAACATCCGTGAAGAGCCAACCAGAAGAGAAATCGTACATCAGAAGTTAAAATTGTGGAAGACGCAAATCCTGTTCTAGATCTCGCCTGGTGTCTCCCCAGACTACGACACCATGCTAAATAGTGCTAATATTACTCCCAATCCGATAATCCAATTTTTGTATGGATTTTACTGCAACCTCTCCCGGGAGAGAACTAGCTACACAACAGTTACATACTCGCCAATTATTGATGCAAAACCAGTCGACCTGACTACCATGTACACAACGATGCGAAAATGTAAGGACTATTCAGCAGCGCTCGACCAGCATCACGCTTTTCCAATAATTGATCAACAACTTTGCCCAGCAACTGAAGTGGGCTTTTCAGTATGAATTTTCAGAGGTCGAATATTATGTCCAGTCACCAACAGTATTATTCATTCTTTGATCATTTAATCCATACCTTACAGATCCTTCTTCTGAATGTTTGAAAAGAGCGAGACAGTGACAGGGGTCTTCATCTACGGACGCAACAAGTCATAGTTCCACATTTCTTTGTTACTGACAAACAAAACAATGCCACATGGACTGCATTTTACACCGCTGACTTGTTGAACCTCACATACGTAGTTCAATGCCCATTTGAAGCTGGATAATTTGTTGGTCGTCCGATATGGAGGTGTTTCAATGGGCCCACTTTACCCGCGCTCCCCCTGTGATAGGTCCATGAGTATGTAGGTGACGAAGATGTAGGCAACCAATGAATTTGTGTAACGTGTGCGGAATCGCGCAATTTCTAACGTTCATCAATTTACGGTGACCATGTTTGAATGCCGCTCAACACAAACTACCTCACCTCACAGTTCCACGTCACACCGTATTTTGACGGGGAGAAATTGACCTTTCACACAATGTATGACTTATCTATAGACGTAAAGCAGACACACAGTCAATATAACTTCATAATATTCGCGGCATTGTAAACTTTCCAATAATCGTCATTTTATGGGTGACCATGTTTGACCTTGTCATCATTCTTATCGTTTCAGGATACAGCACAGTGTTGTACATTATATTGGAGATAGAATATTGCGCTTTCCAACAATGTATGGACTGGCCATTTTCTAATAAGATAAACTAGCTACTTAGCTATTTTAATATCGAGAAGTTTTCAGAAGCGGCCAATTTATAAAATTGATCGTTTTATGCTGACCTTGTTTGAACTCGGATTAACGCTTACTGCACCATTTGGCAACTCTACAACAGGCCTAATCGTGACAGGGTTTTCCAATATTTTCTTTTATAACATTTGGATGTGTTTATGGGGAGCAGTTAAATTCCTAAAATAACGCCCTTTTAGGGGATTTCCCGCTCGCCTATTCGTCATTCTGAAGACATTGCCGTACGTGCGTGACAGAAAGTATTGTTGCCGACGTTTGGGAAATATTGAACCCTCCAATTTCTCCAACCCACCGGACGAATTTAGAAAAAGGTCTCAATGTACGAACCAAGCTAATGGACCCGCTAGATCACATGCGTATTTTAAGTTAGTCCAATAGGCTCCCCTACATGCAAAACCTGACTGAGATGTAGGTACATATGTATGTATGTATGTATGTATATATATATATATATATATATATATATATATATATATATATATATATATATATATATATATATATATACATAGATGAAGTAGGCATAATTATCTGTGGATGATGTAGAAAAACATGAAATTCCACGGATGGAACTGCACATACAGCCTTTATTTTGAAATATTGAGCCACCAAAGTTCTCCAACGAATTCTACATGAACTGAATTTTAAAAACGTCTAAATCCATGAGCCATCAGAATGGGCCCACTGGGTCACATGCAAGCTTTCAACCCGAAACATGCCAAACAGACGGTGATTTTGTTCTGGAACGACACAATGCGAAAGGTGTTTAATATTATAATTTCATATATAATACATATCGCGACCGGCAAAATAAATAAGCATTTTACATCGTAATGTTTTGTAAAGTGTTAGCGACGTTATATATCGTGGTGACTAAGATAAGTAGATAGAGTCCTGTACTTACGTACAAACTGTTGCGTGACGAGTGCGACAAGAAACAGAACCACCAGCGTCTTTCTCGGCGGCATAGTCGTCGGTGCCGTCGGAGGCGACCGTCGGTCTATCGCCAGACTCGAAGGTGACGAGTATGCACCGTTGACTTGCAGCGGCAACGTATTAAAGGCGTCCGGTTGCTTCAACTAGTCTAGCTTAGTGTTTCTACTGGCGTCCTGACATTCAGTGTTAACACACATTCCTTATTTATTGTATTTTGCATGCCAATAAACTAAGTGCCAATTCAATTAAATTTCGAACTTGTTGGCGACTAACAGTTGATGCGAAGAATTGACATGGCGTTACGATGACTGCAGCTAGCAATTGGCATGAGAGGACTTCCGTGGCGTGGAACTGTGTCTTTGTGCTGACCGTGTCGGTAGTGTCGATAATTGACGCATGAGACCATCTGGAAACGATCGTTGAGTTGATATAGGCCGACGCCTGTGTTTATGCAACCGCACTCGGTGACAATTGTATACTGCTCTCTAACACTGACATGACGTTGTGTCTATAATTTTGTTTCATAACACCACTGATGTTGTAACGACATGTATCGGGCGGGGGAAAGGCAGAGCGTCGGCCTATATCAACTCAACGATCGTTTCCAGATGGTCTCATGCGTCAATTATCGACACTACCGACACGGTCAGCACAAAGACACAGTTCCACGCCACGGAAGTCCTCTCATGCCAATTGCTAGCTGCAGTCATCGTAACGCCATGTCAATTCTTCGCATCAACTGTTAGTCGCCAACAAGTTCGAAATTTAATTGAATTGGCACTTAGTTTATTGGCATGCAAAATACAATAAATAAGGAATGTGTGTTAACACTGAATGTCAGGACGCCAGTAGAAACACTAAGCTAGACTAGTTGAAGCAACCGGACGCCTTTAATACGTTGCCGCTGCAAGTCAACGGTGCATACTCGTCACCTTCGAGTCTGGCGATAGACCGACGGTCGCCTCCGACGGCACCGACGACTATGCCGCCGAGAAAGACGCTGGTGGTTCTGTTTCTTGTCGCACTCGTCACGCAACAGTTTGTACGTAAGTACAGGACTCTATCTACTTATCTTAGTCACCACGATATATAACGTCGCTAACACTTTACAAAACATTACGATGTAAAATGCTTATTTATTTTGCCGGTCGCGATATGTATTATATATGAAATTATAATATTAAACACCTTTCGCATTGTGTCGTTCCAGAACAAAATCACCGTCTGTTTGGCATGTTTCGGGTTGAAAGCTTGCATGTGACCCAGTGGGCCCATTCTGATGGCTCATGGATTTAGACGTTTTTAAAATTCAGTTCATGTAGAATTCGTTGGAGAACTTTGGTGGCTCAATATTTCAAAATAAAGGCTGTATGTGCAGTTCCATCCGTGGAATTTCATGTTTTTCTACATCATCCACAGATAATTATGCCTACTTCATCTATGTATATATATATATATATATATATATATATATATATATATATATATATATATATATATATATATATATATATATATATATATATATATATATATGTTAATTTCTAGATTCTGAACCCATAGACTTATCTTTCTACTAATCACCAGTCATTTTATAAACCCATTAGTGGAGGCTGCCTGGCACACATTTAAGGACACTGCAGTGACCGTGGCTAGTTAAGGTCACATCACAGTCCTGACCATAAAACTAGTCTTAACTCCCAATATTAACTAAAACAATTCATTAAACTTATATCAACTTATTCACAATTCCTTCACAGTACATATCATACTAATTTTGTAACAAAAGAACATAATTTTGATTTATAAATTATGTGACACTCATCAGCTTCAGGGATGGTGACCTTTTCTGCTCAAGTCACATATTAGAAGAGGCTGACTACATCTCACGTGATCAGTGACCAGTGAGTCAGTGACCAGTGTCATATGGCAGATGTAGTTATAAATGTAATTTCTTTAAAATGTATAAATGGTATAAAATGTATAAAGTGACTTGATTTATCTCGATAACATGTAAGCATAATATAATATTATGACTAAAGATAAAAGAAATGAAATATAACATGTTCATGTCATTATGGGTGCTGCCACCTTGTGAAAGGCAAACACCAAAGGTGTGCACTGTCACATATGTATTTTGTGTGTACATGTATATTTAAATTCGCACATAGTTCTCATAATTGCTATCTAACAATAATGTCCTATACTAATTCGCTCTTTTCTCCATCGCATACACCGATTGGACCCGTTGTCTCACGTAGGATGTCTCGTGATAATCATCGTGTACGTATGTGTACAAATATCACAGCAAACAAGATAACTTTATTTATCTAAATGGCTATTTTCTTTAAACTGGTATGTTGTTGTTGTTGTAAAAAAATAAATTTGATTTGGTTTGGTTTGTTTCGGCTGAT
>OZ024862.1:34886189-34903689 GCA_964017155.1 Oasisia sp. SBJ-2009 | reverse complement strand
ACAGACAGAGAGAGAGAGAGGGAGAGAGACAGACAGACAGACAGACAGACAGAGAGAGACACATTTAAAACGTAGGATTATGCATACATGTATCATTACTCGACACACACAGACACTCAGACATACATGCACATTAGGCCGGGAGCCAGGTCCAGGTCTCAGGATGTTTTCTGCTAAGTTTTTTTCACTATGATTTCCTGATAACCTATATCGTGGGCCATCGCAAGTTTGTAATGACCACTCTCAACTCAACTCTCAACTTTTGCCCTCAGGGGGCCAAAAAAAAGTTTTCGGGCCTAAAATTAGGTATATTCAAATATTGTGTCACTGTGACATCAGATATAGACATAGAAACACCATATTTGGCAGAAAGCATCTTTAGATAACAGAGTAGGCTACTTTGTATGATTTAGTGGCTTTCCGCAAACCAATTCCATAATTTGAGCCTTTGCGCCACAAAAATGATGAAAAATCGTCCTCCGCGTGACACGTTCATGTTAGAAATTAGTATTTACAAGCCTTTCGAAATGAACGACTTGGACCCTTTTCCAAATATTAAACTTCCCAAGGGCAAAAGCTTCTATTTGGTACCAAGGTGACCTCTCTATCTTGAAAATATTCGTTGTGATATCGTTTGATGCTGATAACGCCTGCGCACTGATGCCTGATCCTAACGAATGCACACTCATCCAAGATGGCAACTCTTCCTTCTACATGAAAGATGTTCCCCCGACAATGAAAACGATATCACAACGAATCTTCGGTAGTCTGCCTGCTGCAGCTGAAACAATGTTCAGTACAGACTGTTATGTCGATCGTCTCCACTCACCAAAGTCGGCTGAACGGAATCGGAGAGGGTATGGTGAAAAGTTCATCGTTGAGGGGCTGAACATTCATCGACCTGTCGACTGGAAAGCCTTCCTCACAAATGATGAAATCAAGAAGTCGTTTATGCATCTTCTTCTCCAGCACTGGAGCTCTCCTTCTATAATGGAGGATATTGTTCGAAGGCCAATCATCTTCATCGAAGGGGGTCACGCGTTCAAGCTAGCTTGCCATGATGGAGTAACATCGGTGGAACATCAACCAGAGATCTGTTTCAGCCATGAAGAAACTGATGTGAGAATTATCATCTACATAAAGTACATTCAAACTACAACGTCTCATATAAAAGACCGTCAGGGTCAAAGCAAAGGACTCTGACATCGTCTTTATACTTCTCTATTTTGCCAAATCGTTCACGGTCGACACTCTTATGGATACAGGAGAGAAGTTTATCAATATCAGCCAGTTGGTTGGTAAATATTCCCAAGAACACATCGCAGCTACGTTGGTCTTGCATGCCTTCATTGATGCTGATTGCACTCCAGCTTTCAAAGACAAATGAAATTATTGAGCCAGAACTCAAAGTTTGTACACATATTTGCTGCAGTGGATTTCACGTGGACGCTTGATGATGATCACATTGTCAATGGCATCGAAGAATTTACGTGTCGCTTGTATGAGGTTGGACCGCAAGTGAAGCAAGTTGTAGTGGCTAGAGAGATCAAAGTCAAGAACATATGTGGTTCAAACGTCGATCTTCGGCCTGGTCTCTCCATTGATCTCTCCACATTTCCGCCATGCAGACGGATTCTCGCCCAGCACATCAAGAGAGTCAATTTCCAAGTCTGTATCTGGCGCAGGGCTCTCGGTCATTTTCCAGATATACCGTCCCCTCTTGACCATGGTTATCATGTTACAGAAGCGAGAAAACTGGAACCACTTTGGTTCGAGGGGGACGTCATTCCGATGATTCTAGTTGATATCTTAGAAGAGAATTGAAATGACGAAGAAATCACATATGAAATCCACACTGTTGATGAGTATGACGAGGACTAGAACGATGAGTACGAAGACAATTAATCATCATCACGTCTTCTACATCTCGATTTGAAGTGACATGGATGTACTCTGTTACTGAGTATCTGCATCTAAACACAGATTGCTCTCTTAGTTGGCTTTTGTTGAATGTCTTTTCAAGCCTTTCAGTTGCATTTTCTAGACTACTTTATAGGTGTTTGATAATAATATATACTATATGTATATATATATCTTTGTATATTTCGTATTTCATTTCATGACGATTAGCACCATCTTTGCGTTCTTCTATTGTGTAGTATTCGTCTTTCTGATACCCACTTGGTGTCTTAGAGAAGGTAATGTGTCCTGTTTTTAGAGTATCGATGTCTACAAGGTCATTGCTGATGCTGCCCATTCTTCACATCTTTCGGCGTGGTGAGAATTATGATACTTTTTTCGCTGTAGAATTCTTCTGTAGTTTTATGGTCTGATGTTAGTGATGGATTTCACTACCATGGATACATACAACTGTAATTAGTCAGCCTGCGTTCTTCTGCTTTTACGCAAACCTGTAGTATAGTGTACAATAAACTAATATATGGAAATTATTCGAAGGCTCTCTTTTCCATATCATTTGGCTTTATCAGATAAACGAATATTATAATCCGCGCATTATTAACTACGTATATACTCAATCACACTTGATTATATGACGAAACAAAGTCTAGAATCGATATCTAGATGTGCAAGGCTTCAAAACGAGGTACTACATGCCACATGGTCAAGCATAGCTTGATTTTTGCGCCCACGCAGACCATGCGTGGGGGTAAAATCAATTGACCTTGAACCTTTATCGTTGACCTTGACCTTATATACAATTCAAATATGCACAGTACACTTGAACAACACTGATAAACATTAAATCAACTTAAAGATCAAGGTTATTGTCCAAAAATTAAAGAAGGTAGCACATTAGAAGACCCGACATCCGATCACTGAAATATAAGTGATTTGGGGGGTACGTTAGGCTTTTCACCCACAGCGGGCACAATTTTCAAGATGGAGAGGTCATCTTGGTACCAAATAGAAGCTTATGCCCTTGGGAAATTTTGTGTTTGGAAAAGGGTCCAAGTCGTTCAATTCGAAAGGCTTGTAAATACTAATTTCTAACATGAACGTGTCACGCGGAGAACGATTTTTCATCATTGTTGTGGTACAAAGGCTCAAATTATGGAATTGGTTTGCGGAAAGCCGCTAAATCATACATAGTAGCCTTCCCTGCTATCTAAAGATGCTTTCTGCCAAATATGGTGTTTCTATGTCTATATCTGATGTCACAGTGACACAATATTTGAATATACCTAATTTTAGGCCCGAAAAGTGTTTTTTTGGCCCCCTGAGGGCAAAAGGCCCCGAGTTGAGAGTGGTCATTACAAACTTGCGATGACCCACGGTATAGGTTATCAGGAAATCATAGTGAAAAAAACTTAGCAGAAAACATCCTGAGACCTGGACCTGGCTCCCGGCCTACATAGACACACAATTACGCTAGCACACCTAACGAGAATTTATTTAAAATAACGAACTTGAGAAAATGTTCGATATTGTTAGACGATACAGGTTCTGGTACCAAAAACGTCATTGACAACTCATGCTTGTAGGAAACAGTTATATCGTTTTGTAATTTTTCTGGCAAAAACAATCTATGCAATTGGGTGTTGGGCAGCCATTGTGACGTAATATGTAGAGTTTAAAACCACATTTAGTAGTCTTGTACATAAATATGAGTGTGTGCATGCTTTTTGAGATCGTGCACTAATAATTATGTATTCCTGTCAGATATATTCATTTTATAACACCATAAAATACAGTTGTGACTGATTGCAGTCAGAATACTGTGCTTTAACGCAAAAGCACTGTCAAATGATTCTCTAAACCATTTTGTTCACATTTGCGAAACTGTGAGTATGCGTCGTTTTGTTAGTGCGTATGTACGTTGCTTCGTGCTACTAAGGCTTTTTATCACACAGCAGTGTGGCACTGTTATGTGCGTTTAATAATCTTTTTTGTATCTATACAAAGTAATGTTTGCGATTTATGAAATTTTTGGACAATTATTTTTCAGTCATTTTGAATATTTATTTCAATGGACTGAAATTCACAGCAGAGAGGTTAGAGAATAAATATAAAACTGCATAATTATGGTTGATGTGATTTATTAGTGTTTTCTCGATGTTACTTATAAATAGGAAACATCCATATAAATGAAACCATGACCTTACATTCTTAAATCCCCTCTACCTTAATATAATTATAACCAACCAAACTTCATTACACCCACCAACTCTTCTAGCTGTCCACATATAATGTATTTAAGTAAAACCGAAGTTACAGCTAGACGCCTGCGAAAATGTGTTAACCATGTATATCCCAGCAGATACAAGCTTTTCTACATATTGATGATTACAACATAGGCATGGGGAAATGGGACATGGGAGTAGCTGCCCCTGGAATATTGGTTTGGGATAGACACGTGGTTCTGTCCCTCCTCCCAGTACGCCAGAAGTTACGGCGAGACGTCTGCAAGGAACAATACTGCCTCTCCTCCCGTCTTCCTGTGTCTATCAGACGTGGAGTCAACCGACGAGAGCAAATAGCGGAGATGTTGAAAGTTCTGGGGGAAAGACTCCCCCGACTTTCGGTGTCATTGTCCTCCGCGAAATAGAGCATGGTAACGGAGGGATGCTGAAGTTCCGGCAGTTCTCAGCCTCTCCCCAGCCCGACACATGTCGTTACCACATCAGTGGTGTCATGAAACAACATAATTTTTATTATAGACACAATGTTAGAGAACAGTATACAATTGTCACCTAGTGCGGTTGCTAGCCTGAGGTACCCAGGCTCCGTGAGGTGGCAGCACCTTTAAGCCCCTCACACCCGCCTGGGGAAACAATGGGTCTGCACTTTCGACCCGCCAGGGCGGCCTTACCCCAGATTAGGGTAGAGACGCTGATTGGCTCTCAGGCCAACTATGAAATAAAAATTAAAATAACGATATACTTTTACAAGATAATGATATCATATGGAAAGAACATTGACCTTATATTATCACAAAAGTAAGTGAAAATTCAAATTTACAGTTGTTTATAAAATAAGAATTACTGCAGGATTAACCATGAAGGAGGTGGCAGCATTGTCTAGCCCTACACGGATAGCATACACATTAAATAAGGATACTTTTTTTTATCAAATAATGCTGTATTATAAAAACTATTCAAAATTAAACTTATAGTAACACAATATAAATAGAAATACAAATTTGCAGTTGTTTATAAAAATATAAATTATGACACGATAAAACCAGTGTCCGTGAGTTGGCAGCATTGTATAGATCACGCGGATAAACAAACAAAAGCCGAGTAAGTAATCAGACTGTCTTCTCGGCGTAGTTCCGCAGCCGACCGACAGTCAGTTAAGCGAGACTAGTGCGGTTGCATGAAACCAGGCCTATATAAAAACAACAGCCGCTCCCAGTCTGACTCATGCATCAATTATCGACACTACTGAATACATAACATTGTTCATGGTTTCAAACGATTTGCTACAGAGTAAGTTCATTTCGTACAGCATAATTGTCGCCATGGTCAACACAAATACGCAGGTCCATCCCACGGGAGCCCACACATGACAACTGCTAGCTGCAGTCATCGTGACCCCATATCAATCGCGGCTGACATCTCCGCAACAACAGATCTGTTAGTCGCCAACAAGTTCGACTTTTTTGAAGTGACATTTATTTGCCATATAAAATACAACAAACAAGGAATATGTGTCATTACTTAATGTAAGGACGCCAGTAAGAACTAAGCTAATTGAAGCAACCGGACGCCTTTAATACGTTGCCGCTGCAAGTCAACGGTGCATATTCGTCACCTTCGAGTCTGGCGATAGACCGACGGTCGCCTCCGACGGCACCCACGACTATGCCGCCGAGAAAGACGCTGGTGGTTCTGTTTCTTGTCGCACTCGTCACGCAACAGTTTGTATGTAAGTACAGGACTCTTTCTACTTATCTTAGTCACCACGACATCTAACGTCGCTAACAGTTGACAAAACATTACGATGTAAAATACATATTTGTTTTGCCGCTCGCAATGTGTTCCAGAAAGTTCATTTTATTCCCGTTGAAAACCGCTCGGTTTATGCTGTCTTAATTACAACCAAGAATACAAATCCAACAAAAAAGCCCATTCCCTGTTATAGTTTGGAAATTTACACGTGAAGTCGTTATAGTGATATTTACCACATGTTAGCAAAACACGCAGCATCGTTACATCTATCTTACAAAACAGTGTTTTCTGTTTGTTTGTCTATTTTTTGTATGTTTTTCCCCAAGACTGAAAGCTTGCATATGACCCAGTGGGCCCACTCTGGTTCATGGATTTATACGGTTTTCGTTAAATATAGTGCATGTAGGATTCGTTCGGGTGTTGGAGAACCTATGTGTGGCTCAATATTTCAAAATAAATGTCCAGTTCCTTCCATGGAATTTCATGTTTTTCTAGATCATCACACAGATAATTATGCCTACTACAAATATGTCAAGGGATGTCAGAAATATTCTGCATACCTTTAAACAAATTATTGGCTTTCAAAAATCGCCACCGCTTAATACAGGCACCGACATTGCCTGCCTCTCTACTTAATTATATTTAGCTACGTCGTGACCTATAGTGGAGTCGCTTAAGTCAACATTTTAATGGAATCGTGACACGCTGGGCCAAAGCACCAAATTTGGCCGAGTTGTACCTTAGGACCATATAACAGTTTTTAGAGGGGGCTGCCCGATTTTAAAGGCCAATGGCATGGTCAAGTGCAAGGTCAAAGATCATATTATCCAATATCTCGATATTGTAATGCTATTTTTAAATGTTTTCAAAAGCATTGGGTACTTAGCCATTTTAATGGGTTGAATAAATTGGAGGGTTCAATATTTCCCAAACGTCGGCAACAACTGCTTCCGCCACGCACGTACGGCAATGTCTTCAGAGTGACGATTTGAACGTCTAATTGATGAGACAGTTCTGCTTAGTTAGTTTTTTCAAATTGTATCATCAGCATCAAATATGTAGATTGGGTTATGGAAGCTGCAGCTGCAGCGCAGTAACTAGCTGCTGAGTAAATATGTGTGAGCTCGAACGATCTGGCCATATTATTAACAACTGAAGCTCGCACATGCTCTTCATCACTCCTCAATGTCAGTGAATGTCAGTACTTCTTTGTGATCACTGTCTTCAGTTCTTCCGGACGCACAAGTCCTTTCTCGCATTACTTTCGTGTAGTCACTCACGATGAGCCTCATCAATGACTATTTGATGAGTGTTGATGTGTTTCTAGTCAGTCCGACTATACCACTGCTTCCCTTTGCATCTCTTATGACTGTTTTCTCTGTACATATGTCGCTCTAGATCTCATTGATACACCTCCAAACGCCCAACAAATTACTCAGCTTCAAATGGGCATTGAACTACGTATGTGAGGTTCAACAAGTCAGCGGTGTAGAATGGAGTCCATGTGGCATTGTTTTGTTTGTCAGTAACAAAGAAATGTGGAACTGACTTGTTGCGTCTGTAGATGAAGACCCCTGTCACTTTCTCGCTCTTTCCAAACATTCAAAAGAAGGATCTGTAAGGTCTGGAGTAAATGCTCAAAGAATAGCAATGTTGGTATTTGGACATCTCTCGATCTCTTGGACGTTCATCCGGAAAAGCCAACTCCAGTTGCTGGGCAACGGCATATAGTTGTTGATCACTTGTTTCAAAAGCGTGGTGCTGGCCGAGTGCTGCTGACGTGTCCTTATATTTTCGCATCGTTGTGTACACGGTAGTCATGTCGACTGGTTTTGCATCAATAATTTGCGAGTATGTAACCGTTGTATAGCTAGTTCTCTCCTGGGAGAGGTTGTGGTAAAATCCATACCAAAATGGGATTATCTTATATGGAGTAATATTAGCACCATCTAGAATGAGGTCGTGGTGTGAGGAGACACCAGGCGAGATCTAAAACAGGATTTGCGTCCACCTTACTCAAATTTAATTTCTGATGTACCATTTCTCTTCGGGTTGGCTCTTCACGGATGTTTGGTTTTACTCAGTCTTCTCACAGAGTGCCACCGATTTTGACATTAGTGCTGTACTGCAATCTGTGTTGTTGTTGAACTGAATGCAGATTGTTCTTGAAATACCACATTAGCAATCGACAAAGAGAGTCTACGTGATGGTAGCGACATTGACAGTGAACAGAAAATAAATGTGGGTAGAATAATCCAAGTAGCATTACCAAAGCGACTCAACATATAATATTTTCTGATGAATCAACATTTGGCAAAAATATTTTCTGATGAATCAACATTTGGCAAAAAGAAAAGAAAAAACCAATAATTCGCTTGGCATAAACAATTATGTTAACACTATAGCTACAAAATAGAACTGTGTAATAACCCATTTGACGAAGATGCCATGAGTTTTCCAGTGGCATACGATGTTGCCTTGCGTACATTGACAAACACATAGTAACACTTTTGAATACAGATACGTTGATGATGACCTTATATTATGATCTTCACTGGAAGTGTACTACATTATTTGATGGTTCGGCTGTGTACTTCATTGTCACGACGATAAGCCATGCTTTCCAATGACATGTAACACGTCCACGAGTATATAGGTGACGTAAATATGGGGGGGGGGGGGTATTTAAATTGATATGTTAGATGGTTCTGCCGCTCGCCTAGAAGGTCGGACAGAAAGGGTGGTTCATTCGATTTGTTTCTTACGTTCCGAACAGCTGATTTACACAATGAAAAGTGATAGTCATGATATCACATCTTGATAATTTACTTGCTTTGTATACGTTGTGTCGTATAATGACAAAGCTGTTATGCTATAACTCCAGTACCTACTGCGCTGTCACCTGTGTTCTGTTCGTGGTCAGGTGTGCACTCCGACATCGTCAACGTCGCGTTGGGGAAAGTTGCATTCCAGGTTGGTCTGATTCTTACTTAACGTGTTGTCTCCAGGACTGAGGGTGGCAGTAACATACACACAAATGGTGCTGTAGCGGACAAGAGGTCCAAGGAGGTTCAGCCTACTGGAACTGAACTAGGATTAAACACATAGACGGAGAGCAGAACAGCATTACAATAAAGTTATCTATAAACATGCATACATACATACATACATACATACATACATACATACATACATACATACATACATACATACATACATACATACATACATACATACATACATACATGCACATACATACATACATACATACATACATTCATACCTACACATACATACATACTTACATACACACATACAACTGTACAAACAAACATACATACATACATACACACATACATACATACATGCATACATACATACATACATACATACATACATACATGCATGCATGCATGCATGCATGCATACATACATACATACATACAGACATACAGACAGACAGACAGACAGACAGACAGACAGACAGACAGACAAACAGAGAGAAACACATACATACACGTACATAATTTATTACTATTATTACGAGTGATACAAAGATCGGATGTGGAGACATAAACAAACCGATACCTTCCATACCAAAAATTAAACCACATATCAACCAAATTTGTGTAGGCGTATAACTGAACGAATATTGATTGATGTGTTTAATATTTATTGCATATGTGCCAATGCAATAGACATACACGTATGACACTACTTAGGCACGCTCAACTACAAAACAATAATGTGTATATTGATTGTTACTTCCATTGCAGAGTTCAGATTTAACGGAAGACGATAAGGCTTTTAAAGCCGTTGACGGCAGTATGGACCAAGATTCAAAACACCATCGTAAGACATTCGTTGGATTCATCACGTGACTAGATGCCTAAAAATCATGTCCACGAAATGTATTAAATGGTCGCCATACTTGCGAAGCTGTTTTACATTATTTTGTATATATGTATAATCTATGTATGTATGTATGTATGTATGTATGTATGTATGTATGTATGTATGTATGTATGTATGTATGTATGTATGTATGTATGTATGTATGTATGTATGTAAGTATGTATGTATGTATATGTATGTATGTATGTATGTATGTATGTATGTTATGTATGTATGTATGTATGTATGTATGTATGTATGTATGTATGTATGCATGCATGCATGCATGCATGTATGTATGTATGTATGTGTGTATATATATATATATATATATATATATATATATATATATATATATATATATATATATGTATGTATGTAAGTGTGTAAGAATGTTTGTATTTATGGGTGTATGCGTATATACATATAATACATATATATATATATATATATATATATATATATATATATATATATATATATTATGTATTATATGTATGTGTATATATATATGTATATATATGCGTGTATTTTTGCATATATAGTGTATACATATATATATATATATATACACACTATATATTGCCCTTGGATATTTACTCTTTGTGGGAAAACGGCTGGGAACCTTTGTTTAGTGGGAAACGCATTAGGGAATGTTTGTTCTAGTAAATGTCACAACGCCCTAGTTATATTACTTTTGAAAAGATCTTTGGAAATGCGTCATTTTTATTAACCGATCCAATACGCTACAGTCTGACTCAGTTAAATAAAAATCGCTTCATGTTTTCCATTGTGCTAAAATATTGTTTATTTATATGTGAATTACATTAACCTTCTGGCAGTACGTCTCTATACTAAGCAGTCCGGCTTAGAGCTGTTATTGATAAAGCGTTGCCCATAAAGAAACTCTTGCAGCTAAAATTAAAATGATAACCAACTTTAACACCGAATGGTTGAACCCAGCCAGTGTGAAACGTCATTTTTACGGCTTCGTGGAGTCTGTTCACAAAATATAACTAAGCATGGGCCAACGTTATGCTGTAGGTGATCGCGTATACGGCGCTAACGTGTTCAGTTTATGTCCCCAGGTAGTTGTGCACACACGGACAAGGACGACAAGGCGTGGTGGATGGTCGACTTCGGAAGGACGGTGCATGTACTCTCGATTCGCATTCTCAACCGTCTGACGAACTTTCGTACGCAAACTTGTTCCTTGCTATGATATCCATATTATATATATGCCGGTTACGTAATTTTAGGGAAGGGCTGGGGAATACGCCCACGTTAAGCAACAAATTGAATAATAACAAATAATGACAAACAGTAACGAATAAACCAGCTTAATACTCCCAAAATATAACTTAAACATTAGGCGTATTACCCAGTGCCAAAAGGGGCAATTCGCCCAGGGTCGGCATTTGACGCTCACAACAATCTTTGATGTAATTACAGCGATGCAAAGCTGCCGTACAACGATGCCAAACATTTTACTTTTAATCTTTGCAAATGAGAACACATAATGATGCAATCGATATAATAATGAAATATAATCTTGCACACCTAGTGTCCGCCTTAGATTGATTTAAATACCGGTATATAGAAATGAAAGTAGTGATATTGATATCGATAATTGTATAATTAGCATTGTAGTCATTGTGATCATATAAAATGTTTCTGTACTTTATAACATATTTGTAATACATTGCAATATATAGCCATGTTTGCCAAAACAGATGTTGGGTAAAACATCAACGTAGGTGCTTATTATCACCCAGGATTATTGTTGCTAATATGTTCACAAGTTAATTATGATGATGCGTGCATAGCACTCTACCTTTAACGAGAATTAATTTATTGACACAAAGGTAGATGTTACTGTTTACATCAAAACCAAGAAAAACACAAAATGTAGATTTCCATATTTACATTTGAACATTAACGCTCTCGTAAGAAGAAAGCAACATATAGCAGCACGTAAAAAGCACAATAAGTGAGATAGTGCGTTAGGCGTTCGTTGGTAAAGGTGGTATGGGCGTATTGCTTCACAAAGGTGTATTACCCCGCCCTACTCTAATGGTCAATAACAAAATTCAGTTATTAATAGTGACGAATGTATTTTGTCAATACATATATACTTATTACTCTTGTTGGTGATATATCTTATTAAATAAAAAAAAGTGTTTTATATATACACACGCACGCACGCACGCACGCACGCACGCACGCACGCATGCATACATGTATACACTTGTAACAACAAGTTGCACTTCTAATATGTCACGTGCTGTTATTATATTTACTTAGAGGTACGACTTCACAACTTCTTCGTTGGCTTGACCGACGTCCGAGCCACGACTGCCCGGAGACCGGATCAGTCTCCGTACAATCTCTGCGCCACACACCCAGGAGCCGTCGGCAACAGGGTCAACCTGACTTGTGTATACGGAGCCATCGGTCGCTTTCTCTTCGTACAGATGAATTCCAGGGAGTTCTTGACACTCTGCGAAGTGGAAGCGTTTACCATTGGTACACCTTAGCAGCCGTATATAGATTATATAGTCCAGAAGAAATTGGCACCAACTTATTTAACCAAACCCGGACATTAAGTTCTGAGTTAAAAGCCAATTTTTCATTTCAGATGTCCAGAAGGGTTTCCCGGACTACCAACAAAATCAATTCTGGAGAATCTCGATTTGCTTAATAAAAACTGTAGTACCCTGTCTACTAAATATGTTCTTTGCATAGGCTGTCCATGCGCATATGCCAGTTTATTTGATACCTTTTTATATTGAAAATCAAACACAACATTAGTTTACAATGTTATTTCCGGATCGTCGTCAATTTCTACTGGACTTTTATGCTCGTGTGTGTTCGCTTATGCTGTCTTCTGTTCGTGGATTCCTTCTTCCTACTGCACCAAATTCTTATGATGATGATGATGATGTAATTGGTTATGCTGATGGTGACGATCATGATATGATGTTGGTGGTGACGATAATGTTGATTATGATGACAATGATAATGATAATGATAATGACACTCCAGCCTCTGCGAAAGCGGCGTCGCCAAAGGATGAAGTGGTTGACGGAATGGTAAACGCACTCTGAACTCTTTGAGTGACCAGTAAGTATATCGGTAAGTAAATCAAAGTCTACAAAAGTATGTGCTAAAGGAAATACACTGTAATTTCGGAAGAAAATATTCTTTGCGCAAGTAATATGATTGGGACGTAGATATCACATGTATATGCATGTAAATTATACCAAGAATACAGTAATTATTTACTTTTATGAATAAATGTGGCATCGTTCCAATGTGTTAATACATTATATATATATATATATATATATATATATATATATATATATATATGTATATATATATATATATATATATATATATACATATATATATATATATATATATATATATATATATATATATATATATATGCGCATAAATGTACACATATGTACATAATTATATATATATACATATATATGTATGTTGATAATATTATATATATATTATTTACATATCTATATATATATTTATACATGTATATACATGTAGGCCTATGCTTGTGAAAAGATTTCGTGTGAACGTATACGCATATTCTCTCTCACACATTCATGTATAAACGTGTATATATACATATATATATATATATATATATATATATATATATATGCACAAATATGTTGATATATGTACACATATATATGTATGTTTATAATATTAAATGTATATATATTATTTACATATATGCATATATTTATACCTGTACATAATACATATTATATATATATATATATATGTACATTATATATACATACATATATGCATATATATATATGTATATATATATATATATATATATATATATATATATATATATATATATACACGTTTATACATGTATGTAAATGTGTGAGAGATCGTGTGTGTACGCTCACATGAAATCGTTTCACAAGCATAGGCTTTCGTGCGAAGTAGTTTGTTGCCTACCTGTTCGAGATCATAATTGACGTCTAGAAACAGGCGAAACACTGAATTTGTGTGCACCGACCGACAAGAGCATCGTACATCGTACCGAGGGTCAACTCTCTGACGTCAGACGGAAGGAAGGAAGAATCGACGTCAGACGGAAGGAAGGAAGAATCGACGTCAGACGGAAGGAAGGAAGAATCGACGTCAGACGGAAGGAAGGAAGAATCGACGTGAGACGGAAGGAAGGAAGAATCGACGTGAGACGGAAGGAAGGAAGAATCGACGTCAGACGGGAGGAAGGAAGATTCGACGTCAAATGGGAGGAAGGAAGAATCGACGTCAGACGGAAGGAAGGAAGAATCGACGTCAGACGGGAGGGAGGAAGAATCGACGTCAGACGGAAGGAAGGAAGAATCGACGTCAGACGGAAGGAAGGAAGAATCGACGTCAGACGGAAGGAAGGGAGAATCGACGTCAGACGGAAGAAAGGAAGAATCGACGTCAGACGGAAGGAAGGAAGAATCGACGTCAGACCGAAGGAAGGAAGAATCGACGTCAGACCGAAGGAAGGAAGAATCGACGTCAGACAGAAGGAAGGAAGAATCGACGTCAGACAGAAGGAAGGAAGAATCGACGTGAGACGGAAGGAAGGAAGAATCGACGTCAGACCGAAGGAAGGAAGAATAGACGTCAGGCGGAAGGACGGAAGAATCGACGTCAGACAGAAGGAAGGAAGAATCGACGTCAGACAGAAGGAAGGAAGAATCGACGTCAGACGGAAGGAAGGAAGAATCGACGTCAGACCGAAGGAAGGAAGAATCGACGTCAGACGGAAGGAAGGAAGAATCGACGTGAGACGGAAGGAAGGAAGAATCGACGTCAGACGGAAGGAAGGAAGAATCGACGTCAGACGGAAGGAAGGAAGAATCGACGTCAGACGGGAGGAAGGGAGAATCGACGTGAGACGGAAGGAAGGAAGAATCGACGTCAGACGGAAGAAAGGAAGAATCGACGTCAGACGGGAGGAACGAAGAATCGACGTCAGACGGGAGGAAGGAAGAATCGACGTGAGACGGAAGGAAGGAAGAATCGACGTCAGACGGAAGGAAGGAAGAATCGACGTCAGACGGAAGGAAGGAAGAATCGACGTCAGACGGGAGGAAGGGAGAATCGACGTGAGACGGAAGGAAGGAAGAATCGACGTCAGACGGAAGAAAGGAAGAATCGACGTCAGACGGGAGGAACGAAGAATCGACGTCAGACGGGAGGAAGGAAGAATCGACGTCAGACGGAAGGAAGGAAGAATCGACGTCAGACGGGAGGAAGGAAGAATCGACGTGAGACGGAAGGAAGGAAGAATCGACGTCAGACGGAAGGAAGGAAGAATCGACGTCAGACGGAAGGAAGGAAGAATCGACGTGAGACGGGAGGAAGGAAGAATCGACGTGAGACGGGAGGAAGGAAGAATCGACGTGAGACGGGAGGAAGGAAGAATCGACGTGAGACGGAAGGAAGGAAGAATCGACGTCAGACGGGGAAGAATCGACGTCAGACGGAAGGAAGGAAGAATCGACGTCAGACGGGAGGAAGGGAGAATCGACGTGAGACGGAAGGAAGGAAGAATCGACGTCAGGCGGGAGGAAGGAAGAATCGACGTGAGACGGAAGGAAGGAAAAATCGACGTCAGACCGAAGGAAGGAAGAATCGACGTGAGACGGAAGGAAGGAAGAATCGACATCAGATGGAAGGAAGGAAGAATCGACGTCAGACGGAAGAAAGGAAGAATCGACGTCAGACGGGAGGAAGGAAGATTCGACGTCTGACGGGAGGAAGCGAGGAACACCGACGGTCGTCTCTCCGACGTCAGCCAGAAGAGTGCATGTGTGTGTGTGTGTGTGTGTGTGTGTGTGTGTGTGTGTGTGTGGTGTGTGTGTGTGTGTGTGTGTGTGCGTGTTTGTGTGTGTATGTGTGCGCGTGTGCGCGTGTGCGCGTGTGCGCGTGTGCGTGAGCGTGTGTGTGACAGAGAGACAGAGAGACAGAGAGACAGAGAGACAGAGAGACAGAGAGATAGACAGACAGACAGACAGACAGACAGACAGACAGACAGACAGACAGACAGACAGACAGACAGACAGACAGACAGACAGACAGACAGACAGACAGACAGACGGACAGACAGACAGACAGACAGACATACAGACAGACAGACAGACAAACGCATAGACAGACAGACAGACAGGCAGGCAGACAGAGAGAGAGAGAGAGAGAGAGTGAGACAGAGGCAGAGACAGAGACAGAGACACGGGCACGGGCACGGGCACGGGCACGGGCACGGGCACGGGCACGGGCACGGGCACGGGCACGGGCACGGGCACGGGCACGGGCACGGGCACGGGCACGGGCACGGGCACGGGCACGGGCACGGGCACGGGCACGGGCACGGGCACGGGCACGGGCACGGGCACGGGCACGGGCACGGGCACGGGCACGGGCACGGGCACGGGCACGGGCACGGGCACGGGCACGGGCACGGGCACGGGCTCGGGCACGGGCACGGGCACGGGCACGGGCACGGGCACGGGCACGGGCACGGGCACGGGCACGGGCACGGGCACGGGCACGGGCACGGGCACGGGCACGGGCACGGGCACGGGCACGGGCACGGGCACGGGCACGGGCACGGGCACGGGCACGGGCACGGGCACGGGCACGGGCACGGGCACGGGCACGGGCACGGGCACGGGCACGGGCACGGGCACGGGCACGGGCACGGGCACGGGCACGGGCACGGGCACGGGCACGGGCACGGGCACGGGCACGGGCACGGGCACGGGCACGGGCACAGACAGAGAGACAGACAGAGAGACAGACACAGAGAGACAGAGAGACAGACACAGAGAGACAGAGAGACAGAGAGACAGAGAGACAGAGAGACAGAGAGACATAGAGACGGAGAGACGGAGAGACGGAGAGACGGAGAGACGGAGAGACGGAGAGACGGGGAGACGGGGAGACGGGGAGACGGAGAGACGGAGAGACGGAGAGACGGAGAGACGGAGAGACGGAGAGACGGAGAGACGGAGAGACGGAGAGACGGAGAGACGGAGAGACAGAGAGTCACACAGTTTTAAAAAGATTGACCGATTTTCAAAAACGGTCCTATGTATGTCAATTTGATAAATACAACAAGGGCATGCATGAAACGAAAATTCTCAATAGCTGTACCCTTTCAGTGTATCCCGAATAAAGCGATGTATTGCGCGATCTTACCCACTAGCGAATCCCAAGCTATGTTCTATAAAGATATGGATTTGAACCGATTTTCGTAATTACGCATTTTACATATAAACGTCATTACGTACTGCGGTATCACCATTTCAGAACACTTCTCTTCCAAGAGCCACAGCTGCCAGCCAGCCAGCCAGCCAGCCAGCCAGCCAGCCAGCCAGCCAGCCAGCCAGCCAGCCAGCCAGCCAGCCAGCCAGCCAGCCAGCCAGCCAGCCAGCCAGCCAGCCAGCCAGCCAGCCAGCCAGCCAGCCAGCCAGCCAGCCAGCCAGCCAGCTAGCCAGCCAACCAGCTAGCCAGCCAGCCAGTCTGCCAGCCAGCCAGCCAGCCAGCCAGCCAGCCAGCTAGCCAGCCAACCAGCTAGCCAGCCAGCCAGTCTGCCAGCCAGACAGCCAGCCAGACAACCAGCCAGACAGCCA
>OZ024862.1:34873689-34881189 GCA_964017155.1 Oasisia sp. SBJ-2009 | reverse complement strand
AAAGTTGGAAATTATTTAAGAAAGTCGCCATGAAGGTAGCAGAAGATATATGTTGAGCCAAGAGGTACAGGAGAGCTTGAGAAGGAAAAAGGATGCATTCAAGAAATGGCAGATGCAGGGTGGAAACGAACTGAAGGAGGCCTATAAGAACATGAAGAGAGAGGCAAAAGCTGCAGTGGCCAAAGCTAAAAACGAGGCATACAAAGAGCGGTATGACAAGATGGGAACAGATGAAGGTGAGCGGATGATCTACAGAGTGGCAAACCAAAGGGCAAGATCAAGAAGAGACATTGGGGAAGTGAATGTGATTAAAGACCAAACAGGGGATATGCCAACAGATGAGGTAAAGATCACAGAGAGGTGGAGAGAGTATTTCAGCAACCTACTAAATGTAGAAAACGCCAGGGAACAGCTTGGAGTAGAAGTAGTAGAAGGACCAGTCCATGAAATATCAAGGGAAGAGGTGAAGAACGCCATAGAGAGAATGAAGAAGGGAAAGGCTGCATGACGCTCAGGCCTCCCGATAGACCTTATCAAACACCTAGGGGAGAGTGGAGTGGACATGATGCATGACGTATTGAAGAGAGTTTGGCAAGAGGAACAGATGCCGGAAGAGTGGAAGAAAAGTGAAATCGTCCCCATATACAAGCAAAAGGGGGACCCACTAGAATGTGGTAACTTTAGATGCATTAAGTTGTTGGAACATGGGATGAATATATTTGAGAAGATCCTAGAGCGCAGACTCAGAAAACTGATCACAGTCAACAACATGCAATTTGGATTTAGTCCAGGAAAAGATACAACAGATGCAGTATTTATCATACAACAACTGCAAGAAAAACACCTAGAAGTGCACAAGGATTTGTTCCTTACCTTCGTAGATTTGGAAAAAGCATATGACAGGGTGCCCAGGGATCTGGTATATTGGTGTCTGAGAAGGAGAGAGGTCCCAGAGAAGCTAGTGAGGCTAGTAGAAGCAACATACCATGGAGCATCAACAGTAGTAAGAACCACGCATGGCAGAACTGATGAGTTTCCCATCAAAGTTGGCCTACACCAGGGATCAGGGCTGAGCCCACTCCTATTTATCGTACAGTATTAGATGTCATCAGCGAAGAGTTCAGATGCGGGTTGCCAAATGAACTGTTGTTTGCTGACGATCTTGCAGTAGTTACAGATACAGAGGAGGAGATGCAGAGGAGTTGGCTTAAATGGCAGATTGGGATAGAGAGTAAGGGACTAATAGTCAATATCGCGAAAACGGAAGTGATGGTCAGCAGCAGGAGCGGAGCAAAAGCACACATCAAAGACAGCCAAGGCACGAGCCTTAGACAAGTGAATAAATTCAAATATTTAGGTGTCACCATCAGTGAAGAAGGAGGATCAGAGGAAGCAGTAAGAGCAAGAGTTAGTGCAGCGTGGGCAAAGTGGAGAGACCTATCCGGAGTTATCAGTGACAAGAAAATGCCAAGGAAATTAAAGATCAAGCTCTACATGACTGTCATTAGACCAGTACTTCTGTATGGAGCAGAATGCTGGACAGTTAGAAAGAAAGAGGAACAGATTATCAAGAAAACAGAGATGAGGATGCTGAGAAGAATAAAAGGAGTAACATTGAGAGACAGAGTGTGGACATCAGAAAGGAGCTAGGTGTGAGTAGCATACAAGAGAAAGTAAGAGAAACGAGACTACGCTGGTATGTACACATGCAGAGAATGGAAGAAAACAACGAAGTAAGAGCAGTTGTTGACATGAGAGTGCCAGGAAAAAGGCCAAGGGGGAGACCAAGAGGGAGATGGATGGATGGCGTCCAAAGGGATATGCAGGCACTGCGAATCTGCAAGCATTCGGGCCGCTGACCCCACCTAGTGGGAAAAGGCGAAGAAGAAGAAGAAGTACATTTAATATTATAAACATACATATATATGTTACATATATGCACATATATATACACATATATGTGCACATATATATACACACACACACACATATATATATATATATATATATATATATATATATATATATATATATATATATATATATATATAAAATGTATTATCACATTCGAACGACCCCACATTTATTCACAAAAATAAATAATTACTGTATTCTTGATAACATTCACATGCATATACATGTGATATCTACGTCCCAATCATATTACGTACGCAAAGAATATTTTCTTCCGAAATTACAGTGTATTTCCTTTGGCACAAACTTTTGTATACTTAGATTTACTTACCGATATACTTACTGGTCACTCAAAGAGGTCAGAGTGCGTTTACCATTCCGTCAGCCACTGCATCATTTGGCGAAGCTGCTTTCGTAGAGGCTGGAGTGTCATTATCATTATCATTGTCATCATAATCATCATTATCGTCACCACCAACATCATGTCATGACCGTCATCATCAGCATCATCAATTCCATCATCATCACCATCATCATCATAAGAATTGGGTGCAGTAGAAAGCAGGAATATGCGAACAGAAGACAACATAAGCGACCACACACGAGCATAATAGTCCAGTAAACATTTACGACGATCCGGACATAACATTGCAAATAAATGTGTGTTTGGCTTACATTATGAAAAAATATATTCAATAAACTGGCATATACGTCTGGACAGCCAATACAAAAAAAATATTTAGTAGACAGGGTACTAAAGTTGTTATTAAGCAAATCGAGATTATCCAGAATTGCTTTTTTGGTAGTCCGTGAAACCCTACTGGACATCTAAAAAGAAAAATTAGCTTTTAACTCAAATGTCCGGGTTTGGTTAAATACATTGGTGCCAATTTCTTCTGGACTATTTAAACTATATAAGACTACGAAGGTATACCGTTAGCAAACGCTTCCACTTCGCAGAGTGTCAAGTACTCCAAGGAATTCATCTGTACGAAGAGAAAGCGACCGATGGCTCCGTCTGCGCAAGTCAGTTTGACGCTGTTGCCAACGGCTCCTGGGTGTGTGGCGCAGAGATTGTACGGAGACTGAGCCGGTCTCCGGGCAGTCCTGGCTCGGATGTCGGTCAAGCCAACGAGGAAGTTATGAAATCGTTCCCCTAAGTAAATACAATAATTGAATGTGACATTTTAGAAGTGCAACTTGTTGTTACAAGTGTGTGTATACATGCGTGCGCGCCTGCGTGCGCGTGCGTATGTGTGCGCACGTGTGCGTGAGTTTCAATAAATACACCCTAACTAAAGGTAGAGTGTTGCCACTATGCATGCATCATCATAATTAACTTGTGAACATATTAGCAACATTAATTCTGGGTGATAATAAGCACGGTTTCTGGACGACACCTACTGATCAAAATAGCACTAGCGGGGCGAGATGCCAACCAGCCAATGGAGCAATACGCCTACGTCGGCGTTTTACCCTACAGCTATTTTGGCAAAAGTGGCTATATATTATAATATATTACAAAAATATTATAAAGTACAGAACATTTTGTATGATGATAATGACTACAATGCTCAATGATCAATATAAATATCACTACTTTCATTTCTATATACCCCCATTTAAGCAAATCTAAGGCGGACACTATAGGTGTGCAAGATTATATGTCATTATTATATTGAGTGTATTATTGTGTGTTATCATTTGCAAAGATCAAAAGTAAAATGCTTGGCATCGTTGTACGTTATGGGGGGGGGGCGTCAAATGCCGACCCTGGGCGAATTGCCCCTTTTGGCACTGCCACAGCCGCCAAGGGGTGATACGCCTAATTTTCAAGTTCTGTTTTAAGTGCATATATCCTCAATTTATGTTGAATTCAGACTTTGCATTCTGGCTATTTTAACATCCTCTTTGGGAGTAGTAAGGTGTTTTTGTTTCGAATAAACTTTACTATTTGTTATTATTCAACTTCTTGCTTTAGCTGGGTGTATTCCCCACCATACCCTATCATTATGTAACCGGCGTATGTATGTCATAGCAAGGAAAATTTTGCGTACGGTATTTATATCGGCTGAGAATGCGAATCGAGAGTACATGCACCGTCCTTCCGAAGTCGACCATCCACCACGCCTTGTCTTCCTTGTCCGTGTGTGCACAACAACCTGGGGACACAAACTGAACATGTTAGCGCCGTACACGCGATCACCTACAGCATAACGTTGACTCATGCTTAGTTTATATTTTGTGAACGTACAAATGCACGTTGCACACTTGGCGGGATAAGACGTTCGGTGGTGACGTCGATTCTTCATTCCTTCCGTCTGACGTCAGAGAGTTGACCATCGGGACAATGTACGCTGCTAGTCGCTCGACGCATACAACTGCAGTGGGTAGCCTGTTTCTAGACGTCAATTATGATCTTGAACAGGTAGGCAACAAACTATATCATACCTAGGCCTATGCTTGTCAAAACATTTCGTGTGAGTATTGAATGTATACACACACTCTCACATACATTTTAATACATGTATATATATATACATATATATATATATATATATATATATATATATATATATATATACATACATATATAGTATATATGTACATATATATATATATATATATATATATATATATATATATATATATATATATATATATATATATATACATGTGTAGATATATGTATATAGGTATATATGTAAATAATATATATATATTTAATATTATAAACATACATATATATATATATGCGTATATATATGCACATATATGTGCATATATATATATATATATATATATATATATATATATATATATATATATATATATAGCATATATATATATAATCTATTATCACATTCGAACGACCCCACAGTTATTCACATATCAGAAATAATTACTGTATTCTTGATATCATTTACATGCCTATACAAGTGATATCGACGTCCTAGTCATCGTATTGTTATATATATATATATATATATATATATATATATATATATATATATATATTCATACATACATATATAGTACATATATATAGGTGTATATATATATATATATGTATATTTAATATTGTAAAGAAGCAAAACGTAGGAGAAGGACCAGAGAAAAAAGGATTAAGATTTGGACTCTGAAGGGAGAACAGGTGACGGAATATAGAGACAAAGTGGAAGAGGAATACCAGCTGGAGGCAGACACTAATGCAGAAGAAAGTTGGAAATGATTGAAGAAAGTCGCCATGAAGGTAGCAGAAGATATATGTTGAGCCACCAAAGGAGGGAAACACCTGGAGAGGGAGACCTGGTGGTGGAATGAAGAGGTACAGGAGAGCTTGAGAAGGAAAAAGGATGCATTCAAGAAATGGCAGATGCAGGGTGGATACGAACTGAAGGAGGCCTATAAGAACAACATGAAGAGAGAGGCAAAAGCTGCAGTGGCCAAAGCTAACAACGAGGCGTACAAAGAGTGGTATGACAAGATGGGAACAGATGAAGGTGAGCGGTTGATCTACAGAGTGGCAAAACAAAGGCCAAGATCAAGAAGAGACATTGGGGAAGTGAATGTGATTAAAGACCAAACAGGGGATATGCTAACAGATGAGGTAAAGATCAAAGAGAGGTGGAGAGAGTATTTCAGCAACTAGTCCTGGACCTGCCCTATAGGCCCGTAGACATTTCGGAGGTATCGACGTTTGACTGTTGATTTGGGTAATATATACATATGGCTTTAATATTCTACTAGGTGGACATTTCAAAAACTGGGCATAACGTGGCGACGGCCATTTTTCAAAATGGTTGCCAAATTCAATATCCCCATATCTTAATAAATACGGCATGCAAAGCAATAATTCTGGTATGCCAATGTATGTTTCAGGAGACACCAATTTCAAATATACAATTACTTGGCTCCTATGGCATTTATTTCCGCCATTTTTAAAGATGGCGTTCGTCAATACAAATGTCCCAATATCTCAAAACCTACGTCACCTAGAGCAATTTTATTGACGTTGTTGGATAGCTTGGTGGATAGCGATATCAAATATGTTATTTGTTACCTTCAATAACATAACAATTCGCGCCATTTTTAAAGATGGCGTCTGTCAAAGCCCATTATGTCCGTATTGAAGAAATACGGTATTTAGATCCATCTTTCACCACATCTTAAGTGCTTCATGTCGTCGAAGGGTGTAGCAGATATACAGTGGATACCTGTTTGACCCACTGTTAACATTAGTTATAAGTTTGAGACGAGTTCAACGCCGTATATGATATGTTCCCTATTATCGTTCAGTATACATGAGAAGTACAGAACATTTTGTATGATGATAATGACTACAATGCTCAATGATCAATTTAAATATCACTACTTTCATTTCTATATACCCCCATTTAAGCAAATCTAAGGCGGACACTAGGTGTGCAAGATTATATTTTATTATTATATTGAGTGTATTATTATGTGTTATCATTTGCAAAGATCAAAAGTAAAGTGCTTGGCATCGTTGTACGTTGTTGTGGGCGTCAAATGCCGACCCTGGGCGATTTGCCCCTTTTGGCACTGCCACAGCCAAGGGGTGATACGCCTAATTTTCAAGTTATGTTTTAAGTGCATATATCGTCAATTTATTTTGAATTCAGATTTTGCATTCTGGCTATTTTAACATCCTCTTTGGGAGTAGTAAGGAGTTTTTGTTTCGAATAAACTTTACTATTTGTTATTATTCAACTTCTTGCTTTAGCTGGGTGTATTCCCCACCATACCCTATAATTACGTAACCGGCATATGTATATCAGAGCAAGGAAAAATGTTGCGTACGGTATTTATATCGGCTGAGAATGCGAATCGAGAGTACGTGCACCGTCCTCCCGAAGTCGACCATCCACCACGCCTTGTCGTCCCGGGCCGTGTGTGCACAACAACCTGGGGACACAAACTGAACATGTTAGCGCCGTACACGCGATCACCTACAGCATAACGTTGACTCATGCTTAGTTTATATTTTGTGAACAAACCCCGCGAAGCCGTCAAATTGCACGTTGCACACTTGGCGGGATCAGACGTTCGGTGGTGAAGTTGGTCATCATATAAATTTTAGCGCCAATAGTTTCTTTATGGGCAACGCTTTATAATTAACAGCTGTAGACCGGACTGCTTAGTCTAGGAGACGTACGACCAGGAGGCAGGAGGTAATGTAATTCACATTTAAAGAAACAATATTCTAGCACAATGGAAAACTTGAACTGATTTTTATTTAGCTGAGCCAAACTGTAATGTACTGGATCCGTTAATAAAAAGTATGCTTTTCCAAAGATCTTTTCAAACGTAATATCACTAGGGTCAGAACAAACATTCCCGGATGCGTTTCTCACTAAACAATGGTTCTCGGCTGTTTTCTACAAAGAATAAGTATCTAAGAGCAAAATTTCAATATATATATATTATATATATATATATATATGCACATATATATATATATATATACATACATACATACATACATACATATATGCATACATACACACGTACATACATACATACGTACATACATACATACATACATACATACGTACATACATA
>OZ024862.1:34866189-34868689 GCA_964017155.1 Oasisia sp. SBJ-2009 | reverse complement strand
CTATATTTGTTTTAAGCATAACTTTATAAAATATGGCTCATTGTTATTTATTTCGACTTCGCAATGCACACGCTAGAAATCAACTTGAACAAAGCCGGGCTTTGAGGCCCCGATACGTCTGAAGTGCGCTAATTGCTCGCGCCTTGTGATCGTCGCCGTCGCCGTCGCCGTCGCCGTCGCCGTCGCCGTCGCCGTCGCCGTCGCCGTCGCCGTCGCCGTCGCCGTCGCCGTCGCCGTCGCCGTCGCCGTCGCCGTCGCCGTCGCCGTCGCCGTCGCCGTCGCCGTCGCCGTCGCCGTCGCCGTCGCCGTCGCCGTCGCCGTCGCCGTCGCCGTCGCCGTCGCCGTCGCCGTCGCCGTCGCCGTCGCCGTCGCCGTCGCCGTCGCCGTCGCCGTCGCCGTCGCCGTCGCCGTCGCCGTCGCCGTCGCCGTCGCCGTCGCCGTCGCCGTCGCCGTCGCCGTCGCCGTCGCCGTCGCCGTCGCCGTCGCCGTCGCCGTCGCCGTCGCCGTCGCCGTCGCCGTCGCCGTCGCCGTCGCCGTCGCCGTCGCCGTCGCCGTCGCCGTCGCCGTCGCCGTCGCCGTCGCCGTCGCCGTCGCCGTCGCCGTCGCCGTCGCCGTCGCCGTCGCCGTCGCCATCCTTATACTTTGTGAGAACCAATAAAAAAAGTCAAGCAGAAACCAATGATTCCGCCTGTCACATTTGAATCAGCGTCTCCCGATTATAAAAGACAGTATTCCAAACCAATGAATTAACCGATTGAATTAGGAGAAACTTTGATAATGCTCTCAGTGATTTAAATTGTCATGTTACATTGTACATCACCACCGTCACAATACTACTTCTATATTGGATTTTACAACATCATTCTCTCAGAAGCTGAACAGAATATCTGTCTGCTCTGTGTGCTTACTGGTATATTTTTCTCCCGCTGGTTTTAATCGATATAAGGTCAGTACTTTGAAAACGAGGAATAAACTTCATCAACTCATATACTAGTGTTTGTACTACAACGGAATATCGCACAATGACTAATTCAAAATCTCTCTTCGATCCAAAAGATGTTATTGTAAATATCCTTTGAATGCATGGGTTTAAAATTTAAATTTAATTCATATCTTACTATAACTGTAGGTTCCTTAATTTTTTAATATATATATATATATATATATATATATATATATATATATATATATATATATATATATATATATATATATATATATGCACCGTTGGGTCAAAAGCAGGAATGTATGTCTTGAGGGACAATCTCGGTTGATGGCCACCTCGATATGACCACGTAGGGCATAGCAAATTGCAAAAAAATAACCCTAAAACCGGATTTCCCACAACAAGTTTAGCTGAAAACGTGGTATCACTTGCGATCCTAAGTCCACTGGGTCAAAAGTTATTTCTATTACCGTTGGTGGCCATCTTGGCGGCCATCTTGGATATCTCTAATTGCGCAGGGTTATATAAACTAGGCCCAAAAATCAGCTTTGGCAACTTGACTACAAATTATCGAATTGTTGATCTCATCTGTGATACAGATGTAGGATCTACATGTATGACATTAATCGAAATAGTGTACGCGCACGCGCAAGCGCACGCGCACGCGCACGCGCACGCACGCACGCACGCACACACACACACACACACACACACACACACACACACACACACACATACACAAACTGACGCACACGAAACTCTCTCGATAACTGTCGCGTCATTACAACTGTAGTATTTAATAATGAAATATTATCAGTTAAAGTCTTGACCCATCGGAGAGGTCGTCAAGCAAAATTATATAATTATGTATTGCGTTGTGTTCAAACAATGCGGGACTGCCGTCACGTGACGTGCTTTGTTTCTGCTTGGCATCCAGTTGAACGTATGACGTTGCAGTACATGGACGTGTTACGTCACAGCTTCTAGATATGGACCCAGAACAGTCTTTCCCTGGTGCACGAAGATCTGGGATCGCACTCCTGCATGGCCCGAGAACACACGACGTTCCAAGCGACCGACGGTGACAAGGCGAGCTGGCAACAGGGTGATTGTGCGAACTTCGATAGAACGAGACGGGACGTCGGATGCGGTCAAATTGACGAAAGTGACACTGACATTAGCCATATTTAATTATTGGCCGCTAATAGGGTTATTTAATGTCGAGATGTCCGGAGTGGTGTAATTCAGTTTAGGTAACCATGGTTGGGAGGAGAGTAAACTCCTTTCGCTGTTCATAGCATTCTTCCCCTAACAGGGTTTTGAGGTTGGGTGCCGGCTTGCAAATTCCTTCCATGCCCGTTTTCAACAGAAAGTAATTTACAACAGTTGGTTCGGTAATATTGATTACCACGACATAGTAAATGACTGGCAGGTTGTCGACGGTGATTTTTCGTCAATCGATGTAACATTTCATGGAAAATTAAAACTTAACACATTTAAATGCGTCTTATTTTTTGTTTCACAGATGAAACAATTTGCATATATTGCACGGTG
>OZ024862.1:34846189-34856189 GCA_964017155.1 Oasisia sp. SBJ-2009 | reverse complement strand
CAAATTGCTTAGCATCAATTTCACCTTCAATTGTTTCATCCACCCATTTCATTATTATTGATTCAAACACCTTGGCAGCTATTGGAGTTAGTGAAATTGGTCTAATGTCTTTTTCAATCGACACAGGGGGGCTTGTTTTTGGCAACGGTATTATATTGGCCATTTTCCATTCCACAGGGAGTACACCTTTTCTTAGTGAATTGTTAAAAATAGCAGTTAATGGAGGGGCGAAAACATTTGCATAGTTTCTTAACACCCATGCAGGTATGTTGTCAGGCCCAGTAGCCTTGTTGTCTTTAACACTCTCCAAAGCTTTAAAAGTAGTATATACGCTTATCACATACTGATCCGGCAGTTCCTCGTTAACGTCGAACACCTTGTGGTTCTTATTTAACCGAGGCAAATGGTCACTCACAGACACAAAGAAATCATTCATTGTATTGGCCAGTAAGCCACAATCACCATCCGTTGTTTTGTTAGCTAGACCTTGCATGCATGAATTGCCATTTGTTTTAAGTCCCATTATTGTTTTCATATGCTTCCACCAATCGTGGGATCCCGATTCATGCATTGCTGCAATTTGTGTTTGGTAAAAATTATACTTAAGTTTCGACGCGGCTCGGTTGACCTTATTACGCAATATTTTTGCTTGATTCATATCACCACTCATGTGAGCTCGCTGTCGTTTACGAACTAAGTCTCTGAACCAGTCTGTAACCCATGGTTTATCAGCCGTATGCCTCGTAACAACTTTAGTAGGAAAGCATATTTCCATCAGGTTGCTAATAACCGTTTGATAATATGAATATTGATCTGCACATGAATCAAGCCTAAATAGGGGTTCCCATTTAATGGCTGATAAAGCCATATTGAATGTGGCTTTTTCTTTTGGCCCCATACACCTTACGGTTAACCGTGTCACGCATCCAGTATCAACTGAGCTTTTCGCTTTAGGTTTAAGCAAAACCATGTTATGGTCCGATGACCCCAGTTCGGAGATAGTAACAGGTGGGGTGTATACCTCCTCCATATTCGTCCATATTTTGTCTAATATCGCCTGTCCACGTGTTACAACATTAACTACTTGGACAAATCTATAGTGGGTTTTCATAAAGTTATCCCGCAACTGGTTGAAATCGCCAGTTATGATCACACCACATTCTGGGTGTTTTCGCATTACAGTGTCAATGCTGGTGATTAAATGATCACGTATTTTTAAATACTCCGTCTTTGGAGTATAATATAAACATGCCACCAGTATACATGACAATTTTCGAGGCGTTTTCTTTGGCATAACCTTAATCCACATTACCTCTAAATCATCAACCTCCATATCATTCAATCTCCTATACTTTAAATCATGTCTAATGTAGCAAGCTACACCACCGGCTCGTCCATGACCCCTGTCTTTCCTCTCTAAGCAAAACCCTTGCATAGTAAGGCTACTTGAATCCATATAGTCTTTAAACCATGTCTCACTAACACATACAATTGAGACATCATGTGTTGCTACAGTTACATGCAATTCGTCCACTTTTTCACTGTTCAAAGATCTGGCATTTAAATTAATTAAGGAAGGCAGATCCCATTTGCGTATTTTGTCCGCTGTTGGATTCGGAACACAAAACCGCGTTGAATCAGAGTTCTCGGTTTGTGTGTTCAGGGGAAGTTCCATGGCCAGATCGTTTAGGCCCATTTCCTAATCACGGGTGTGATGCTTTTCTTTATGTCCTCGTTCCCCGCACTGACGACACAACACTTTGTCGGGGTGTCTGCAGGTGGCAGTGACGTGGTTCGACTCACCGCATTTGGCACACTTGCCCATCGACTGACGAGTACGACGCTTAACCACTGTCCACTTACCGTCAGGTGCCACTGTTGCGTTCGGCGATCGGTCGTGGTTCGTTGCGTTTGACACGTGTCGGTGTTGTTGTTGATGTTGGCGTTTGTGCTGTTTCGGTGGCTGTTCTGGGAGAGACAGATTCAACAGCAATCTGCCAACTCCGCTCTCAGATAGATGCAGCCCGTCTCTCTGGAAAGCCGCGTCGTCGGCAGCCCCGTTCCGAAACGTGAAATTTGCGTCGTTGTCGATGAATTTGACATCGACTTCGTTGCATGCTTCCTTCACTTTCATGTTGACTTCGGCTCGTCTGTCTGGATTGGCTCGACGCTTCGACGGCAGTACGCTACTCACCGTGATGGTTGGTGTCACGGTTTTCGCCTTCCGCAGTAGTTGCGCGATGTTTTCTTTTATGTGTTCTGCACTGACGTCACTCGTTGTTTCGTGTGTACCACCAACGATGAATATTTCGTCGATGGTTTCCGTATTAGCCGCGTCATCGATCATTTGTTCGATATCGGCGAGAGTGGCGCCTGACTTCCTTCGAATCTTGATGGGATTGCCACTGGACGTTTTATCAACGTGTACGTCACGTAGCAGGCTGTTCCCCACAAGCAGTGTCACGGCCTGTGGTCTCCCATCGTTGGCGTCGGCGTAGCCGTCTGGACGCTTGCCTGTAATGTACATATATATATAATATGTATTATATACATGTATAAACATATGTATATATGTAAATAATATATATATATATACATTTAATATTATAAACATACATATATATGTGTACATATATGAACATATTTGTGCATATATATATATATATATATATATATATATATATATATATATATATATATATATATATATATATACATATATATACACGTTTATACATGAATGTGTGAGAGAGAATATGTGTTTACGTTCACACGAAATCTTTTCATAAGCATAGGCTTACATATATATACATGTATAAATATATGTATATAGGTAAATAATAGATATATATATGTATATATATATATATATATATATATATATATATATATATATATATATATATATTATGTATTAACACATTCGAACGACGCCACATTTATTCATAAAAAATAAATAATTACTGTATTCTTGGTATAATTTACATGCATATACAAGTGATATCTACGTCCAAATCATATTACTTGCGCAAAGAATATTTTCTTCCGAAATTACAGTGTATTTCCTTTAGCACATACTTTTGTAGACTTTGATTTACTTACCGATATACTTACTGGTCACTCAAAGAGGTCAGAGTGCGTTTACCATTCCGTCAACCACTGCATCCTTTGGCGACGCCGCTTTCGTAGAGGCTGGAGTGTCATTATCATTATCATTGTCAACATAATCAACATTATCGTCACCACCAACACCATGTCATGACCGTCACCATCAGCATAACCAATTACATCATCATCATCATAAGAATTTGGTGCAGTAGGAAGAAGGAATCCACGAACAGAAGACAGCATAAGCGAACACACAGGAGCATAAAAATCCAGTAGAAATTGACGACGATCCGGACATAAAATTGTAAACTAATGTTGTGTTTGATTTTCAATATAAAAAAATATCAAATTAACTGGCATATGCGCACGGACAGCCTATGCAAAGAACATATTTATTAGACAGGGTACTAAAGTTGTTATTAAACAAATCGAGATTATCCAGAATTGCCTTTTTTGGTAGTCCGGGAAACCCTTCTGGATATCTGAAAAGAAAAATTGGCTTTTAACTCAAATGTCCGGGTTTGGTTAAAACAAATTGGTGCCAATTTCTTCTGGACTATATACTCTATATACGGCTGCTAATGTGTACCAATGGTAAACGCTTCCACTTCGCACAGTGTCAAGAACTCCATGGAATTCATCTGGATGAAGAGAAAGCGACCGATGGCTCCGTATACACAAGTCAGGTTGACGCTGTTGCCGACGGCTCCTGGGTGTGTGGCGCAGAGATTGTACGGAGACTGGTCCGGTCTCCGGGCAGTCGTAGCTCGGACATCGGTCAAGCCAACGAAGAAGTTGTGAAGTCGTTCCTCTAAGTAAATATAATAACAGCACGTGACATATTAGAATTGCAACTTGTTGTTACAAGTGTATACATGTGTGCGTGCGTGCGTGCGTGTGTATATAAAACAATTTTTTTATTTAATAAGATATATCACCAACAAGAGTAATAAGTATATATGTATTGACAAAATACATTCAGCACTAGTAATAACTGAATTGTGTTATTGACCATTAGAGTAGGGCGGGGTAATACACCTTTGTGAAGCAATACGCCCATACCACCTTTACCAACGAACGCCTAACGCACTACATCACTTATTGTGCTTTTTACGTGGTGCTATATCTTGCTTTTTTCTGACGAGAGCATTAGTGTTCAAATGTAAATATATTTTGTGTTTTTCTTGATTTTGATGTAAACATTAACATCTACCTTTGTATCAATAAATTAATTCTTGTTAAAGGTAGAATGCTATGCATGCATCATCATAATTAACTTGTGAACATATTAGTAACAATAATCCTGGGTGATAATAAGCACCTACGTTGATGTTTTACCCAACATCTGTTTTGGCAAACATGGCTATATATTGCAATGTATTACAAATATGTTATAAAGTACAGAAACATTTTGTATGATCACAATAACTACAATGCTAATTACACAATTATCGATATCAATATCACTACTTTCATTTCTATATACCGCTATTTAAATCAATCTAAGGCGGACACTAGGTGTGCAAGATTATATTTCATTATTATATCGATTGCATCATTATGTGTTCTCATTTGCAAAGATCAAAAGTAAAATATTTGGCATCGTTGTACGAGCAATTGGGCATTGCTTTAATGTCGTAAAAGATTGTTGTGGGCGTCAAATGCCGACCTTGGGAGAATTGCCCATTTTGGCACATTCACAGGCAAGGGGTAATACGCCTAATTTTTTAGTTTTGTTTTAAATGCATATATCCTGAATTTTGTAGTATTCAAACTTTGAATTCTGGTTATTTTAACATCCTCTTTGGGAGTATTAAGGTGGTTTTGTTTCCAATAAATTTTACTATTTGTTATTATTCAATTTCTTCCTTAAGGTGGGCGAATTCCCCGCCATACTCTATAATTACATATCCGGCATATGCATATTATAGCAAGGAAACATTTTGCGTACGGAATAAATGACGGCTGAGAATGCGAATCGAGAGTACGTGCACCGTCCTCCCGAAGTCGACCATCCACCACGCCTTGTCGTCCCGGGCCGTGTGTGCACAACTACCTGGGGACATAAACTGAACACGTTAGCGCCGTATACGCGATCACCTACAGCATAACGTTGGCCCATGCTTAGTTATATTTTGTGAACAGACTCCAGGAAGCCGTAAAAATGCACGTTTCACACTGGGTGGGTTCAGACATTCGGTGGTAAAGGTGGTTATCATTTTAATTTTAGCTGCAAGAGTTTCTTTATGGGCAACGCTTTATCAATAACAGCTGTACGCCGGACTGCTTAGTCTAGGAGACGTACTGCCAGAAGGTTAATGTAACTCACATATAATTAAACACTATTTTAGCACAATGGAAAATATGAAGTGATTTTTATTTAACTGAGTCAGACTGTAGCGTATTGAATCGGTTAATAAAAATTACGCATTTCCAAAGATCTTTTCATACGTAATATCACTAGAACGTTGTGACATTAGCCAAACAAACATTCCCGAATGCGTTTCCCACTAAACAACGGTTCCTAGCTGTTTCCCCACAAAGAGTAAATATCTAAGGGCAAAACATAGTGTATATATATATATATTATATATATATATATATATATATATATATATACACACACACTATATATGCATAAATACACGCATATATATATATATATATATATATATATATATATATATATATATGTATATATAATATATACATACATAATATATACACACACATCATAATATATACAAGTATAGTATTCCATCGCATAAGTGAAAGACTTCACAAACTTGGATGTGCACGCATTTCACTGTACTTAGTGCTGTTATAACAATTTAACATCTACTGTACTTATTACATACTATTTTCCATGTGTGCACAATATGTATATGTGCCAGGGGTTGAGTAGTGACTCTAGTAATATGCTCTTTCTTTGTAAAAGTACAACATTAATGTGTGTTGAACCCATAAAAACTACTATTTCCTAAACATGACCTCCTGTTGCTATGTTTCATTCCCGAGGGAGTCTAGATCCCATAAATAAATGACATGTGGACAGCTAGAAGAGTTGGTGGGTGTAATGAAGTTTGGTTGGTTATAATTATATTAAGGTGGAGGGGATTTAAAATGTATGGTCATGGTTTCATTTATATGGATATTTCCTATTTATAAGTAACATAGAGAAAACGCTAATAAATCACATCAACCATAATTATGCAGTTTTATTTTATTCTCTAACCTCTCTGCTGTGAATTTCACTCCATTGAAATAAATATTCAAATTGACTGAAAAATAATTGTCAAAAAATGTCATAAATAGCAAACATTACTTTGTATAGATACAAAAAAGATTATTAAACGCATATAACAGTGCCACACTGCTGTGTGATAAAAATCTTTTGCGTTAAAGCACATTATTCTGACTGCAATCAGTCACAACTGTATTTTATGGTGTTATAAAATGAATATATCTGATAGGAATACATAATTATTAGTACACGATCTCAAGAAGCATGCATAAACTCATATTTATGTACAAGTCTACTAAATGTGGTTTTAAACTCTACATATTACGTCACTGTGGCTGCCCAACACCCAATTTCATACATTGATTTTGCCAGAACAATTACAAAACGAGTATATCCGTTTCCTACAAGCATGAGTTGTTAATGACGATTTGGTACCAGAACCTGTATCGTCTAACAATATCCAAGATTTTTTCAAGTTCGTTATTTTAAATAAATTCTCGTTAGGTGTGCTAGCGTAATTGTGTGTCTATGTGCATGTATGTCTGAGTGTCTGTGTGTGTCTAGTAATGATACATGTATGCCTAATCCTACGTTTTAAATGTGTCTCTCTGTCTGTCTGTCTGTCTGTCTGTCTGCCTGCCTGTCTGTCTGTCTGTCTGTCTGTCAGTCTGTCTGTCTGTCTGTCTGTCTGTCTGTCTGTCTGTCTGTCTGTCTGTCTCTCCCTCTGTCTCTCCCTCTGTCTCTATCTGTCTGTTTGTTTGTTTGTCTGTCTGTCTGTCTGTCTGTCTGGCTGTCTGTCTGTCTGTCTGTCTGTCTGTCTCTCCCTCTGTCTCTCCCTCTGTCTCTATCTGTCTGTTTGTTTGTTTGTCTGTCTGTCTGTCTGTCTGGCTGTCTGTATGTCTGTCTGTCTGTCTGTCTGTCTCTCCCTCTGTCTCTCCCTCTGTCTCTATCTGTCTGTTTGTTTGTTTGTCTGTCTGTCTGTCTGTCTGGCTGTCTGTCTGTCTGTCTGTCTGTCTGTCTCTCCCTCTGTCTCTCCCTCTGTCTCTATCTGTTTGTCTGTCTGTCTGTCTGTCTGTCTGTCTGTCTGTCTGTCTGTCTGTCTGTCTGTCTGTCTGTCTCTCCCTCTGTCTCTCCCTCTGTCTCTATCTGTCTGTTTGTCTGTCTGTTTGTCTGTCTGTCTGTCTGTCTGTCTGTCTGTCTGTCTGTCTGTCTGTCTCTCCCTCTGTCTCTCCCTCTGTCTCTATCTGTCTGTTTGTCTGTCTGTTTGTCTGTCTGTCTGTCTGTCTGTCTGTCTGTCTATCTGTCTGTCTGTCTGTCTCTCCCTCTGTCTCTCCCTCTGTCTCTATCTGTCTGTTTGTCTGTCTGTCTGTCTGTCTGTCTGTCTGTCTCTCCCTCTGTCTCTCCCTCTGTCTCTATCTGTCTGTTTGTCTGTCTGTCTGTCTGTCTGTCTGTCTGTCTCTCCCTCTGTCTCTCCCTCTGTCTCTATCTGTTTGTTTGTTTGTTTGTCTGTCTGTCTGTCTGTCTGTCTGTCTGTCTGTCTGTCTGTCTGTCTCTCCCTCTGTCTCTCCCTCTGTCTCTATCTGTCTGTTTGTTTGTCTGTCTGTCTGTCTGTCTGTCTGTCTGTCTGTCTGTCTGTCTGTCTGTCTCTCCCTCTGTCTCTCCCTCTGTCTCTATCTGTCTGTTTGTTTGTCTGTCTGTCTGTCTGTCTGTCTGCTGTCTGTCTGTCTGTCTGGCTGTCTGTCTGGCTGGCTGTCTGTCTGTCTGTCTGTCTGTATGTCTGTCTGTCTGTCTGTCTGTCTGTATGTCTGTATGTCTGCATGTCTGTCTCTGTCTCTGTCTCTGTCTCTGTCTCTCGGTCACTGTGAACTAAAGGATGTATATATACACTTTCAGCGGAGTTATTTGTCTCAAATTAACACGAGGCAAACACGTATTTTATACATGTTTGGGCGCAAACGCAGGTCACGGTGACTTCGGTGCGCTATAATCCATGATGTTGATGTAAACAAATTATCGGATGACATTTTAAGCAACACTTTACACTAATCACCACTCGAACAGCCCGTATTACGTATTCTGTGAATGATTTGCTTTTTGTCGCACGTTGTTGAATTTACACTCATAGCGCACGCGCAGAAAGGTCAACCGGAAAATTGCAAGCTCGACAACGTCTCGACGCGACTGGCGTCAGCGACAGATTGATGACTGCAATCACGTTATACTGCTCAGCGAAATCATACAGCACTGTTCATACATGGTCGCGAATAAACTCGCCATTATAGTATTAATTTGATGTAGCACTGCTTAAATATCGCCTTTCCTCTGACATAATTTGTATGTTACTTTCTCTTATACCTAGATTAAAACGCCAAAAAAACGGTGCTGTTTATCTTCTCTTTAAACATTATTCAATAGATAATAAGTATATATTGCATTCAATAAACATATAATGAATCAGCCGAAACAAACCAAACCAAATCAAATTTATTTTGCAACAACAACAACATAACAGTTTAAAGAAAATAGCAATTTAGATAAATAAAGTTATCTTGTTTCCTGTGATATTTGTACAAATATGTACACGATGATTATCACGAGACATCCTAAGTGAGACAACGGGTCGAACCGGTGTATGCGATGGAGAAAAGAGCGAATTATTATAGGACATTATTGTTAGATATCAATTATGAGAACTATGTGCGAATTTAAATATACATGTACACAATAAATACATATTTAATTGCACTCCACACGTCTGGCATTTATTCAAAGCACGTCGTCAAGATAGTTGTTTAGATATTGACTGGATAATAACGATTTGAATTTATATATGGATTTCACATTTCGTATGTTATAATCGCGATTATTCAATAGCGCCATTATCAATACCTTCCAACTAGTAAGTGTTAACGGAACTAAATCGTTGGAGATACTAGTATTCATGGTAAAACAAGGTTTTGCTCAATCTAATAACATTCGCACGTGACATGGGGAGCGGTGGTCGCGCGGTAGAGCGCCGGACTGTCAATCGAGGGGCGGTGGTTTAATCCCACCTACCGCCGTTTCGAAACTTAGGCAGTTTCGTTCACCCTATATTTGCCTGTGTCTTTCGGATGAGACACTAAAAACCGGTGGTCCCTTCTATCTGGTGTCTATGCCAGGGGAAGTAAAAGATCCCACACAGGGTAAATGTGTAACGTGTAGTGGACCCACACATTCTCGTTGGACTTCAAACGCCTTGCAAATGGCCCCGTCCTGTATCTGATAAAAGAAGAGAAGAGGAAGTTTGTGCGAGACAATAGATCAGTTCCCAAAGTGAGGTTCGCGTAGACCCGGCCACGGGGGATGGGGGAGAGATAGGGCTGCCCCTGGAATATTTTGGTGGAGGGTATAGACATATGGTCCTGCCAACCCCAGTAAAACCGATGTTAAAGCTAGACGGCTGCGAAAATGTGTTACTCATACGTACCCATCCCAGCCGGCGGTTCTCAGCCTCTCCCCAGCCCGATACATGTCGTTACAACATCAGTGGTGTTACGAAACAATATTATAGACACAACGTCATGTCAGTGTTAGAGAACAGTATACAATTGTCACCGAGTGTGATTGCATGAACACAGGCGTCGGCCTATATCAACTCAACGATCG
>OZ024862.1:34823689-34836189 GCA_964017155.1 Oasisia sp. SBJ-2009 | reverse complement strand
CAGCCAGATAGCCAGCCAGCCACCCAGTCAGCAAGCCAGGCAGCCAGCCAGACAGCCAGCCAGCCAGCCAGTTCGGAAACAAGTGAACGCATTACTTTAAAATGTCTTAGAATGTTTCAGAATGTCGTAGATCGCGGTCGAGATTCAACCGTATAGGAGGAACACCTTATTTGCCTTTTGTTGTTGTTAAGTACAGTGACCTGTGTATATTACTTGGCTAAGGCAGTCCAAGTACGCTCGGCTATTGACAATTGAAGGCACTTATTGATTAGCCCTTGATCCGCAAAAAAACATAGTGTATCATCGACGATGCGAATTTCGAACAACAGTCGACCCGCTTTGGCGTGACATTCAACATTTAATATCCATCTTATATCTGTGTGTATCAAGTGCTTCATATGTTACGTACATCCAATGACCGTACATATAGGTCGGATGTAGAGACGTAAATAGGGCTGCGCGAGTGAATTGATATAGATTTGCAGCACAATATCGTGTTGCGTTAATGTGAATTTCTACAACGTGGATTTTCCATGGCTCTCATTTTCCAGGCTGTCATTTTGTTCTGTTGTTTACGTGGTGTCGGGCAAAGATTATTTATCACCAGAACACTGTGTTCGTCATTTAATCATAAATTGTTAAGAGAGGAAACATTGATGATAAATGATGTAAGCACCTTTCCGGTACAATGGACATCGATCGAGGAATAAAGCGCGCAAGTGAAAATTATTGCTCTTTCCGGCCCGTTATGAGCTGTTTGCTACGTAATGACAAAAAACAAACGAGACCATGTTATGTATGGTCTACTTAACGAGACCATTCACAACAGTTCCCCACCTCGTCGTCCGTAAGCGTATTCAAAGTAAAAGTTATTGCAATACGCAAACTATTTGAAAATGATAACTTAACAGGATAATAATTGCCACCTTCTAGATAAGAAGCAAACAGATATTCTGTTCAGCTTCAGAGAAAATAATGTTATAAAATCCCATATCGAAGTAATATTATGAAGGTGGTGATGTACAATGTAACATAACAATTGAAACCAGTGAGAGCATTATCAAAGTTTCTTCTAATTCAATCGGTCGATTCATTGGTTTGGAATACTGTCTTTTATAATCGGGAGACGCTGATTCAAATGTGACAGGCGGAATCATTGGTTTCTGCTTGACTTGTTTTTTGGTTCTCACAAAGTATAATGATGATGACGACGGCGACGGCGACGGCGACGGCGACGGCGACGGCGACGGCGACGGCGACGGCGACGGCGACGGCGACGGCGACGGCGACGGCGACGGCGACGGCGACGGCGACGGCGACGGCGACGGCGACGGCGACGGCGACGGCGACGGCGACGGCGACGGCGACGGCGACGGCGACGGCGACGGCGACGGCGACGGCGACGGCGACGGCGACGACGACGACGACGACGACGACGACGACGGTGATAATGATAATATAAACCAGCTCATTTTACACAATGATTCACTGTTTGTAAATATTTTATTTTATTTTGTTGAAAGTATTTATTTACGACAAAAAGGAAAACAATTATATTATAATTATGAATAAAGAGATATCGTTTATGGTATACTTTTAAATATCATTTATCCAAACAAATAACATTTCTTCACACAACAGACTTGCAACATGTTTGGGATGGCAATCCGTATTTTTGACTTAACATTATGTAAGAATCCGTATCAATCCGTATCACTAATCAGATTTTCCAGTTAACTGGCCTAAGTTATTAAGGCCTTTTCAAAACGGTTTTTCCACGTATTTTCATCGTTTTTTCCATGTGTAGGGTAACCTGGGGCAAGACGGCCCCTGGGGGTAAGACGGCCCCCCGTCTTATCTGAAAAACGAGTGAACCCAAACTAACATTGAATAGTGTAGCATGATGCTGCTACCTAGCAAATATTCTTAGCGACCGCAAGGCCAAACGCTACCAAAAATAAGTTCACAAACTGTTTTTAAAGTTTTGCATACCCTGTGATCTAATAATCACTCTTCGGTCAAATTGATGCTAACATGTCTACCGTGTGATGGTAAGCCAGTGACTGGTACTAATGCACTTACAACTATATACGTTTTCAATAACTTTCATCGAAAATGGAAGCGACATTAAAGGATTATGTGTGAAGGTGAAAAAGTCAGCACTGGTGTGTATGGGGCAAGACGGCCCCCGTATGAACGGGGCAAGACGGCCCCGGGGCCGTCTTGCCCCGCCGTGCAGTACGAATATGATATGTAAACGCAATAAAGCTGTGATGTATTTATAGCATACACAATAGTTTAAATAAAACGTGAAAGAAAGTCGACGAAAGCAGCCTTGTTTGGTGTCCGGAGAACCATTCAGTTGCAGTCGGCCACGAGAAGTCTGGGTTCAATGCTATATTTGGGCTCATACAATAATTGGGCTCATAGCGAGTGCCCACCAGGGCTCCCGTATTTCATGTGTCCCAACCGCGAATCAGAGTGTGATTGGACAGTAGAGTATGTGCAAGCCATTCGTTAATACAGTTAATGTTAATGAATTTAAGGCTTGTGATGATGCAAATTCCAAAGCTAGCTAATGAGTGTTTTCAGTGACGAGTGTAATGATAATGCAGAATATTGCTTCTAATGACAACTGTAATTTTTAGACATTGTAATTAATGATGAGTGGTTTCGATTGATGATTAGGCTATTGTATCTGCCGCGAAGTATCTGCATACTAACACTATAATGATTTTAATGCCTGTGATGATGCAGATGCCAAAGGGTGATCGTAATGTCGAGTAATGCGGAGTGGTGATTATTTCTGTTTACGATGAGTGATAATAATAGTAGTAGTTAATGACGGTTTAAATAAATAATGGATAAAACACATTGTTTTTATATAATTACAACGGTTAAACCTAATATTAGAGTAAATAGGCGAGGGGCCGTTTTGCCCCAGGCAAGACGGTTTTATTGGAGCACATTTTAAACTTGCTATAACTTACGTTTTGGTTATTCAATCGTTCAGAGACTTGTGTCATACATAAAGTATATACACCTCAATACTATTAATGCACAATTATGCATCGACAAGTTATGGATACAAAAATTCACAACTTTTTCCTTAGGGGGGCCGCGCTGCCCCAAGTTACCCTATGTGTTTGTAATGTCATTCTGCATTACTCCCGCTATAAGGAAGTCAAATATAATTTTGTGTGTGTTTTAGATCAATTTAATGCCTTCTAGTCGACGTAAATGCCGATGTCACAAGGCGCGAGCATTTAGCGCAGTTCAGACGCATCGGGGCCTCAAAGCCCGGCTTTGTTCAATCAAGTTGATTTCTAGCGTGTGCATTGTGAAGTCGAAATTAAAAACAATTAGCCATATTTTATAAAGTTATGCTTAAAACAAATATATCTGTATTATATAGAATAACAATTAATGATGTAGCCTAAGTTTGGGGGAAATATTCGCAAATCGCAAGGCATCGCCTTTGCGGTCGTGGTGCGTCTGGGGAGCGCTAACTGCTTAGGCCCAGTGACATCGCCTTATTTACGTAGACTCGACGACACTAAATTGATCTAAATTAAAACAAATATATCCGATATCTTTTTAGCAGGAGTGATGCAAAATGACATTCCAAACACATACACCTCCAAAAAAACGTGATAAAACCGTTTTGAAAAGGGCCTAATAATTTAGGTTTATTTCACTTCAGCACGTTTAAACTGCGTACCTGAAAACAGACAGTATCATAACATAATGACAATTTATGTCAGCAGTTCGCGCATATATCGAAGTTTCACTAGCAAGCGTCAACAGTTTGAAATCAGAAATGCAGGCGATTTCATTGAACTCGGCGTCGCTCCATTTCCTGTCGTCACGCGCCTGTCACGCGCCCCGTTCCCACCCGTTGAGCCACCTGCCGCAGTTTTAAGAACTAAAATGTACCAGCACGCCATCTATTATGCGCTACAATAAACTAATCAGTGGATTTGTTCGTTCGTTTCGATTCGATTTACTTAGTCACTAACACTAACAGTAAACGATTATTCCATTATGCTGTATAGATTGGTGACGCGTATAAGGACATAATGTAGTTACAAATAATTTCTCCATACATTTAGTTAAAATCCGTATCAAAACGGAGTATCACTTTAAAAACCACCAAAATCCGTATCGGATACGGGTAATCCGTATCCTGTGGCAAGTCTGACATAAAAAAATTACATATAATTATATATGGCTTTCGAATGGATGCATATTCTACACGTAAAACTGAAATTATTACATTTACTAATTATAATGTACACAACATCGTACACATCTTAGTACGTTTGGTTGAAGGTTTACTGCAACGCCCTGACTATTGCCAGAGCTGCTCTGACAATAAGGGCGAGAAAAACATCTTATTGCCAGAGCAGAAACCAATGCGCCCCTAGCGGATTTTCAGTGCAAATCTCAGAGCAGCTCTGGCTATAAGAAAAGAAATATTTGTTATTGCCAGAGCAGAAATCGAATGATGGTAATGTGCATGCGCGTCCGGTTGGCGATGTGGTTAGCGAACATATGTCGACATAGTGATTGTTTCAGATACACATGACGCCTTGGTATAATTTTTTGACTGATATTTAGGCGATCGTACCGGGGAAACTGCGATAATATCGATCCGCAGAGCTGCCCTGGCAATAAGGGCGAAACAATTTCATAATGCCAGAGCAGAAACCAATGCGCTCCTAGCGGATTTTCAGTGCAAATCTCAGAGCAGCTCTGGCTATAAGAAAAGAAAAATTTCTTATTGCCAGAGCAAAAATCGAATGATGGTAATGTGCATGCGCGTCCGGTTGGCGATGTGTTTAGCGAACATATGTCGACATAGTGATTGTTTCAGATACACATGACGCCTTGGTATCGTTTTTTGACTGATTTAGGCGATCGTAGCGGGGAAACTGCGATGATATCGATCCGCAGAGCTGCTCTGGCAATAAGGGCGACAAAAAGAGACGGATGAAGGTGCTACAGACAGCTCGCTTTACGTACGTCCCCCAAGGTACGGTAGTTGCTACTAACAGCGAACATTGCGGTAATCGCCATACACCGAGACGTTACGATAATCGCAATTGACTGAAATCATTATTAGGGTAATCTTATGCGCCAGTGACGTAAACCGCTTACGTCACTGGCGCATGCATGTTCGAACATGCTATGTCTGTTCAATGGTATTTGATGTATCCAGTACGTCGCGGATTGCTTACGTCAGAATCACAATTATTAGTGAAGATTCCGCCAATCTTTACCTTTTTCAACATTGCGCCAATGACGTAAACGCTCTGGCTTACGTCATTGGCGCATAAGTATCAAAATGGCAGCGCCCTGAATCTAAGATACCATGTTTTGATACCATTAAACTATAACTAATTGTTTAATAACGATCTTTGTGCACAATTACTAGGCACAACCAATATATGTAGTATACATATGTAAGTTAATACTGTGAACCTCTCACTGACCGGAGTATCCCTTTAAATGACAGTTGTGGATATGTCGCGGGGAATTATAGCTACAAACAACACGGAAAGCAATCGCGTACCACACACACCAAACAAAGGTCAGAGAGCAAGGACAAACAGTGGTCAGAGAGCAAGGACAAACAGTGGGCAGAGAGCAAGGACAAACAATGGTCAGAGAGCAAGGAAAAAGAGTGGTCAGAGAGCAGGGCCAAACAGTGGTCAGAGAGCAAGGACAAACAGTGGTCAGAGAGCAAGGACAAACAGTGGTCAGAAAGCAACGACAAACAATGGTCAGAGAGCAAGGACAAACAGTGGGCAGAGAGCAAGGGCAAACAGTGGTCAGAGAGCAAGGACAAACAATGGTCAGAGAGCAGGGAAAAACAATGGTCAGAGAGCAAGGACAAACAGTGGGCAGAGAGCAAGGGCAAACAGTGGTCAGAGAGCAAGGGCAAACAGTGGTCTGAGAGCAAGGACAAACAATGGTCAGAGAGCAAGGGCAAACAGTGGGCAGAGAGCAAGGGCAAACAGTGGTCAGAGAGCAAGGGCAAACAGTGGGCAGAGAGCAAGGGCAAACAGTGGTCTGAGAGCAAGGACAAACAATGGTCAGAGAGCAGGGAAAAACAATGGTCAGAGAGCAAGGGCAAACAGTGGTCAGAGAGCAAGGAAAAACAGTGGTCAGGGAGCAGGGAAAAACAATGGTCAGAGAGCAAGGGCAAACAGTGGTCAGAGAGCAAGGAAAAACAGTGGTCAGAGAGCAAGGGCAAACAGTGGTCAGAGAGCAAGGAAAAACAGTGGTCAGAGAGCAAGGGCAAACAGTGGTCAGAGAGCAAGGAAAAACAGTGGTCAGAGAGCAAGGACAAACAGTGGTCAGAGAGCAAGGAAAAACAATGGTCAGAGAGCAAGGAAAAACAGTGGTCAGAGAGCAAGGAAAAACAATGGTCAGAGAGCAAGGAAAAACAATGGTCAGAGAGCAAGGACAAACAGTGGTCAGAGAGCAAGGACAAACAGTGGGCAGAGAGCAAGGACAAACAATGGTCAGAGAGCAAGGAAAAAGAGTGGTCAGAGAGCAGGGACAAACAGTGGTCAGAGAGCAAGGACAAACAGTGGTCAGAGAGCAAGGACAAACAGTGGTCAGAAAGCAACGACAAACAATGGTCAGAGAGCAAGGACAAACAGTGGGCAGAGAGCAAGGGCAAACAGTGGTCAGAGAGCAAGGACAAACAATGGTCAGAGAGCAGGGAAAAACAATGGTCAGAGAGCAAGGGCAAACAGTGGTCAGAGAGCAAGGAAAAACAGTGGTCAGAGAGCAGGAAAAAACAATGGTCAGAGAGCAAGGAAAAACAATGGTCAGAGAGCAAGGAAAAACAGTGGTCAGAGAGCAAGGAAAAACAATGGTCAGAGAGCAAGGAAAAACAATGGTCAGAGAGCAAGGACAAACAGTGGTCAGAGAGCAAGGACAAACAGTGGTCAGAGAGCAAGGAAAAACAATGGTCAGAGAGCAAGGAAAAACAGTGGTCGGAGAGCAAAGACAAACAATGGTCAGAGAGCAAGGACAAACAGTGGTCAGAGAGCAAGGACAAACAGTGGTCAGAGAGCAAGGACAAACAGTGGTCAGAGAGCAAGGGAAAACAGTGGTCAGAGAGCAAGAAAAAACAATGGTCAGAGAGCAAGGACAAACAATGGTCAGAGAGCAAGGAAAAACAATGGTCAGAGAGCAAGGAAAAACAATGGTCAGAGAGCAAGGACAAACAATGGTCAGAGAGCAAGGACAAACAATGGTCAGAGAGCAAGGACAAACAGTGGTCAGAGAGCAAGAGCAAACAGTGGTCAGAGAGCAAGGACAAACAGTGGTCAGAGAGCAAGGAAAAACAATGGTCAGAGAGCAAGGAAAAACAGTGGTAAGAGAGCAAGGACAAACAGTGGTCAGAGAGCAAGGAAAAACAGTGGTCAGAGAGCAAGGACAAACAGTGGTCAAAGAGCAAGGGAAAACAGTGGTCAGAGAGCAAGGGAAAATTGTGGGCAGAGAGCAAGGACAAACAATGGTCAGAGAGCAAGGGAAAACAGTGGTCAGAGAGCAAGAAAAAACAATGGTCAGAGAGCAAGGACAAACAATGGTCAGAGAGCAAGGACAAACAATGGTCAGAGAGCAAGGGCAAACAGTGGTCAGAGAGAAAGGGCAAACAGTGGTCAGAGAGCAAGGGAAAACAGTGGTCTGAGAGCAAGGACAAACAGTGGGCAGAGAGCAAGGAAAAACAGTGGGCAGAGAGCAAGGACAAACAGTGGTCAGAGAGCAAGGAAAAACAATGGTCAGAGAGCAAGGACAAACAAAGGTCAGAGAGCAAGGACAAACAAAGGTCAGAGAGCAAGGACAAACAAAGGTCAGAGAGCAAGGGCAAACAGTGGTCAGAGAGCAAGGAAAAACAATGGTCAGAGAGCAAGGAAAAACAGTGGTCAGAGAGCAAGGACAAACAGTGGTAAGAGAGCAAGGACAAACAATGGTCAGAGAGCAAGGAAAAACAATGGTCAGAGAGCAAGGAAAAACAGTGATCAGAGAGCAAGGAAAAACAATGGTCAGAGAGCAAGGAAAAACAATGGTCAGAGAGCAAGGACAAACAGTGGTCAGAGAGCAAGGACAAACAGTGGTCAGAGAGCAAGGAAAAACAGTGGTCGGAGAGCAAGAAAAAACAATGGTCAGAGAGCAAGGACAAACAATGGTCAGAGAGCAAGGAAAAACAGTGGTCAGAGAGCAGGGAAAAACAATGGTCAGAGAGCAAGGGCAAACAGTGGTCAGAGAGCAAGGAAAAACAGTGGTCAGAGAGCAAGGGCAAACAGTGGTCAGAGAACAAGGGAAAACAGTGGTCAGAGAGCAAGGACAAACAGTGGTAAGAGGGCAAGGAAAACAATGGTCAGAGAGCAAATAAAAACAATGGTCATAGAGTAAGGAAAAACAGTGGTCAGAGAGCAAGGAAAAACAATGGTCAGAGAGCAAGGAAAAACAATGGTCAGAGAGCAAGGACAAACAGTGGTCAGAGAGCAAGGACAAACAGTGGTCAGAGAGCAAGGAAAAACAATGGTCAGAGAGCAAGGTAAAACAGTGGTCGGAGAGCAAAGACAAACAATGGTCAGAGAGCAAGGACAAACAGTGGTCAGAGAGCAAGGAAAAACAGTGGTCAGAGAGCAAGGGCAAACAGTGGTCAGAGAGCAAGGGAAAACAGTGGTCAAAGAGCAAGAAAAAACAATGGTCAGAGAGCAAGGACAAACAATGGTCAGAGAGCAAGGAAAAACAATGGTCAGAGAGCAAGGAAAAACAATGGTCAGAGAGCAAGGACAAACAATGGTCAGAGAGCAAGGACAAACAATGGTCAGAGAGCAAGGGCAAACAGTGGTCAGAGAGCAAGAGAAAACAGTGGTCAGAGAGCAAGGACAAACAGTGGTCAGAGAGCAAGGAAAAACAATGGTCAGAGAGCAAGGAAAAACAGTGGTAAGAGAGCAAGGACAAACAGTGGTCAGAGAGCAAGGAAAAACAGTGGTCAGAGAGCAAGGACAAACAGTGGTCAGAGAGCAAGGGAAAACAGTGTTCAGAGAGCAAGGACAAACAATGGTCAGAGAGCAAGGGAAAACAGTGGGCAGAGAGCAAGGACAAACAATGGTCAGAGAGCAAGGGAAAACAGTGGTCAGAGAGCAAGAAAAAACAGTGGTCAGAGAGCAAGGACAAACAATGGTCAGAGAGCAAGGACAAACAATGGTCAGAGAGCAAGGGCAAACAGTGGTCAGAGAGCAAGGACAAACAGTGGTCAGAGAGCAAGGGAAAACAGTGGTCTGAGAGCAAGGAAAAACAGTGGGCAGAGAGCAAGGAAAAACAGTGGGCAGAGAGCAAGGACAAACAAAGGTCAGAGAGCAAGGACAAACAAAGGTCAGAGAGCAAGGACAAACAAAGGTCAGAGAGCAAGGGCAAACAGTGGTCAGCGAGCAAGGTAAAACAGTGGTCAGAGAGCACGGGCAAACAATGGTCAGAGAGCAAGGGCAAACAGTGGTCAGCGAGCAAGGTAAAACAGTGGTCAGAGAGCAAGGACAAACAATGGTCAGAGAGCAAGGGCAAACAGTGGTCAGAGAGCAAGGGCAAACAGTGGTCAGAGAGCAAGGGAAAACAGTGGTCTGAGAGCAAGGAAAAACAGTGGGCAGAGAGCAAGGGAAAACAGTGTTCAGAGAGCAAGGGAAAACAGTGGGCAGAGAGCAAGGACAAACAATGGTCAGAGAGCAAGGGAAAACAGTGGTCAGAGAGCAAGAAAAAACAGTGGTCAGAGAGCAAGGACAAACAATGGTCAGAGAGCAAGGACAAACAATGGTCAGAGAGCAAGGGCAAACAGTGGTCAGAGAGCAAGGGCAAACAGTGGTCAGAGAGCAAGGGAAAACAGTGGTCTGAGAGCAAGGAAAAACAGTGGGCAGAGAGCAAGGAAAAACAGTGGGCAGAGAGCAAGGACAAACAAAGGTCAGAGAGCAAGGACAAACAAAGGTCAGAGAGCAAGGACAAACAAAGGTCAGAGAGCAAGGGCAAACAGTGGTCAGCGAGCAAGGTAAAACAGTGGTCAGAGAGCACGGGCAAACAGTGGTCAGAGAGCAAGGGAAAACAGTGGTCTGAGACCAAGGAAAAACAATGGTCAGAGAGCAAGGAAAAACAATGGTCAGAGAGCAAGGACAAACAAAGGTCAGAGAGCAAGGACAAACAAAGGTCAGAGAGCAAGGACAAACAAAGGTCAGAGAGCAAGGGCAAACAGTGGTCAGAGAGCAAGGGAAAACAGTGGTCAGAGAGCAAGGACAAACAGTGGTCAGAGAGCAAGGAAAAACAATGGTCAGAGAGCAAGGAAAAACAGTGGTCAGAGAGCAAGGACAAACAGTGGTAAGAGAGCAAGGACAAACAATGGTCAGAGAGCAAGGAAAAACAATGGTCAGAGAGCAAGGAAAAACAGTGGTCAGAGAGCAAGGAAAAACAATGGTCAGAGAGCAAGGAAAAACAATGGTCAGAGAGCAAGGACAAACAGTGGTCAGAGAGCAAGGACAAACAGTGGTCAGAGAGCAAGGAAAAACAGTGGTCGGAGAGCAAGGACAAACAATGGTCAGAGAGCAAGGACAAACAATGGTCAGAGAGCAAGGATAACCAATGGTCAGAGAGCAAGGGAAAAAATGGTCAGAGAGCAAGGGAAAACAGTTGGCAGAGAGCAAGGACAACCAATGGTCAGAGAGCAAGGGAAAAAATGGTCAGAGAGCAAGAGCAAACAGTGGTCAGAGAGAAAGTGAAAACAGTGGTCAGAGAGCAAGGACAAACAGTGGTCAGAGAGCAAGGACAAACAGTGGGCAGAGAGCAAGGACAAACAATGGTCAGAGAGCAAGAAAAAAACAGTGGTCAGAGAGCAAGGACAAACAGTTGTCAGAGAGCAAGTGAAAACAATGGTCAGAGAGCAAGGACAAACAAAGGTCAGAGAGCAAGGACAAATAGTGGTCAGAGAGCAAGGACAAACAAGGGTCAGAGAGCAAGGACAAACAAAGGTCAGAGAGCAAGGACAAACAGTGGTCAGAGAGCAAGGACAAACAAAGGTCAGAGAGCAAGGACAAACAATGGTTTCTTAGTAATTAGTTTTCAGTGAACAGTGACCAGGTTCATTGGCTGTCAAGTAATGTTTATTTGTACCTTGAATATGTTGCGCACCTTATCGTTCTTGCCCTAACAATGAGAGCCTTAGAAACAATTATCGACTAGATGTCATTGCTCTAGTCAAACATGCTAGATCGATATCTAATTAAAAATCTTCTTAGACACTCCAATATCAAATAAAACAACACGTATTACAAATTGTGATCGTATGAAGTGTAGGGACTATTATTTAATACCGAGTGGTGTATTTTGCCGATGTGGTACGTACGTCTCGACTCACAATTGCTTATATTTTTTTATTTCACAAATCCGAATACCGAGTTAATCGAGGCAAATGCCTAACGTCATGTATACCATAATGCGACACAATGAACATTTCTGGTTTGACGTTGATACCTTGCAATGCAGTCACAAACAATACATACATTGTGGTGGTTATATTAGGAGATATTGTCCAAAACGACCTTCTTTTCGGACTCCGTATGCTAGCTATCTACTCACAAAGACACAGAACTGTGTATAATCCAAGTACTTGCTGACAATTCACAGGTGTCCATACACTGTTCTCTATACACCGTGTGCTTGCTATCTATTTACGCGTGTCCTAAGACACCGAACTGTACGCACTGCACACACAGCGTGTGCGTGCTATTTAGTCATTAGCGTAGAAACGCAGCGAACCATATGGACTCCATGTGCTTGCTAAGATGTCAATATGTACAAATGAAGACACAGAACTATACAATACTACTCCACGTGTTTGCTTAAAATACAAGTCCCCGGTGTACCAATTGAACCACAAGCACTCTGTATGCTTGCGACGTGTTTGCTTAAAATATAAATCTCCGGTGTACCAATTGAACTACAAACACTCTGTATGCTTGCGTCGAACGAGTCACAAGTGTACGAACACACCGTGTGCTTGCTAACGTGGCGTTGAGCCTGGTCCGGGGCAGTGCCTCTTTGTGCACTCGCCCATACAGTTATAGTAATGCACCATACACTCGACCAGTTTCTCGCTATCGATCTTGATGAATCGCTTACACGTCGCCAAGTTTTTCTTACATATCGCGATGCACGCTTTGTGGCGAGCGTCACTGATCACTTTCACGTTCTCCACCACTACCAGCAGTACTATGAACGCATACTGAAATCACAAACAAATCCATTGGCTTCGTTAAAATGTTCACCAAGTTGCAAAAAAAGCTCTATAAAATCAGGAAGGCGGCCGATGGCGGTCGATATGTCGATGTGAGTCGAAATATATTAATTGTGAAGTAAGGAATCTGGTTTAATAGCAAATTCGATTGGCTCAGATAAATAGCTAATTATTTACAACGCCCTGAATATATGTT
>OZ024862.1:34543689-34818689 GCA_964017155.1 Oasisia sp. SBJ-2009 | reverse complement strand
AATAATCCAATGTCACTGGGCATGAGCAATACATAGCGCTCCCAAGACGTATCACGACCGCAAAAGCGGTCTTGTGATTTGCGAATATGTCCAAAAAGTAAGGCTACATCATTAACTTTTTATTCTGTATAATGCAGATATGTTTGTTTTAAGCATACATTTATAAAATGTGGCTAATCGTTATTTTTTAAACATCGCAATGCACACGATAGATATCGCCTTTAACAAAGCCGGGCTTTGAGGCTCCGATGTGTCTGGGCTGCGCTAAATGCTCCCTCGCGCCTTGTGACATCGACTTATTTACGTCGACTCGACGGCATTAAATTGATCTAAAACACAATTAAAATATATATATCCTTTTTAGCAGGAGTAGTGCAGAATGACATTTCAAACATATACACGTACGTTTTGAAAAGGCCTTAATAACTTAGGCCAGTTAACTGGAAGATGTGATAAGTGATACGAATTGATACGGATTCTTGCAGAATTTTAGGTCACAAATACGGATTGCCATCCCCAAAATGTGGCATGTCTGAAAGTAATGCAATAAGTTACACTTTCGTTTTCAAACAAAAGTAATTCAATGATTTACCTGTTCAGCACGTGTTATTGCTGCTGCTATTGGTGGTCGTCTGGCAAATGGTGGCGACGGACGAGGACCCTCGCTACCAAGCCTGCGTGAAACGGTGTCAGACAGACCTGGAGAGGTGCAGAAAGTACTTCCAATACCGCCCCGAGAAGAATGCCCTGTGTCTGACTTGCTACCAAACGTGCCGAGACAAGTGCAGGAAAGCACGAAACAGGAACTGTCCCACGAAATGGTAAACCGGTTAACGCGTGTAACGTGCATAACGATTCACAGATTTGAAAGCGAGGACGACCAGACGCTGTCCACTTGTCCTCCCTGGCGAGAGGCCGCATTGTAGTCGCAACTAGAACCACGTGTGCTGCGTTATATTTTCACATTAAAAATAAACACAATTCGGTAGGCAACAAACCTGACTAATATCCAGAAAGCAAACGAAATGGACATTACCAATGAATGCTTTAATGCTCATTGTCTTGTCTTGTCTTGTCGGTTTACTAGCCAACACTCCTGGTGGAGTCAAACGGTCAGGGTTGTGTGCGCATGCTGTTGGGTTGTTAGTCATGTATTAAAGCTTGTTTAAAATGTTGTGGTTTGGCAATGTTAACTATTGCATCTGGCAGGGAATTCCAGTCTCTTATTGTTCTAGGGAAATACGGGCTGGAGGAGGTTATTGACAGGCAAGGATAGGTGTCCATAGATGGCTTTGTGGAGTATGGTGAGGCGTCTGTTTGTTCGTCTGGTTTTTAATTGATGTAGTTGTAATTGGTTTAGCATTTCTGACACGCAGCCCGCTTCTCTAGATGTATAGTCGTTGAGACAAAAACGGGCTGCGCGTCTTTGAACCATTTCGATTTGGTTTATAAGGGTTTGGGTGTGGGGGTCCCATACTGAAGATGAGTATTCTAAGAGTGGTCGGACTAGGGTTGTGTAGGCTGTTGTTTTGATGTTTATGGGGCATGAGTGGAAGTTGCGTCTGATGAATGCTAGGGTGCGGTTTGCTGAGGCTGTTATCTGATGTACATGTTTGTTCCAGTTTAAGTCTTTGGTTATGCATATTCCTAGGTATGAGTGGCTGTCTGTTTCTTGTAGTGTTATGTTTCCTAGGGTGGAATCAAATTGTTTTATATTTCTAGCATGAGTTAGTCTCATCACAACGCATTTGTCAGGGTTAAAGTGCATTTGCCAGTCATGTTCTCATTTAGTTAGTTCGTCTAGGTCTTTCTGTATTCTTGTGAGTCTAATTGGTTGTTAATTTCTCTGTACAGGACACATTCATCTGCAAACAGACGGACTGTGGAGTGGATATTGTTAGGTAAATCATTGATGTATATTAGGAAGAGAAGAGGGCCTAGTACGTGCCTTGTGGTACACCAGACTCAACATGGGTCCAGGGGGAATGTTCGCCATTGACCACCACTCTCTGTTCACGGCATGTGAGGAATTTTGAAATCCAGGCATGTGTTTTGTTGTTGATGCCATATCTTTTTAATTTGTTTAGGAGCCGGTTATGAGGGACACTGTTGAATGCTTTTGAGAAATCCATTATGATGATGTCTATTTGTGATTTATTATTTAGAGATTTGGATAGGTCATGTGTTGTGAGTTTTAACTGTGTTTCAGTCGAGTGCTTACTGCGGAAGCCATGTTGTTTGTCAGATAAAATTGAGTGTTGGTCAAGATGGTCCATTATGTTGGAGTTTGCAGCATATTGAAGTTAGGGAGATGGGACGGTAATTTGATGGAAGAGTTCGATCTCCCTTCTTAAAGATTGGGGTGATGTTGGCTTGCAGCCATGAGAGGGGAAGTTCACCTGTGGTGATTGATTTTTGGAAGATTACTGTAAAGGCTGGGGCTAATTCATTGGCAGCAAGTTGTAATATTCTTGCTGGTACGTCATCGGGTCCTGTTGATTTGTTTGTTTTTAACTCGCTTAGTAATTTGGCGACTCCCTTTGCTGTGATGGTAATGTCAAGCATAGCTGTACCAGTACTGATGAAAACAGATTTGAATTGGTCATTGAGGATTGTCTTTTTTGGCTTTACGTTTGTTGTCTGATTCTGTCTGGTGGTCTTTAGTTAGGGTTGGTATTCCAATAGTGTCTACTTTTAAGCTTGTAATGTAGGACCAGAATCGTTTTGCCGAGTCTGAACAGATTGATGCGATATACCGTCTGTGGGACTTTCTTGTTTCTGTGAGTGCACTTTTGCGTGCCTTACAAAATTGTTCATGACTGGCATGGTTTCTGTGTATTTTATGGGTGTTAAAGGCTCTTTGTTTACGTTTGTGCAGTCGTTTTATACGTCTATTTATCCATGGTCTTTGGTTACGTTTTGTTATTATCTTAGTCGGTATGTGAGAGTTCATTGCTGAATTAAGGGCAGTTTGGAATTCTGTATACATTTCGTCAACTGTTTTCGTGGACATATCCTTGGTTGCAAAATTGTTGCTCCATTTGAGCAGGTCTTCTTTTAGTGCTTGGGTGTTGGCTTTATGATACGTGTATATTTTGCGTGGTTTTTGCTTGATGACTCTGGGTTTGCAGCTGGTTATGATTAATGGGATTCCGTCATGGTCACTTATTCCTGGTACTATTGTAGATCTTTCAACAAGGGTAGGGTTAGTTGTGAAGAACAAGTCCAAGGTGTTATTTATTCTAGTGGGTTCACGTACTATTTGTTCCAGTCCAAAATCATTTGAGATTTCTAGTAGGATTTTAGATAGTCCGGGAGCAGTTCCACCTGGTTTTGGGCTGAGTGGTGTAATGTAATGAGGTAACAATGGATAGTCACTTAGTATTCAAGATTCAAAAAACTTTATTGTCCGTTTAAAAGCATATTAAAAACGGAAATATTTCTTCAGTCACACATCAAATGAGAAAAAGAAAAAAAAGAAAAAAAAACGCTCTCTATCAAACTTCTGTAGACAATTTTACGCTTAATCACCACGATTGGTCTTGTGTTAGCGGCAGGCATAATGTCTTAATGAGGGTGTCCGTGGCTATACATTTCTTTACACATGTCTGTTGTGTATAATATGTATTTTATGGTCGAATAAAACTATTCTGATTCCTATTCTCACACCTACCACATCACATAAAAGTAATTGTTACGAAACCACCGCATGTTATCATCCTATCACGTTGCGCTCTATCGATTATACGATTACTGTTTATAATCTGTGCGTTGTCTAAGATTGTAGCTGCAGTGCTTCTTGACATACGCAGTTATCGATTAAAACGAGCTACATTGCGAAAATTTGGCTCCCATTGTAACATATTGACTATGACTTGATTCCCACTCCAAGACAAGGAATACTTTGTACAGCACCAACACTTACTTACTTATTTACTTACTTACTTATACCTTTTCGCTCGCTCAGAGCATAGGCCATCGACTAAGGAACGCCGTTTTCTGTCAGTGGCCATCTTCTCCATTTCTCTCCTAGTGTATCCCATCTCCTTTGTTTCTTTTTCGGGGTCTCTCTGCCAGGTGTTTCGTGACCTACCTCTTCTCCTCTTCCCTGGGGGGTTTCATGTGAAGGCTTGACGGGTGATTGTTTCTGGTGGTTTCCTTAGTGTATGTCCTATCCACCTCCATTTTCTCTTCTTTATTTCATTTTGTATGGGTAGTTGCTTGGTTGTTTTCCAGAGTGTGGTGTTGCACCAACACATTTAATAAAATTTGCCAACTTATTAAAGGCAACTGACCGTCAGATTCAGATCCATTCAAGTACAGTCAGTGTTGCCCGATTGCGGATAGTCCAACAGATTAGTCGTCAACGACGACTAGATGTTATATCCATTTCCCATAAGTAATGGAGTAAAATAATTTGCTGTATTAGTCCGGTAAAAAGCGTATATGGCCGGGTTCAATTTCGTCTCATCACACTGTCATTTCATCTCGGGAACTAGAAATGATGGTTTGTTATTTAATTAAACAAGACGACAAATTAACATCAGCGTAGGCGAACAGTATGTGACCGGAAGTCTTTTTGCAGAATGCTCAATAATGATGGCTCATACATAATCTGACAATCAATAAATCACCACTTGCAGTGATGATAATAAAAACACGTTGTCATAAAATTAACACCAAAAACATTCCACCTTACGATATAAGTTCCAGACCTTTGTGCACAGTTAAAAATGACATTTCACATACAGTGATTTGCCTAGCTCGTTTTTCCGAGTAATGGAATGAATCTGTGTTGATAAGGGTTTAAATAGTACTCATTAGCTAGGACGTTTACCAAGCTAGACTGGTATTAACCTAGTTTTGGGAGGTCTTGTTTCAATATGCTCACACTTACGCTTGTCATAATTTGAATTGTTATATATATATTACGAACACGGATCAAGTAAACACTAATAGTTTTAGAAGGCCACTTCTATGGTATTAGTAGGAGAGCAAGATATCAATCCAAATATACAAATCCTCAGACGTATTTCACGAAGGCCTATAAAGACATACATACATAATTATATATATATATTATATTCCTATATTATATATATATATATATATGAAAAGACCTAGAGGAAGATCGGGGATATGGCAGAGAGATGAACTAGACAACTACTGGAAGGCTCTCTCTCTCTATATATATATATATAGAGACTATTGGAAGGCTATATATATATATATATATATAGCCTTCCAATAGTCGTCTAGTTCATCTCTCCACCGTCTCGCCGTGACTCGTATTCTGCTGACGTGCCCTGCCTAGCTCCACTTCCGTCTTGAGACTTGTTCAATCACGTGTGTGACCTTTGCCTTTTCTCTTACCGATATATTTGGTATTGGTCCCGGTATATGATACCTTCAGATCCTGATTTTCACTTAATTATTGTACCATTTGTTGTAGTTCATGTATTAGTATATATGAGTATGGCGTCGTCAAATAAGATGACTAAGATATTTGCCGTCTATCTTCAAGCCTCTCGTTTCCCAAGTCCGGCGTCGGGATATGCTTTCGAGTGCTGCGATATGGTATCTCCTTGGCGTACTCCTCTCCTGATGTTGATCTTGTTGCTTTCTTTGTGTAGGTGGATTGTCATCGAACTATTGGTGTAGATTTCCTTCAGGAGTTCGATGTACACATCATCTATCCCGTTCTTGAAGTGACGCCAATACTGCTTGAGTATCCACGGAGTCGAATCATCAGTGTTCCTATAGAGCCCAGGAAACTCATGAGTGTGCATCATACCCGGGTGAAGTATGACGTTGGTCCAGCGCAGAGGATCGTTCCATTGGACTAGGCATGCAGTCTGATACAGTTGGAGGTCGACTGTGATGTTGGTGTCCTGCATCCCAAAACTGTTGAGAGCCCTCTCGGGATTCACACGCGTAGTTATTAGTGTCGGGGTGAGCAGGCGGTGAATCGATCATCAGCCCGAACACAACCAGTGTCTTCGGCTTCTGAGCAGAGGCTGCTACCAGCCTCGCTGCAAATCTTCCTCGCCAGCTTCTCCAGCTCGTCATCATCGCAATACATCCTGTGGTACACAGGACCTACCTACATGTAGACATATCAAACATACATGTACCTACCTATCCATTCTAGAACACCCTGACATTCTGGAATAGGTACGCAACGAACGACATATAATCGGTCAATAGAGGTGATTCTTTCCTGATTTTAGGTAATATATGACCTTTGACCTCTGATTTGACCTTGACTTTGACCCCATATCCAAAAGATAACTCCAGAAATGGACTCCCCATCCTGGAAAACTCTTACAAAGAGGTATTACACGACTCTCTATGTCATCGAGATCAAACCTTGACCACTGGCCGAAATTCAAGATGGCCGAGACCGCCATCTTGAATTATGAGAAATGCTCAAGGTTACACAAGGTGCAACCAAGCTAATTTTGCTCTTCTAACTATATAAAATACATTTCCGTAAAAAAGGTTTACAGTAATTAAGATTGCAGGGTCTCATATAGGGAGTATACGAGCGGCAACTTGACTAGAAGGTTTTCTAGTAGTCGACGAATGCGATGCCGAATGAGATATTATATTCTCTGCACTTCTCCTTCAGTTGGTTTACGACGTGGATGTGGTTTGTCGGTGAGTATCTGCTTCTGAATCCAGCTTGCTCTCGTGGCTGGTTTTCGTCGAGTGTCTTCTCTAGCCTTTTCGTTAGTACTTTCGTGAGAACTTTTATTTGATAGTAGACATATTGGTCTGTAATTCTCGAGGTCTTTCTAATTTCCCTTCTTGAAGATTATCACCATCTTAGCGTTCTTCCACGCTGTGGGTATTCGTCGTTCTATAAGCATTTAGTGTATAGCTTAACAAGTGTCTTCGAGATGGTACCTTCTTCTGCTTTCAATGTCTCGATATTTACAATGGTCGTTGCCTGTTGCTGTCCCATTCTTCATATCACGTAGTGCTGCTTCCACCTCCCATGATGCTATCTCTGGTACCTCTTTTGGGTCAGTATATATTATGTTACTCTGTCCACTGTCGTATAGCTCGGTGTAGAATTCCTCTATTCGTTCTATGATCTTATCTTAATGGATTTCTCTACCCGGCTTGCTTAGGAGTGTGATATCATTCTGTCTTGGCCTAGCTTCTACGTTCTTCTGACTTTCCTCAGGTTCTGAGCAAATATATAAAATAGATATACTCGCACCGGCTCTCTCTCTCTCTCTCTCTCTCTCTCTCTCTCTCTCTCTCTATATATATATATATATATATATATTATATATAATGTAATACTCAACACACACATACACACTAATACAACACATATTGATACTAAATTTTATTATATTATCACCTGCTCGCTTATAGAATGCACCAAACAGTGTTGCTATGATAACTGGCTGAAGAAAAATTCAGTATATAATATTATAATAATGTATATAATAACTTCATTAAAGGATTATTAAATGCATAAAGTATACATGATATGTATACTCATGGTAATTTATTCATTATTATTATCTACATCTACCCTAATTTCCAGTATGGTTATACAGTTAATTAACCGGTGTGGTTGTAAACCCAAACAAGCTATAAGCAAAAGCTCATAGTATATAATTATCGCCAGTCAGTCTGGCAAGCACCTTTTAATTTGGCATATTTCAAGTGTAGAACACAAAGGTAGAACTTGTTTGTTCTGCGAAGATTGCAGGTATCATTCTGTCTGCCGCTAGCCACGCACTCCGCCAGGAACAATGCCCATTGTCTTGCAATATGCACACAGCTGCTGTGGCACTTCGGCCAAGACGTGCCTAGCCAGTGCTGCTCCAGGTTGCTGCAACAACACAAAACAGCAATAAGAAAGACGTGAATACAAACATTGAAAAATCAGAAAATATTAACATCCACGATTGCTGATTAAACGCGTGATAACATTGATGAATAAATTATATAAAATATAACTTGTATATAATAACTTAATTAGAGGGTTATTAAATGCATAAAGTATACATGATATGCACACTCACGGTAACTTATTCATTATTATTACATACATCTACCCTAACTGCCTGCCAATGTCCACATCTAGTCCACACATTTCTGACGAGCTTTGCAAGTTCTCTGACAAAACAGTATCGCGACCTAGCGAGAACATTGACCTCACTAGTTACTGCGTGTGTCGACATCAAAACACACTGCACATTAATAATACAAATAATACATGAAAGCTACGTGCATCAATGTAGTCTCGCTTAACCGACTGTCGGTCGGCTGCGGAACTACGCCGAGAAGACAGTCTGGCTACATTAACGGCTTTTGTTTGGTATCCGCGTTATCTATACAATGCTGCCACCTCACGGACACTGCCGTAATATATTTGTTTGATAAACAACTGCAAATTTGTATTTCTATTTATTTTGTGTTAATATAAGCTTAATTCTGAATAGTTTTTATAATACAGCATTATTTGATAAAAATGTATCCTTATTTAATTGGTATGCTATCCGTGTGGGGCTAGACAATGCTGCCACCTCACGGATACTGGTTAATCATGCCGTAATTCTTATTTTATAAACAACTGTAAATTTGAATTTTTGCTTACTTTTGTGTTAATATAAGTTCAATGTTGAATACTTTTCATAGGATATCATTATCTTGTAAAAGTATATAGTTATTTTAATTTCATAGTTGGCCTGAGAGCCAATCAGCGTCTCTACCCTAATCTGGGGTAAGGCTGCCCGGATGTAGAAACTTAAAGTGAAAAAAAAGGCAACAGTTTAGTGTTATGCACCTAAAAGAGTTTACACTAGCTAATCATTTGCATCTCCAATCCAATTTTTCACCTTAGTGGTTACCTCAGAAAGTGGTCTTAAAGTGGGAAAATCTAGCTAAATCACCGACACCATGAACCGGCCCATCTTGGACCTTGCAACCAATCACAACCCAGCAGTTTGGAAAAGTAATACGTCAGAGAGTCGTCTGCTGGTTCAGCTGTCATAACAGAGAGCCAAGCGGTACGCTAAAAGTTGCCTTACGTCGGTTTACAACGAAATCGCGACACCAATATGCCACAATGTTCCTCAAACGCTTATAGTAATAGTACAGTGAAAGACAGTATCAGTAAGATGTCTTCTTGTTAACCTATGAATCGAGCAGAACTGAAACAGTGGTTCGGTGGATTCGTTTGGACAGTCACAGACACAGCGCGGATCCTAGACGACCCGATTTGATTGACCTAACCATCAAAACGACCACCAACAGCCGCCAAACTTCTCCTCACATATCTTACATACATATGCATACACTATGTTATGTAATAAAATCTCTTGCATTCCTCTAACGAAGAAAATTCACACACAAAAACGCGCAGACCTCGAGTACAACTTGTTCGGCCGCCCAGCGGTACCGTAAAATCGCTTTTAAAAGCTTTACACAAAATACCGCTAGACGCCTCGTTTCTGACTGCGAATATTTAATTGTTTTACTTCACACGCGCGAAATAGTTTAATTACTTATAAATAATATAATAATTAATTATTATCATCACTATGATTTGCAGGAAATTATAAGTTTTATTATTTGTATATTGATATTTTATTTTTATAATTGTTCATATATGTTTCTAGTATATATATGTTTTTTTTCTTCTGGTGTGTATTTGTTGTTTAGCATTTTAATGTATGTAAAACGCCATGAACAAGTTTAAATTGGATGTGGCGCTATATTAAATAAACAAACAATTTTTTTAATTATAATATAATATTTTATTTATGTAGCGCCACATCCATAATTGTTTGTGGCGCTTCACAAAATAATGCTATTAAAAATACAATAAAGAGAAAACTACCCACAGATAATATTATTTAAAAATAAATAATGAAAATACATGTTTCTATATCATTAACTAAGCTGATTTATCAGTCATAAATAAACATACAAATTACATAACAACAATTGTAATAAATGAATATAAAAGTATGGCTAATAGTAATTAATAATTAAAGTAGTAAAATAAGTACGACGTAATAATAATTTTCATTCAGCACATACACAACCATTATGCATAAGAACATATTACTGAAGCTATTTGTTCTACTCATGAATGACATTTCCACCATCAGATATGTAATAATTATTATTTTTGAACAAGACACTTTATTAATTATCGGAACAATAAATCACTAAAATGTAAAAAGGAATATGAATATATGGGAAATATTATGGTGGTAGAAAAAGAAGGATTTAAAAACAGTAATATTAACATGTTATTGTTTTAGTTATTATTGTTAAAACATCGCTTATGTAATATAAGCTTGCATGCTCGCAGTACACGCGGGATGTTTATAGAAATATTGATAAAATAAACAATGTAACTTCATTGAAAAACACGTAATTTCCTTTTTCTTTTATAACTAATAGGCAATTTTGGATAATTATGCAGACACATGTATTTTTAATATTTATTTTTAAATATTACCTGTGGGTAGCATTCTTATTATTGCATATACTTTAATAACAGTATGTTGAATAGAAGAGAAGAGAATTGTGGATTTGGCGCTATATAAAATAAACTAATAAAATTATATATTTGTATTTTAAATTGTTATTTTTTATCAACTGTATTAGACCCATATCGCCAAAGCGTTGCCTTAGTTTGCCGTTTAACATTTTCTACAGATCATAGTGATGCAGCTAATTATTATTATATTATTTATAATTAATTAAACTAATTCGCGCGTTCGAATGCAGTAAGGTTAATAAATATTAGCGCGCCATCTAGCGGTATTTTGTGTAAAGCTAACTTATAAAGCTAACTTTTACGGTAGTCGAAGTTGTCGAGTTGCCGTTCGCCAAGATTTGCGTTTCTGTTGTGAATTTTCTTCGTTAGACGAATACAAGTGATTTTTTTTGTAATGTAGTGTATGTATATGTATGTAAGAAATGTGGGGAGAAGTTTGGCGGCTGTTGGCGGTCGTTTTCGTGGTTAGGTTAGAAAGTAACAGATAATAATATGCATGCACAGTTCACGCCGACCAAGAAGACTCTCTGACGTCATTTTGTTTCTAAAATGGCGTAGTCTGTAGACTTTCTATGTCTATGTGTTTTACATTTTTTTCCTGGTAAACCACTGACGTTAAAAATATGATTGTTGTTGGAAGTTGTTACTTTTTATTAACTCTGTTAATTCCATATGATCCAAACATTGACTTTGTTTTCCCTTTAAGCCCATATACTGTCCCAGGCGGAGTTGAAGGGGCTTAAAAGTGCTGCCACCTCACGGAGTCTGGGTAACCGAGGCTAGCAGCAATGCTGCTCATTCAAAGGCATACATCCACATTTACACTAAGCTTTGCACTCAATCCAATCCGCCGGTGGAAGGTCTGGTTCACCAGATGGAGCCACTGGTGGTACGTCTGGTCACCAGATGGAGCCACCGTTTTACCCGTGCCTGTCATATATCGAGCTAACAAATTCAACAGACAATGTGAAAACTCACTATTAAGGTCACGGGACCAAGATGATTTGAATGGCGAGGTCATATTAGTAGGACTCATGGGATATACTTTACTGTTCGTTAAAAAACCTGAGTGACCTTCATTTGAGGGTTTTGCATTACAGAGGTGACCGTATGAGGTTCGATTCTACCTGTCCATCACTGCATACCCGCTGGACTTCTCGGAACGGCACAAACTGGACAATGTCCCTAGCGACCGGCTCTCCATTGGGTGCTCTCAGAACCCCGTCGTCCCCGTCTAGGGTGGACATGGCCGAGAAGTCTGCCTTGCCCACCCCCACGATGATGATGGACATGGGCAGCTTGGAGGCGTAGACAATGGCCGCTCGTGTCTCGTCCATGTCTGTGATTGCTCCGTCAGTTATAATCAACAGCACAAAGTAACTCTGTAACATGCGGTTGTACTCCGATCACAATAGCTACTACCTTTTTAAGAACAAATCTGAAAATATTTAAGCAAATTTTTCACAAGTTAAACTTTGAACTACAAAGATCTTTTGGTCAAAATACCATTTGGGTATTTATTAAGTGATCACCTTGTAGCATAGCACCCCATATCGGTGAGTCAAATCAACCTTTGTTTTATTACAGCCACGTTTAGGTTTAACTTAGTATATAAAGTCATTATTTGGTGATGGTTACCCTGAGCCATTCCACTATTTATTCCCTGGCACAGCAATTTAACTGAGTGCCATCTAGATCTTTCTGGGAAGTGTTCAGCAATACCACTATTACTTACCAGACTATTCGTACACACATATCTACCAATGTTTATAGCCATGTGCCCAATCATATACACAAGTGACCTGATATAATGTGGAGTGAACTGATTAACTTGCGCAAGGTTCAAAACAACAGCAAAAGGCACTGAATCTCTTTAGCGAGAATATAACCCTCGTTTTCCACCCTACCCCTCTAACGGGAAGTCACATGACAACACCACCTGGTGAGAGGCCTCACCTTGGTGGCGCCCTCTTTAGCCGCGGCCAGGCCAAACTGTGCCACGTGGTAAATGACGGGAGCAAAGTTCGTAGGTCCCCACAGTTCAACGCTCTGGATGCAAGACTGGTACGTTGCCAGCACGCCCTGGATTCCTGCAGCACAAGCGTCAGTTGGACGGCGAAAAAGACAAAACTCTCTTCTGATTTGTAATAAAAATAGAAACTGGGTAAACACTAATTTGGTAGACTTATACGTGTTTCCACAAAACAACTGAGACATCAAATAGGGAAACGTTCTGAAATTTGATCTGTTGTACAGTAGGATTATTGCATTACACTAGGAGGCTTTAAAATGAGTCAATCAAATATAAATTTCTTGTGCATAGGGCCAATACCATAAGAATTGGGAGCAGTGGTCACACGGTAGAGTGCCAGACTGTCAATCGAGGGGAAGGTGGTTCAATCACACCTACCGTTGTTTCGAAAGAGACACTAAAAGCTGGGGAGTGATGCCATAAGTCTGTTGGACCTTCAGCCCAAAGAGCTAAAACTGACATGACTGTAACAATCATTTCACTGTTCTTACCAGCACAGAAAGGATTGCCCGGGTTGAAGTTGAGAGGAAATACATGCGACACGGCCATATCTGGTGGTACCTTTGCTCCAAAACCCAGGGCTGGAAACATCTTATCACTGCAACAAGAGATAACACAACCTTTATAGAACACTGAAATACACGTATTAAGTTCAATCACAACATCTGTAAGTCAACGCAGATTACTGTCTGATCACGTTACATGTTCAAAAACATGTCTGCTAATAAGAACTACCAGTACTTCACACTGGAATACAAAGGTGATATATATATATATTTCTTAATTTGATGGCGCCTTGGAACACTGGGAGTTGGTATGCAGCAATGTAGGTGAATGTCTTAAAGTGGCAATGCACTTTGCATCTGGTGTGTGCTTGATGACAAGTAACAGATTCAAAGATTTTTATAACGTAAGTGTAGAATATGAAGGTTTGGGGGTTCGCTAGATATGTGATCATGAGGGTGTGTACGAGCAGGTTTCCTCTACTGGCAAAAGAATGTTGCATCATGGTGTGCCTGCGTTTGCGTAATAATGATTCATTTTCTACATCAAATGTTGCCATGGTGGCATGGTTGGTACATTTAAACTTTCGGCCATTGATTTTACCTTATAGCAGTAGGCTGGTTTTGACTCTGAATTGGTAAACTCTAGTTTTGGAGCTGTTTAGAAAAGTGTCTACTAGACCACCACATAAAGGTCACTCTGGGACTGTACATGTAAATAATAAATATAACATAATAATAAATACAGTATTTGTCTACGCCATATCTCTAGTAAAAAAACATTCAGAGGCGCATTACACTTTACAGGAATACATATACAGGTTAACTAAAAATTGAAAATAGAGACGTAGTTGTAAAATAAATAGATCAATAAAAAATATGTTCAATATAAATAAATAATAGTAATCTTTATAATAATAAAATACTTATACACTGTACTGGTAAATAATAGTTAATTATATTACAATAATAAAAAATAATAATAAAAGTGTTGATAAATAATATATATTAAAATAGTAGATATTAAAAATAAATAATAGTTAATTATATTACAATTAAAACAAAAAAAATTGATAAATAGTACATATTAAAAATGTTCGGATATTAAAAAAATATTTAAAAGTGAAAACGCTCTTTTAAATAGAAATGTCTTCAGTTGCTTCTTGAGAGAACTGAGACAGTCTGTGGCACGCATGGCAAGCGGTAAATGCCTGTGACGCAGTGTCCGGTCAACAGAACCGTCCCGAGCACCTTACACTTTACTCACTGGCAGAAATGTTCAATCAAACAATATCTCAACTTCTCTGGGAAACACCAGCCACACTGCAATTAATGTGCAAAGACTATATCCACCACTGTTTATAGCCAGGTACTCATCCATACAGCCGAGTGTATGCCTACTGGTGCAACGTGCTCAAGGTTCGACACGGGATTTGAACCCGGCTTCTCTTGGTTGAGGGCCCAAAGACACTGAGCTACAGACTGGACAAAAGTGACCCTATTAGTGAGGTAACCCTATTGGTGGAACACATTTGCTATACTTGACTGCATGTTTTAGAGTGATCTTATTTGCGAGGTGGCTTCATTATCAAGGTAACCATTAGTGCAGCTCAATAGTGAAATCGCTTCCGCTGGTTAACAGAAGATGGCGGGGGCCTCATCACCTGTCGTAGTCTTGTATCACTCCGCCCACTGCGAGGATGGCCTTCTGGTAGTCATTTGAGGCTGCTGGGCTGATGAAATGCAGGGAGGCTGAGTCGCTCGGGTCACCGTTGGAGCCAGTGAAATCAACGGCAACCTCACGAGAAATAACAGAAATAAAGTAGAAATAAAACCTACAACATATTATTTATTACCACCCGACAACCCTATTTGATATATTATAAGAGACATTTAGATAACATTAAAAAAATATATATCCAGCAAAAAATGTCATGAATCTATTGTAAGTATATTTCAAATAAAAAAATGTCAGACATGGGCCGAAAATACCATGAAGCAAACAGCAGTTTCAGTCAACATCTACAGCAGGAAAGAGATGGTGGTGATAACCACAGAGACTATTAAAAACAGATTAAGATGTTATTTGTTATATTAATATACTAAAAAAGGCAAGTTCTTATATAGCGCAGTATCCAGTCCTCAGGACCGCTCAAAGCGCTTTACACTTTACTTCCCTGACAGACCTGTTCACTCAGACACCATCTCGGCTTCTCTGGGAAGCATCCAGCCATATGCTGCAATTAATGCGCGAAGGCTGCTCGTACACATAGCTGCAACTGTCTATAGTCAGGTACTCATTTATTATGCAACCTGTAGACTTCCAGTAAATGCAGATATTTCATTCTTACTGTAAAGTTGATCTGCATGCCTCCAAACACATAGTCCAGGAACGTGTAGTGCTTGATCACCTGTGAAGAAGGGCATGGGACAATAGTCAACAGGTGAATGCCAGCATATGGGACAGACATATACAACCTAACTGGTACGAGATTGTATGGGGTAGTTATTCATTGTGAAGGGCACAGAACGGAGATGTGGTTGGGGTATTAAAATGGGTGTATTTGCATGGATTATTGTAGTTTATTCTAAAAACTGGACATTGGAATTTACCTTTAGAAAGTGTTGATATTTTGAGTACCAACAGCAAATACAATTCCTCAGTTCCGCCAGATCATGCAACAGTGCAACATCAGACGCATGTCTGCATCGGTCGCCAGTAATCAAACGAGGTACATTTCACCAAGAGGAAAGTATGTGAGATCAACTGAGACATTGGCAGCTTTCCAAAACCAACTAAAAAGTCACCTCTTACACTATCTGCCTTGATGACACTGATTTAAATTTTGTTACACTGCTTAGTTTGAAATTGTTTTGTTTGAAATTATATTTTACACCCTAATTGATTTATTGTTTTATAATTATTTATCTTAGCTTTTTTATTTATCTTTACTTATTTATTTAGCTTTCTTATTTATCTTAGCTTATTTATGTTATCTTACCTTATGTATTTAATTAATTTATATTTTAGATTTAGTCAACACGTCATATTAATGTGTACTTATTTATCTTAGCTTATTTACTTATTTATCTTAGCTTATTTATTCTATCTTACGTTATGTATTTAACTCATTAATATTTTAGATTTAGTCAACACGTCATATTAATGTGAAGCACTTTGATTGGCATTTACTTACTTAAAAAGCGCTATATTAAGAAAAGGAATGATTATATTTTATTATATAAGACCAATCAGGCCACATGACAAACTAATCAGAATGTCACATAAGATGGACAAAGAGATTACCTGGCATGATGTTAGGATGATGATGCCAGAGTTCTTGTACGATGATTTCTTGGCTTGTTTCTTGGTGTTGATGCACGGCCATTCAACCTGTGAAAGACAAAGTTGGTAGTAAGTCAATGACCGGACAACAAAACAAAAACATAAATAAATTACCAATATTACAATTCACTTCACAATGCTTGTTTGAACCAAGACAATTTACCATTATGATGATTTGCTTATTATGTTCCAGTCATGTGATTAAATGAATGAGCTGATTGGTTGAAATGCTGTGATGATAATATTTTTTGCTTGAAAGTCTCTGTGAAATAAATCCAGTAGGCACAATAATGTGTCAAACATAATGTTAGTATTACATCATGTGAGTATTACATCATGTGAGTATTACATCCTGTGAGTATTACATCATGTGAAAATTTCATCATGTATGTAAGAATTACATCATTTGAGTATTACATCATGTGAGAATTAAATCATGTGAGTATTACATCATGTGAGTATTACATCATGTGAGTATTACATCATGTGAGAATTACATCATGTGAGAATTACATCATGTGAGTATTACATCATGTGAGTATTACATCATGTGAGTATTACACCATGTCAGTATTACATCATGTGAGTATTACATCATGTGAGTATTACATCATGTGAGTATTACATCATGTGAGTATTACATCATGTGAGAATTACATCATGTGAGTATTACATCATGTGAGTATTACATCATGTGAGTATTACATCATGTGAGTATTACATCATGTGAGTATTACATCATGTGAGTATTACATCATGTGAGTATTACATCATGTGAGTATTACATCATGTGAGTATTACATCATGTGAGAATTACATCATGTGAGAATTACATCATGTGAGTATTACATCATGTGAGTATTACATCATGTGAGTATTACTTACAGCTGAGTAAAAAACTGAATTTCAGTAAGTGTCATCAAGATGTCTTCAAAAATTGGTTTTTTATGCTTTGTAATAGTTTTTTCATGCAAACAATGGTTACTATATTAACAAACACCACAAATCATGTGTGTCTACAACTGCAGTGACATATCTCGACTCATACAGTAACACAAAGATGGATAACTCGACGTGTAAAAAGTTGCAACTGTATTTACCTACGCTGACATTCCTAGAATGACTGCGTATTTTATTATCACCGCCCACTCAGTCTGCCCAACTCAGATGTCTATGCAAACATTACCAACACTGCAATCAAACGCTACGCTGCACTAGACAGTTTCGCTACAATGTCTCTGTCATGCCTTCAATGGCAGTGCACTGATGTTGGCATGGTAGCATAACAAGTTATGTTTACCTAGAGATACCTTATGCTTGCAGGTGTAACAACTGCATAATTACCTGGCAGTCTCATTCACTGCCACTCTCACTGAGAGCCGGTGCACAAAGGCCGATAACAACTGGACCGTGACTGACTTGTGATTTATTCATCAGATTTGCACGATCTTCTCATACAAGTATTCTATGGCAATGTTTGGTAAGAGAGAAAAATTGAAAAAAATTAATGAGTGATAATATTTACAAAATCACACATATGTGTTATTTATCAATACCTTGCAACTATATTTGCTAACAAAGTGTTAGATTCATTCTATGATTGATTAACAGTCTCCATTAGTCACCAATTAATAGTTGTTAGACCAAAATCTGTGATATTAAATACATCTAAATCACCCTGTTCCACAGTTACTCCCTGTGATGCGTAATTGGGGGAAGGTGTGTCCACGGGGGGGGGGGTCCACGGGGGGGGGGGCATGAAGGGCAAAATCACATCACCCACCACCCCTGGTACATCACCCATCACTTTTGGCTCCTGTCCTTTTCCCCCTCTGTCATACACCTCCCCCTGGGCTCATCACCCTCTTCTCATCACCCGCCCCACCCCCTAACTGCCACCCTCACATGCCTACAGACCCAGTCAGGTTCTGGAAGAGCTGTACCTGGGCTTGAGACACCTACTAGCCAGCTGCAGGACAAAACAGTTATGATTTATTACCAGAGGCTCAAGAATCGTGTCCATGGCAACCAGCATTAGGCCACAAGCAGCAGCCCGCTGCTTCTGTCACAGGTTTTAGTCAGCTGAACACTGACACTGGTGTTGGTATTGGGGACACATTCCACAACAAAGGAATTCCCATTAATATTTGATTCCAAAGTTTGTTAATGAGATCAATCAGGCTAAATACCAGCAGACAATCTGGCTGACCTTTGAACCTTAAGCTTGTAGGATCGGGTCACAGTTGGCATTGTACACCATAAACAAAGTCGACACTGTTAACTATCCTCATGGGATTATTTCGTTTGGGTAATTACGATTAACCTAAATATATAAAATCCTCACATGGGGCATGCTGTGGGCCAAGTTACCGTGGGGCGGTGTGGGCTGTGGGCCAAGATGTGGCAACATTTGTGATGCGGGCTGGTTGCGGGCTAAGTTACTGCGGGGCGGGCTGCGGGCTGAATTGTAATGTGCGGGGCGGGCTGCAGGCTCAGCCTGCACAGGGCTTTTACTGTTTTTATTGAGATATTTAACTAACAATTCACTGCAGTTATAAGTTCTGTGTGATATACATGCTGAGATGGCTTCCATTGTCACATATATGTGGTTAATAAATAAGTATAGAGCAACTGAAATAATGTCACTTAATTATTACATCAAGGTCATGCATGGACTGCTTGATGTTGCTCTAGATATTTGCATGGTTTAAGTTTAAAACTGAGAGATTTTAAAGTATGGTTGCCAAGAAATTAACTTTTATATTTTACCATACAGCGAATATTACAATTCCTATTCATGCAACATTTAAAAAATACATACAAAAAACTTAATTGTGTTTCCGTGCTTCATACCAAATGACAATTAAAAGTGTTGCCATGGTAACCAAATACACAGCTGACAATAAACATCTGCACTGGTACGGTTGGGGTGAAACAGTAAAGACAGTCAGAGACATTAAGAGATGCAGAACAAAAGGACTCCAGTGAACGACTGTCATTTGTCACAAGATGGGAGTGATTTGGCCTCCCGCAGGGAGAGAATCAAGCACTGTGATTGACTGCCACCGACTGAGGATGATAAACAAGACGTGTTTGGCCTGGCCTTGGTGTCAGGGCGGTGGAGTGGGTGGTGCCACTCACTTGCTGGAGTACTGTCACCTGCCAACACAGCTCACCACTCTGGTCCACTTCGTCCTCTGGTAAGTCTGCTTATTTCTCACCAGAAAGCCCGCATTTAAAACACACATTAACCTGGATTATGTACGTAGAAATTATGCACTTGAAACCTGTGGTTTTTTGGAGGATTACTATGTGGTTTTATGACTTTTAGCAGTGCGTTTCATCCACCGGTCTTCATTGAACTTTATCATCATCGTGCCTGGCGTTGATCAGTCCAGTGTGTGTCCTGGGATCTGTGTACACACCACACTGTAACTGAAGCTGCTCCTGTCATCTAGCGCAAGGTGAGTATCTGGGGCAACTGAATTTAAGCTGCTGTTGGGGTTAAACATGGGATCCCCAGTCAGGATCAGGTGAACTTTCACTGACCTATATGAATGATATATTGCCTGGCCAGCTAGGTCTCCCTGTCAACCCCACTGACTGGTGATGCCTGACACTTTGGTATGCTGACTGGATACCTACATACAACCTACACACATCGGCAATCTAGTCACACCATCTGACCTGGTTTGTGAGGCAGTTATAAAGTCCTGCGCCATGTAAAAGGTGTACAAAATGGAAAACATGTAATGAATTGTGGAATTCAGAAAGGGTAGTTTGTTGTCTTTAATGTTCAACGTGAATGCATGCTTACAAACATTTAACAGACGGTGGTACTAAAGAGTATGCAATACGATTTGTTCCAATCCTAATGCATGATATAACCTCATAATGAATGCACTGTTGGTATATACTTTCCAGACCCGCATCAGACACACCCATTTTGGTTTACTTGAAAGTGTCTTTCTCTGAACTTAAACACAAAACCAGTGCATAACATCTAGTGTAAATTAAAGTGTGTTTGTGTGCATGTGCGTGTGTGCATGTTTACGTGTGCATGTTTGTGTGTGCACGCATATGTGCATGATGTGCATGCGCATGCATGAGCAAGCATTTTGCATGCATGCTTAAATGTGTACATGCACATGTGCATATGTGTGGTTTGTGTGCATTCATGCACAGGCATACTCTGATGATCAATATTCTACACCATACTTCTCTGCACTAACTGTGGCCAAACTGCAGTAGGCATGCACCAATACACCAATAAACAAAACCATTAACATACTGATCACTATCAGCATTGTACTCACTAAATGACACAGACACTGGCAACAAACCACTTGACACTGTGCAGTTTTAATGTGCCTGTGATGCAGTTAATAGTCCACTGACCCACTATAGTTCAAAGCACACATCTGCTTGAGGTTAGAGCAATGCCCTGCCATCAATTAGCCATCAGCCATCAGCAGCAAACTGGGCCAGCCAGTTGCATAGTGATGTGTTATGTACACAGTAAACTATGGAGCCTGTAGGTAGGTGGGTGACCTAGTAAATATAATGAACATCCTAGCCGCGATCTAGCTAAGCATATCACTCCTGCATGAATATGATGCCCAGGTTGGTGTATGCATTACACAAATCTGCATAGAAGTCAGAGTACATGTCATGCATGGCCGCACAAGATTTTATGCTTGTTTGGTACAAGCAAATAGTGCATTTTCAATATGGCACATTGTATAAAAGTGTACACTGTCACAGTTTGCTAAAGATTAGTGTGTAAAATCAGTTTGGCGTGGGTATCCGTTCTTATGTTCTTATACAAATAATTGCTGATGCCTTCATTAACATTAAATGGCTTGAGTTTGGGTATAGCGAAATCTTAATATGCAATGAAATGATGCTGTATTGATCAAAACAAAACAGCAGACCTCACCAGACTCCTATGGCATAATGTCCTGGAAACATTTAGAAATGAGTTGTTGGTGAAATTTCTAACTTGTGAATCTTAAAAATATACCTTTGTGGCATGCAGTGCATTATTCAGGTATATGCCTGAAACAGCAACCATGTGGAAACTTAATTGTGCTGTGAAATGTTCACATTGTAAATAATCATACACATTCCATTTGTAAATAGTCATTATTGGCTTAAACATTGTTTTGAAGTCAGCTGATTGCCATGCTCCTACCTGAACTGGAACTCAGTACAATGAACTTAATGAACTTCTTGCTAATAATACTTTCAGGTCAACCTTCCTGTAAGTAGTGCATGACTTTCGAAAGAGTCAAACCCCACAACAGGCAGTATAATTATAGGTTGGGCTATAGACTCAGGTCAGGTGATAGCAGAGGTGTGCTAGGGTTCAGTAGCCAGGGGCCACATGATAAGAGATTACATTCTGCATGGTGGCTAGACAGGCTAAGGGGTAATGACTTTGGACATCTACACCTGTAGAGAGAGATGGACAAATACCTACTGACACAAAGGGGTTAAGCAGGGTTCGTTTCACCTGGTTGTGATGATTAAGGTGCATAGTCTATTGATACATCCAGAAGGGATTCTCCTAAGAAAAATGTCTAGGGTTGTTTACACAAGTTTGCAGTCCCGGGGCCAGAATTACAATTTAACTGATTATGTATATTTTAGATATTTATGTTTTACAAATGTTGTAGTTTATGCGCCTCTGAGCAGAGGTATATTTCGGATATACAGCATTTTAAAAATATTTTTATTTTATTTATTATTACAGTTATTATTACACACATATACATTAGGACATCCCCAAAATCTTGGGATTTTCCCCCACAGTGCAAATTGAAACTTATAGTAACATTGGATTATTATAATTGTTCAGTTGTTATATAATTATTACCAACTATATATTGTGTATTCTAATATGTTCACTGCCCAAACATATTACAGTGAGGCAGAAACAGGTTTTGAATTAAACAGTTTAACACGTACAACAATTATATGGTAATCAGTGACATCATGGAATACCAAACTCTAGTTATTCCAGAGATATACTGACATGTTGTGTGATGTACATCTCCATCTCATTATTAATTGAACCTTTTGAAAGCAATATGCTGGCATGTAAACAAACAGTTTCCCCGGAAATATAGTTCCCAGAAATGCAACCGGGTGGACACCATAAATTATAACATAACAAACCAGTAACTGCTTATTTTGTAAAATGTGATTCTAATATAAAAATGACTACCTAACTTTTAATCTTGTTAAATCCTTCCTTTTAATGTAGTTAAATACTACCTTTCAATCTTGTTAAATTCTCACTTTTAATCTTGTTAAATTTTCACTTTTAATCTTGTTAAATACTACCTTTCAATCTAGTTAAATACTACCTTTAAATCTGATTAAATCCTCTCTTTAAATCTTGTTAAACCCGCCCTTTAAACCTTGTTAAATTCTCCCTTTAATTATTGTTATATCCTCCCTTTAAATCTAGTTAGAGTTCCTTGAAATCATGTTGAATCCACCGTTAAACCTGACATCGCTGTTTCTTCCGCAGTTTGCACCTCACCCACCAAGAGACATGGGAAGCGGAGAGGGAAGTGGCGAGGGAGGACTCTGTCCCGGGCTCCTGTGGGCCATCCTCTGGTTCATTGGGCTCATCTTCATCGCGTGGCCGGTCGGCTTCTTCATCGCGTGGCTCTACATCTTCCTGCTGCCATTCGGCGCCTGCATCACCCCCATCAAGGACCTGTGCGACGCCCTCCTTAAGCTTGTCCAGTTCCCCTTCACCTTCGCCCAGAACATGGTCAACATGAAGCCATGCTGCTCGTAGGGGGCGCCACTGTAGGTCGTTAGAATGTCTCGCTTCTTTGTAGTGCCGATTTTAGTTTGTTGAAATGGGAAACGCTTGTGGACAGACGGAAGTGTGCCTTAACACAATTGCAGATTTTGTAGAACTGAGTTTAGTTTGTGTCGTACCAGAGGAACCGTGTGGAGGTCTGCATATGTGTTTGTTAATATAAACTGTGCCGTGGTGGCTTTAGATCACCAGGTCAGAAAGTTTGGATGTTCACCGTGAACCATGTGTCATGGAATTTGCTAGAATCCCAATTCTCAGCTGTCAGTTGAATTATGCGTGCTGTCAATGTAACACTTGGCCAGAGTTCTTACAGTTGTCATAAGTGTAAGTTACAATGGATTCCTGTAGTGCAATTGCTTCAGAACACAGAGATCTACCTCACATGGCCTGAATCTCTTGGTGATACCATATGACAGCTAATGTGCTCCGGATGTTTTTCATAGGTAAATATATTTATCTAGTCTTACTGTATTGCTATGACTTTTGGGAAAGCTTAATTGTGACAGACATATTTTTTGTACCATACCATAGCTTTTCGCATATAGATTTAATTACAAACTACATACCACAGTTCTCCCAAAAGTTTCACAATTTAGCACCTTGAAAAGATTGTTTGATAAAGGGTTTGTTTCAAGGTTGTTTCTCAGATCTAGTGATATCTGTATTAGAAACAAAGGAATGGTTATTTCATGACATATTTACCTGTTAAATCTTCAAAATGTATATCATAATAACAATATCTTGTAATCAGTAGTAAATTTTATTTAATTGATTTACACATCAATTTATTCATGAGTTGAGTAGTATAAATGGATGCAGCATGTTTAACATCTGATAGGTCAGTGGATTTAAGAACATTTACTGAATTTAGGCACCTACCATGGGAAAACTTCAAAACTCTACTGACATTCATTCACAGTGGAATTAGACACAAAATGCGATTTGTTGCTAGGTAGAATATACAATGTGTACAATACAATGTGTAATTTAGGTGAACTTGAGCTTGGTAAGATATATTTTCTTAAGCTGTGTTAGGTCATGTATACCAGATACTGTGCATTATTTTATACTAAAACATTAATAAAGATATAAACCATACCAATTAATGTGTGCAAATTGTGATGGAATATATTGGTGTGTACGTATAAATAAGGTTACATTCAAATATACTGTAACACGTATTTAGAGAAATAAACCTTATATTTCAAATGAAAGTACATGTACATGTTTGGGTAGTTTCAAACTTATCTAGCATGGTCTCTTCTGAAAACAGTATTACTTTGCTTACAAGCTGTACTTTGCAGTCAAATATTTGTCTTTGTCTAACGTTTTGATAATAATAAATACACTTCTTCAAAAACATACATATTTGGACCATCCTGTCTGGTGAATCACTGTGTATATATATATATACAAACACACACACGCACGCACGCACGCACGCACGCACGCACGCACGCACGCACGCACGCACGCACGCACGCACACACACACACACACACACACACACACACACACACATATTAGGTGTATTACTGTTACAGAGCAGAGAACAAGAACAGTCTGGGTAAACCCTCTTCTACGAGTTGCTAGTTAAATTAGCTACACTGTAGACGTAGTATAGAAGCGCTATGCTCTGAGACTGAAGTTAAACAGCCGCAGCAACTGTACACCGTGCACGCTATAGATCGCTGTCCACGAATTGTCATAAAACATCATCTCTTCAACTGCTACCCAACAAACACAGGCCGACGATCGTCGTACAGGCGTCACGCGCCGCTGCACTTTGCATCACTTGACGGTCGCGTCGACGAAGATCGATTTGAAGCACACCGTGAATCGGCACGTAGCCCATTTCGAGTAAGTGGTGCCATCTACCGACTGACCGAACAATACTTCTGAGCAAACCACAGTACTACCAGTCACCAGCAATTTATGTTCTTGCTAGTTTGGTTCGATTTCTAATCGAAAGACTGTGCTGATATAGCGATCGCACATATTATATTGGCAAGAGGTCAACGATATATAATTTACAAGCCAAAAAAGTGCCATTGATCGACCGACATGTATGACAATAAGGACAGTTTTCCTACATACACTCAAAATAGTGATGTAAAATTTGAAATAAATTGCCGATATATATTTTGTTTTATATTCTTATGATTATGGTTAAAGCCAAGAGGCAGTAAATGTGAGAAAAAAAGGTAAAATACGTTTTAATATCATTTTTTAAGAGGTACAATTTTACAAATGTGTCACATTGACACTGTAACTGTAGTCAGAGTTACAAGATAGATTAAAAAGTAACATTAACGATAATATTTTTGTAACACTGTGACAACTATACATCTGAGGGGAAGACAAAAAAAACCAGCGGCAAAAAGCTGGCATTATTCGATTGAATGTCTTCGCCGCCAAAACGAAAACCGCGCTAAATACATGGTAGTGCTTCAAAGACTGTGGTCATCGGATTTATGAATTCTTGTTTAAACCAGCTTTCCCAAATATATCACCCTGGACGGCCACATGTAGATGAATAACCGCTGGGCACTCCATTAGTCAAAGACGTCCTTGTCCGCACGTTTTGCTTTATATGGACGGAAATCTTATTATTGCTTTGTCCTATTACTGTAAACCTTCACCATCAATTTTTTCTTATTTGTATTAGTAAATAACCTGCAGATTGCCAATAGAAGCAACGGCAAGGCGAAGAGAGAAGCATCGTGTACCAATGAACAATGTAATCAGGTATACTGCAGGATAATGTCGATTCTCCAAAAGGGTCCAAGATTAGTCAGCATTGGTTAATCCATTGCGCTAATACTGCATTCCACTGCGCGCGTGCTTACAGTTTACAACGTTGTGAAAATTAAACCAACCCTTACTACCGAGAATGATGCCAACAGCACACGAAGCATCGCAAGAACGTCCTACGAACGATCAACAACGTGTCCCGTGACGTCACAAACATGACGTTGGTAACGTAGTACGTGCCGCGTGCTATAACGGAAGACACGAACCAGCATCGAACCAATACCGAATCCTTACCCGGTCTGTAATAATATTTTATAAACATATCCCACGTGAACTGAATGCAATAAAACGATATATGTAGCCCTGGCTTGGTCAACTGTCCACTCCTCTTACCAGTACAGCAGTCAGTGACGTCAGATGCGGCATTTGTTTCCGCCATGCGATCTCGACTTTCAGACAGCGAAATGAAGGGTGGCTAGGCGGACTAGACTCGTAGGCCAAGGGTTGAAACTGACTGTTTCGTTGAAAGCCAGGTAAGTTGGAACTCATGCAAGGGTGATCGGATGTGCCTTCAGGTATCAACGGCATTCGTTATACGGGATGAACGTAACTTACGATAAACGTAGTTGTGTCTACCACATATGCCTATCGACGCTCATGTCGTGGAATGTCGCCCTGCGTGATAGTCTGTGTATCCATACTACACTGTGATGTTCCCGTGACGGGTCGGTGGGATTCCCGACATCCCTACGAGCCACAAACCAGATTTTGCTTGTTAAAATCGATTTGATGCCAAGTAGTGGTCTCGTACACTGACAACTATCAACAGCAGGTGGCGCCACCGGCATTACTTTGGCGGTACTCAAATAAATAGTGCCCTCGGTGACTTGGCGGGCTTTCAATAAAAAAAAATAAGTTGAAACAGTATCATTCAAATCAACATGTGGAGAATTTTACTGATGCATGTTAATAATATTATTAATAACATTATATAATAATAATTAGTAGTAGTACCATTTTACCAAAACGCGACCGCAAGTCTGCGATCTGTTACTATTAAACAACCATTTCCAAGGCGCCTCATCTCCGTGTCCAGCCCGTTCATAGGCCTAATTACATTACAAAACGTACACGAAATCACAAACTAAATAAATAAATAAATAAAATTGTATATCATTGCAAATTATTTAAAACTTAAGACCTATAACAACATCTGTCGCCGCCCTTAACGCCGTGTCATTGAGAACCTAAATGCGTGGCTATCCGCGTGTCACCTGTCCGCGTGTCACCTGTCCGCCTGTCACCCATCCGTCTGTCACCTGTCCGCCTGTCACCTGTCCGCCTGTCACCTGTCCGTCTGTCACCCATCCGTCTGTCACCTGTCCGCCTGTCACCTGTCCGCCTGTCACCTGTCCGCCTCTCACCTGTCCGTCTGTCACCTGTCCGTGTGTCACCCGTCCGTCTGTCACCTGTCCGCCTGTCACCTGTCCGCCTGTCACCTGTCCGTCTGTCACCTGTCCGTGTGTCACCCATCCGTCTGTCACCTGTCCGCCTGTCACCTGTCCGCCTGTCACCTGTCCGTCTGTCACCCATCCGTCTGTCACCTGTCCGTCTGTCACCTGTCCGTCTGTCACCCATCCGTTTGTCACCTGTCCGCCTGTCACATGTCCGTCTGTCACCTGTCCGTGTGTCACCCATCCGCCTGTCACCTGTCCGCCTGTCACCTGTCCGCCTGTCGCCGTCCGCAGACAGTTGGCGGCATCGGCGCGATGCACGGTGACATCGACTACACCCCCGAGGCCCCGAAGAAGGCGGTCGCGCCGAGCGCCGCCGCCAGCAGGACCTCCGTCAAGGTGAAGAAGAAGCGCAACAAGTGCTGGTGCTGCCTCTGGTTCTTCATGATCGTCCTGGTCGCGTGGCCGCTCTCGCTCTTCGTCTCCGTCTTCTACATCATCCTCATGCCGTTCGGCGTCTGCGTGCCGGCCATCCACGAACTGTGCGACATCCTCCTCAAGCTCATGCAGGTGAGTGGCGTCATCTGTTCGTGCAGGTGAGTGGCGTCATCTGTTCGTGCAGGTGAGTGTCGTCATCTGTTCGTGCAGGTGAGTGTCGTCATCTGTTCGTGCAGGTGAGTGTCGTCATCTGTTCGTGCAGGTGAGTGTCGTCATCTGTTCGTGCAGGTGAGTGGCGTCATCTGTTCGTGCAGGTGAGTGTCGTCATCTGTTCGTGCAGGTGAGTGTCGTCATCTGTTCGTGCAGGTGAGTGGCGTCATCTGTTCGTGCAGGTGAGTGTCGTCATCTGTTCGTGCAGGTGAGTGTCTTCATCTGTTCGTGCAGGTGAGTGTCGTCATCTGTTCGTGCAGGTGAGTGTCGTCATCTGTTCGTGCAGGTGAGTGTCGTCATCTGTTCGTGCAGGTGAGTGTCGTCATCTGTTCGTGCAGGTGAGTGTCGTCATCTGTTCGTGCAGGTGAGTGTCGTCATCTGTTCGTGCAGGTGAGTGTCGTCATCTGTTCGTACAGGTGAGTGTCGTCATCTGTTCGTGCAGGTGAGTGTCGTCATCTGTTCGTGCAGGTGAGTGTCGTCATCTGTTCATGCAGGTGTCGTCATCTGTTCGTGCAGGTGATTGTCGTCATATGTTCATGCAGGTGAGTGTCGTCATCTGTCCATGCAGGTGAGTGTCGCCATCTTTAAATGGTGAGAGATAAGTTCTTATATTGTGCTGCATTATTTACTTACTTACTTACTTGTCCTCTATATACCCAGTGATATGGCAATCTTATCCACAAGTTTCTGTCCTGCGCTGCGGTCTGCGCCTTGCCCCACAAGAGCCCCATCTCGTCTACCTCCGCCATTTGTATCTTCCTAGTTGTCCTACCACTGATACTGTCATCACGCTCACAGACAATAAAACAGCACAAAAAGCGTGCCATCTCGGTGCTGTTCTTCTTTGCAGGATCCCGGTAATTTCACAACAAATCTGACATAATCGGCAGTGAACGAAATAACTACTCCTGTGGGTTGCCTTGGTTTTTCCATGGTAAAAGATTAGTTCTTGTAATGCTATCAGTAATATTACTAACCCCTCCACGTTCACAAAATCAATAACAGAACCAAAGCGTGTAATCCCAGTGCTTGTCTTCCTTGTGGGATGACGGTAGATCCACGACATCTCCTGGTGGATTGGCGGGTACAGGAAATAATCACGACTGTGTTCTCCCCGCAGTGTCCGCTGAATTTCGCCGAGAACCTCATCCGGTGTGCTCCGGTGGATTGTGCCGACCCGATGGATGACGACGAAGATGACAGCAGGATATAGGCATCCGTGGACGACAGTGGCCCGTCCACGCACTACGCACACATCATGCCGGCGGGAGAAACGGCGCTCAGATGAGCTCACGTCGCAACCGGAAGCGTTGCATGCAGGTCGAGCGATTACGGTCGCGCAGGCGCCGTGCCGAATCAATGGTGCTTGTCGGACCGCGGATCGACAATGACAGGCTTTAAGCTGTTCGATAATAAAGTAGACGTTATTGAGTGATATCTACGTCACACCACGGGTGACTGTAGCGTGTTGGGATTACATGACGCTCGCTTATGTGTCCCTTCACTAATGACGGATACGCCATGTGGTGATACCATAACGTGTCGTAACGCGTTTCCACAGAAAGGATTATCTGGCCACGGCTAAACTATTGGTGCACCTATACAATGTACCCATATTTACTTCACCGCTTGTTCTTAGTACTACAGTAGGTTTTTCCATTTTCGTAAATATAATATAGTTTATACGTAATGACCCAAGCATAACATTGCGGTGTTCGAATTCGGCGAACGATGCTTCGTCGTGTTTTATCTGTGATACACTCGTCTTGTTTCTTCGACATTAACTCAGCTCTTGTTGCAGGCTTCTGATTAATAAACTAGAGCTCGAAGATCTGAGGCAATGTACGTTACACGGTTACGCTTCTTCTGCACATTCACAAAACAGCAATGTTGTACATTGCCAGACTACGTTTATTTCTTACACCAGTATTTCGAGATAACAATCCATTGATGAAAAAATACAAACTTATTATGTCGGCATATCCAAACTGACTTCACACTATAAGCCGACATGCCGAAATGATACAACCACGCATTTGTACTAGTTTGGGCTTGCGCTAAGACGAACCATTGTGTTGTGTTTCATAACAAACTATTAATACACACGCAGAGCACGAAGGTGCTTTATCTTTCACCAAAAGCCCACGTTCCTATTACTAGTATAACTGTTGTCTCTCCCATGTGAATAAGCAACACAAACAATAGTTTGCCTATAACATGACTGTACGGTACAACAGTTGTTGGGCGCGGTCTTAAATCGAATTCATTTTGGCCGACACGCAAGCACCGATCGATTAGCAACCTTACACTCGGAGAAACACTTGTTTCATCGTCTAATACCGAGTACAACATTGGCTGGCTGCCGTCACGCGATGACAACCACGCGGCTGTGTAGTAAACACACAAACAATCGCGTGGCACCAGCATCAACACAGTTCTAGAACGTGGCAACGATACGGCAAGATTGACTTTTAGTCGCAGAAGGCCCAGCGACATCTCACGACTTGGTCGCTTCGTCAGTAGTTGGTATTCGTCCGACCGGAACGCCGGTGGTGTGGCTAGAGGTACGTTGATCTATATTGGTCTTATCTTAAACAGCACTGCGTATAATCGAGTACTATTAATAATACAGTGGCTATAAGACGTCAAGAGTCCGAGGTTGGAGACGCAACTGTTATACGTGTAAGGACGTGCAAACGTCGTCGCCAGTGAAATAGTAGTCACGATTTCGGACACACAGTAATAGCAAGACACATCGTTATATTTGTTTTTTGGTGAATACCAGTCTATATATTTGTCAGTGTATTGATAAAGTGAGATCTTTCGGAACCGTTTCATGTGTATCCGTCAGCGTTAGTCGGAGTTACTGTTCACATTAACGTCAACAAAGGGAACGTGAAGGTTCAGAATGCTTAGAGGAGCACATTGCCAAGACCCTAGCAGATACCTATTTTAGCGTTTACTAACCTTTTAAACACACCGTGTGAATGAAGAATAAGTATTATTGAAGCAAATAATGTCCTTACCGTTCAGAATCTCGACTTAATTTCCATATACGGCATCTAAAGCCAAATACTACAACACCGCATACGTTTATCCCAGCAGAAAACCGACGAGGACCCCCGATACCGTACAAACAATGGGCCAAGGAGAGGGACAGGGAGAGGGCAGCGGGGCCGGGGGACTGTGTCCCGGCATCCTGTGGGCGATCCTCTGGTTCCTCATCCTCATCTACGTCGCCTGGCCCATCGCCTTCTTCCTCGCCTGGCTCTACATCTTCCTGCTTCCCTTCGGCGCTTGCATCGGCCCCGTCAAGTCCTTCTGCGACACCCTGCTCACGATCGTCCAGTGGCCCATGACGTGCGCCGAGAACATGATCGGTATGAAGCCACTGTGCGGCTGAGCCAGCTCACCTAATACCTTCGACGTCATCCGTGTGTGTACTTCGTCTGTAAGTCGGTCGTTCTTCGTCTGTAATTCGTCAGTACTTCGGTGGTACTTCGTCTGTACTTCGGTGGTACTTCGGTGGTACTTCGTCTGTACTTCGGTGGTACTTCGGTGGTACTTCGGTGGTACTTCGGTGGTACTTCGTCTGTACTTCGGTGGTACCTCATATGTTCTTCGGTTATACTTCATAATGTTCTTCGGTTGTACGTCTGTACTTCGGATGCACTAAGAACATTGATTACCACGCAGAACGTTTTGTAATTACCAAGTGGACTCTTGCAATTGTTTTGTATGCTGCTGCGTCATTTGCTCTACCAAGTCGCGTTATCCATAATCACAAACGGTGTGTGCGAGTAAAACCACTCGTGATAAAATAATATGTGCCAGCACAGTGCCACTGTGTTTGCAGATTTAGGATTCAGCATGTGTGTATTAATATCGTGAATCGTTATTTTAGCATAAATGGGAAATTAAATGTAATCATTTGTAATGCAATGTTCGCCAGAGAATGACCAGACCATTAATTTCGGAATGGGACTGAGTAACTTTGTACCATGTCACCCAGTCACAATCCTTTGATCATTCATGTAGGAAATCTAATGAATAATGTGGATGTTTAAAATGACTGTCAGCATTTGTTTGTATTACTTGAAAGCATATTGAATAGTCGACATATTCCACTGATGTATTCGGGATACATCGAGTGTGCCAGTTATTATGACGAATGTGTATTTTACTGTAAGTACTTTGTTATGATATGACTACTTTGTAACACGTGACTTGTAAACTAGTCCCTGTGTGCATTGGCCACCAGTCATCACTGAGTGTGTAACACTTACACCTGTACTACTGTAAAGTATTGTAAAATATTTATTGTTCATGGCTAGCCTGTTTTAGTCCATGTTGAATGTTGTCACGACTTTAAAAGTCAATTATATTTATTTATTAAAACTGTCTTTTTGAACCAGATGTTGCAAAATCAACGAACGTGCGTTAAGAACAATGTATTTTAATGATTTCTGACATACCGCTTAACAGGAGTGTATAAAAACGACTGGGAAAATTGTCAAAAAATCCAATTGATCACAATACGCTATTGCTCAATAGCAACAAACAGGGCTCAATTAGTTATTTGCATGCAACGTAACAGCAGAACAAAGGTAATGTGCACTGAACCGGAATGGCTTACCTGTCTATCAGCTGCAGAGAGGAACTCCTTACACGGAACTGTGAATGATCCAATCCAGTCGTGTGAGCCGTCGTCATCGTAGTCGTAGCAGTCTACCTGCATGAACAAACATAAAGCTAGGTGTAATTTAAGAGAAAACCAATAGGACAAACACAAAGACATATATGGCTTTTACAAAGATAATGTGGTTAAACACAAAGACTAGTATAATTTTAAAACACATAAAGAGGATAAATGCAAAGATATGTACCATTTTTTTTAAATCAAAGAAGACAAATACAAAGATAGACATAATTTTCACATATACAAACAGGTGTAATTTTATCAACTGATAAATTGTCTCGAAATATTTTAAAATAAATCTATGTTCTTTTTATCTTAGTTCTAAATCACTCAATACTGTCCATGAGGTGACAACGAGATAATATACCAAATGGTTCTTCCATCAACAATTATTGAACAGTTGACGGAACCACAAATCACTGAAGAGAAAAGCCACCTTTCTTATTGATAAATTACCTCCAATGTTCTCATTGTGAATAAAGAACACACCACTACATGTCAAGGAGACGGCAGATGAAGAGCAAGATGACGAAATACAATCTGGTGATGCAGAAGTGTCACAACTTAGATACTGACATGTACACTAAGTATATATTGAAAATGCCATGAATAAGTAGAAATATACCTTGATGGGAGCGTCATAATTTCCAGCACACAACTTCTGTACCTTTATGTCAAATGTCTTCCACTGGGGATTCAAGTTGTTCTTTACCACCTGCAAATCAGAATATATTCTGTCAACAAAACGTTACATTTCATGAAACAGTAATCTAAATATCACAGTATTGGGTATGACGTCAACTTCTGGTTCTATTAGATTATGTAAAAGACAACACCAGAAACGGAACTAAACAGCCACAGAGAACTCCAAAAGCCATGTTATTCAGGCCCGTATGAACAAAATGATGTGACACAACATAAACAAATCAAGAGAAACATCAGACCAGTCTAACAAGTACTAACACCACTAATTAACGTCTAGGGATTAAAATGTGACTATATTAAAACAGGAGGGTCCATTGTTTTACTGTATTGTAGCAAGTGGGTGATATCATCATGTAGAAACTTTTAGCTATCCCCAGTCAATTGTCTCATTATCATGTTATATTTCAATATGGAAGAAATAGCCAAACAAACATGACGTCACATGTGTAGTCATTGAACTAAATAGCATTGTGCAGTGTGACACATTGTAACACTGTTTGTATGGAAAATCAAATGACTAATGTAGATATCTAAATATAGTATCACTTGAAATTATAATGACCGATGTAGATACTATATATCCAATGGTACTAAATGGTACTTTGGTTCCAAACTCTATGTTAAAAAGAATATGTCCTTCATGAAGGACTACATGTACATAAAATGGTTCTCCCTATCCTACCTCCGTCTGATACACCTTCAGCCATTCCCCGTCTGCAGTCTGCCGACTGAAATCCAGATATGGGTCAGACTTGCTCAGAAAATCCTGAAACAACAAAGAGCTGCTGAATATTTCCTTCACCTAATGTTGCATGGTGGCGGCAGTACAGTGCATGTTTTTCACTTTAAAAAATCTGCTTCTGAATTTTTCATCTCATGGTCTAGTGCTTCTGCTGCTAAATCTGAGTCTGAGACTGATATTTTGAAGTTATAGAAATAATATTTCATGTTTAATTCAATGACTGGTATATTGTCTAAGCAACATAGATACAAAAAACAGGCAAATATCAGTCAAAGTACCCATGCACTCTGCCTTCTAACTTAAGTGTGAGGATCGGGGCAGCAGATCCTCATTTACCCTCATCACATAATAATAATAATAATAATAATAATAATAAAGCTTTATTGCCATATTCAACGTGTAAAAGTTACATGATAAATTGGAATGTAGTCTGGCGTTGACTTACATAGTGCCTAAATATACAGTAAAATAGAACACGGCAAACAAATATAAAATATAGATATAAAATATACATTGTACATGATATGTTCTTTAAAATAAAATAAAAAAATATTTTAATATAAAAAAAAAAAATTTAATATAGTAAATAACTAAAGACAACATTAAAATAATAGATTATCTATTTAACAATAATTGTGGTGTAAATTAGTTAATAAAATAAATAAATAAATAATTTAAAAAAATATCCTTTAAAAATAGACATACACTATAAGAGGACTAAAATATCATTTTAAAATTATATTTACAATTGAATTACAATTGAATGCGTCCAATTTTGTTTAAAAATATATATTTATACAATTATTAAGTTAAGCTAACATTTCAGGAGAAGATAAGATTGTTGCTCAGCACCACCGATCCGCCACTGAGAATAGGTACACCCACACCCCACACGCGTACAGCTCAGCCACACCAACCAGCACCAGAAAAATAACAATTCCGCCAGAGAGGCGAAAACAGCCAAGTTTCCAGGGTCTTTACAGCTACGTTCTATATTTAACTCCTGATAAGGCTGCTACGGCACTCGGGTAAAAACTGTTTCTAAAGCGATTTGTTTTCGTACGGATGCACCTATAGCGTTTCCCTGAAGGTAATAATTCGAACAGATGATGGGCGGGGTGAGTTTGGTCTGAGATAATTTTGCCTGCTCTTTTTTTGGATCTGTCTTTATATATGGCTGTTAGAGAGGTGAGTTCACTACCGACATGACGAACAGTAGATGTACTGCTTGTTGGCACCTCGGATTACTTTTTGTACGAGATGTTTAGATATTTAATTAAAATACAATCTGACATTGCCACTCCCTTCCTTTCTGAAGAGGGCCAGCCTGCATCATTAAAAATTCATCATGGTCTCTCGCATGAATAATGTAAATCCATCAACTCAATATTGACATAAAAGGAACTCATTAACAATGACATGTTATTAAACCCATGCATTTTACATAATGACTGCGCTTCTTTAGTCACCCACAGGACATAGGATTATGACTAACAGTGACTATGTTATACGTAATGATCTATCAAATTATATATATATATATATGTAATATCACCACTTGTAAATCTTATGCATGCTATTTTTATATGTTCTAAGCTGTGCTTATTTTACAGTGTGTTTTCTACGCTGGGGTTTGTCTTTACACATGCTGTCTTCTGAACATGCACAACATTTACAAATTATTCTGTGCAGGATTTTACTCTTTTAAATCTGTAACCCTGTATAATGTTCTCTCTGTCTATGGTGCCATGAATCTTTAGATTCCTAAAGAGAAGCTTACCTTTTTGTCAAGGTTCTGAGCTTTGAAAGACATTCGTAACACTTCATTCAGGTTTCCCATTTCTTCTGCTCGTATCTGCAACACAGCATGCATTTGAAAATTTAAGTTAAAATAACATGAATACCTAAACTTTAAACTTCTAGCAAGCACACTGGGAGACAGTTCTAATTATCATCAGCAAACAAAAGTACTACATCTCGGTCGAAAAGTGTAAGTTAAATATTCTATGCAAAATGAATGCTACAAGTTATAAGGCAACATTGAAAGCATACCTTGGGTAGATGTCCTTGCAGGGAAAATGACACCCACCAGCTCCTACCAAAATGTTGGCAAAATCACATACTGCAAAACTGTATACAACCTGTCCAACATCCATCAGTGACTTGTACATGCATGGTCATACTTATAGGCTCACCTTGATTTCACCTTTGCCAGCATTGCTGCCATTCTTCTTTACAAGTGGTCTGACATACGGACTTGAAGCCACCACCTGCAGTGTGAGAAAAGGTGTGATGTTCCAAACGACATGTTTCATACTACCAGGGGTAACTGTAGTTGAAGTGTTCATTACACACTTAAAATCCTTGAAATGTTCATTACACACTTTAAATCCTTGAAATGTTCATTACACACTTAAAATCCTTGAAATGTTCATTACACACTTAAAATCCTCGAAACGTTCATTACACACTTAAAATCCTTGAAATGTTCCTTATACACTTAAAATCCTTGAAATGTTCGTTACACACTTTAATCCTTGAAATGTTCATTACAAACTTTAAATCTTTGAAATGTTCATTGAAATGTTCTTAAATTCCTATATACAAGCCACTCTTTGGTATTGAGAGACAGTACACAAAATCAGATGTTACAATTTTTTTATATTTTTATGAAATACATAAGCATACATACCTGTCCCAGAGTGCATTGCAACTGTCCAAGGAAATCGTCGTCGGTGAGCTTCTCCGTTTCGTTGTCTATGTCATATATTGCGAAGTACAATTGTTGAACGTTCTCAAAGTAATAGTCAATCTCAAAAGTGTGAACAAAGTCTGGATCAAGACAATTCTTCACATTTTCCGTGCGTCCAACCTAAAAATATACACTATAATAATTAACAACACATGGCACAATCCAATAATAATAATTATAATAAAGCTTTATTTGTCATTTGCAACATGCAATTACATATCATGTTAAATATGAATGTGTTCTGGCGTTGAGCCATGTATTGCCTATATATAATAAAATGAAATATGACAAATAAATATAATATATATATATATATATATATGTGTGTGTGTGTGTATGTGTGTAAAATGGTAAATAAAAAGATATTTTGATTTAATAAATAATATATCTAAGTAAGATGTCCTTTAAAATGTTAGATTATCTACCTAAAGATTATTATGTTAAGCTAATAAATAAATAAAATATTATGTCTGAAATGTCATATAAAATATATATTTAAATTTAGTATGTTAAGATTTTACAATAAAATAAGATTTGGTGAATATCGATCCGCTATTTGAGAACAGGTACACCTACGCTCCTCCAATAAGCACATTACTTTTAGATTCACAGTGAACACAGTGGATCTAATAGTAATGTGCTAAACCTTGATGAAAAACAAAACATACTGGTTTTGGTCTATCTAACTAAAAGCAAAAAATAAATCCTAACCATTTACATTGATGAACATTAAGCCAGACTGCCAGAGGTTTAGTAGAAGACCTTGTTGACGATAATAAATTCAAGTTTCGTGAACAGAGGGAATGATGATGTCACACATGCCTGCTCTTCCCAGTTCACTACCTGCTTTTGTAGCCCTGACCCTAACCCTATCCCTGACCCTATCCCTGACCCTATCCCTGACCCTATCCCTGACCCTATCCCTGACCCTATCCCTAACCCACCACCTGTTTTGCTACTAGATGATGAAGTACCGGAGACAATATAATAAAATAATAAATTCTATTTAGACACTAAGATCCAAAGTACAAACTCTGTTCGGTAGTGTTGACAACATTAAAACATCCTAAGACATAAATAAAATAAAAGTACAAGTAAAACATATGAGTACGTTTGTCTAAATCAGTGTTGTACAGAACTACAAGAGAAACTAAAATTAAACAGAGATGGCATTGTTGTAGTCTATATCATATGCCAATGTAGTCAAGAAAATATACATACATATACAGCCTGTATATATGTATATAAAGTAGCAGAATAAATAAATATATAATAATATGCATAGTACTTAATTATTAACAAATGACTACAGCAATATAAGAGTTGTGTCAATTGTAATTATAAAAACTCAAATATATGTTAATTTGTAAACTATTAATTAATAAATAATTAAAATGACATGCTGGTTGAGCTAATTAAGAGTAAATAAGTAAATAAATAAAGTAGCAGAATAAATAAATATATAATAATATACATAGTACTTAATTATTAATATAATAGTTTTATTTTACTCTGGGCAATCATACAGATTGAAATGGGTACATAAAACATGCGAAGTATATTTGTTAAAATAGATTGAAATAATATATAATTTAAGACATTAGCATATATATAAATTAAAAAGTAGAGAATAAACGATATGTATCTATAAAACTAATTTAAATAATTTAAGACATTAAAACATATTTTCTGTGATTATTTGACTAAACTTAATAAAAATAATATATACTTTAAAACATTAAAATAAATAGATCCAAAGAATAAATTAAAGCATTACAATATTTTACTCCTATCCATATCAGCATGCAGGTAAGTTTGTTAGGAGTCACTGTGAGTTCTTTTGATTGAACAGACACCAGTTAATGAGACAGTTCTGAAACAACATGACAAAGTAGACCCACCTCGTACCAGTTGCCGACATGGTCCTGCATGGAGAGGACGGCACACGGGTCAGACTTGGAGGCGACATCCTTGTTGGTCAGGTGGGAGCAGCTCACTTGGAGGGACACCTTGCTGCACGGGGCTTGTCCTGGCAGTGACATCTGAGCACAAAGCAGTCGTACAGAACCACATCACAGGAACAGGACATATATTTGTCCTAAACATATAATACGAGATTTTTTTAGTTTTGTGACAAAATACTATACAATATAACGAAGCATCATGCGTTAATATAATGCATGATGTGTATAAATTAAGAAATGAGCATGATCATGTCATGACACAAAACAATTTGTATTAATGTTCATGCTTTTGGGTTAAACTTTAAAATTGTAGATACGGCTAAATGCATGTAACAAGGTAGTTTTGCAGGCTACAGATCCCATGCATGTTGTAGAGACTCAGTTTGTATTGAAAATTGTTTCACAAATTAATTATCTTGGCCAGTTAACTATATTCATAACTTCACACTGTCACACATTAGTTGTGATTATATTAGATACTTGTAAATTGTACGTTAAGCTATATTAGTAATATATCATCGGTAAAGTAACTAATAAATAGTTTAACAATACGCATTCCCATGGGCGTGGTCAGGGCTGGTATGCATATTACTCAGAAATCACCTAACTCCTAAGCCTAGATGAGGGGGTCATTTGAGCCTTGGGGAGTTGGGGGTTATGTTTACAACTGTGTCTGTGGGGGCGTCGGCTTAGGTATGTGGGTCAGTCTGACTCAGGTCTCGGCGCCATGGCCGCTAAACTCGGCGCCATGGCCGTGCACGCTAACTCCTTATGAAGTTCGTCCTCAGTTTGCTGGTAATCAAGGCTTCCGGTTTCCAGGCCTCGTTTTGTCTAGCCCTTGTCTACTGGCAGTAGGTACAGGCCATAGCTCCAGCTGAAGTTGTAAGGACTAAGTTTAACCTGGCTATACGGCTAGCCTAGCTGGAACAGCCCGGGGCCCGGCTTAGTCGACTTAGATTAGTGCAGCCTTCCGCCAGTTTCGGCACTGGCGTTTTGTGACAACATTGCAAAACAAAGACAAGTATACAGTATAAACTTACGGCTACGGCTTCTAGACTGTAGTGTTGTCAACCAAACATGTTTAAACACATGCTTATAGGGAAGGTTGCTTTCGTTGTTTATGTCGGCGAACTAGCTCTCATGTGTAGCAATCGTAGCGCTACCTGGTGTCTTTAGAATTATCGAGTCTGCATTGGCCGACAGTGACGCCATCTGCCAGCTGACCTGGGAAATGATTGGCAATTCAATGTGTCCAAGTCCCATTGCACTGAATGCCTACTTTTGTGTATTTGATTACATGAATGCACATATCGATCAATGCCAATGGTTCCACGAAGCAAAGGGACATAGAAGGATGTGCTTGAACATCAGCAGCTGGGAAAAGATAAACTTACAATAATCCAAACATTAGTGTATTAATACAATAATCCAAACTTTAGTGTATTATTATACCAGGTGTACTTTACCCCTTTACCCTTACACTAACCAATTACAGTCTACCGTGCAGTATGGGTAATTATTTCAACCCACTCTTAGTAACTAAACTGCATTTGACATAAATCATTGTTAGAAAAGTCCACAACTACATCATCAGTTTTTGTGACAAATTTTTATTTATTATAGGGTGAACATAATAACAATAACAATATACAAAACACCATAGTCTCCCTGAATGCCACGTACAGTTCAATGTCTGTATCCCAAAATGCAGTAATCTGATAAGAATTAACATTCGGCATCTATCCATAAGATATTCGCATTTACCTCCCTCCCTTGGCAAAGAGTTGGGAGATAATGAGCCAACTGATTTAACAGTTAAATGCATATTTTGTATTTACTTGTATGTAAAAAGTACACAGGTTACAAAGAATAGTATAAATTATGTTCACATTAAAATGTACTCTTGAGAAATAACGTTTATATATTTTATGTGTTATTTGGCATTTTTCCAAACAACAATAACTAAGCCTACCAGTATTTCCATTCAGATTCATTAATGGAGATCATTGACACCACACACTTCATAGAACCATTACAAAAACAAAAAACATGAACATTACAATGATGAATAAATCTGGCAATTAATAAACAACAACATTCACCGTTTTTTTGCAAACATGAAAACATACCATCAAATATAACATATAATTATTTTGTTTGCACATACACAAACCAGATATTAGTTAGTGTATTTTGGTATAAACAGTGGTGTTATCAAAACACTGATTGTTGATATACTTCAATCAAACCGGCAAGTAAACAAACCAAGCAACATAACTTATACTTACAGCCAAATTCACTGCACAGCTGAATTGGTTTATAAAACTGTCAAGAGTATATAAGGTGTTTAAAAATGATCAACTTTACAAAAGATTGTCTTTTGTAAATTACATACAAACAATGCACATTTGAAATCAGGGCTGGCTTCACTTACAAAACACACCAGTTACCCTGAACTTGACTGACAAGTCAGTTTCTTGGTTATTAAAGCTGTAGTGTCTGTACATAATAAATAAACTTAGCATGCGATCTGCTGATGCTGAAGACTGTGAGATCATTGGTGTGTAGTCAAATTATTCAAATTGCACACCAAGATTCTTGACAGACAACTGTGACACTTACCATGCATAATGCAAATTAAGTATGTCTCATTTTAATTATACATCAACATTTTCAAATCAATTACTATTACACCATTTCAATTACAGATTTGTTATACAGAAATGTATTGCTTATACTGCAGCCAAGTTCTGGTATGACAATTAATTGCTACTGATTTATGATAAATTATAATGAATTTCTGCATAACTTAAAAACCAGAATCACTTGCAATTACTGCACTTTTCCTGTAACCATTACAATTTTTATAACTTTAAGTTTGCGCCAGCCAATTATTTTGCAAGGTAGATTTTGGGTGTAAAAATATCTCATTTCACATCATACTGTAGAGCAACATCACACGGGAGGATTTCATGTACTGATGGATAACAAATTTAAGCATAATAAATATAAGCACACTGGGTACCAGTACAATGTCACTTGTGCGAATTCTGCAGGCATGCATACATACCAGCATACTGTCATGTATTTACAAAATTATGTTATTAAAATACAGCTATGTACAAAAGTTGGATGTATCATATGCTGAAGAATTCCCTTAGATGGACGGTCCTGTGTAAATGTTCATCTTCATCATATTCCTCCTCATCTTCTCCATCCATGTGAGTGTTTGACCAATGAACAACATCCCTATCGAGTTCACTGTCATGGTCAGTTCGATACTTCACATGCGAATAGTAGCAGTCAAACCCGAGTGATATCGTGTTGTCGTACAGCACCCGGTACTGGACGGGAAGCAGACAGAAGTTGACCATCTGTGCAGGTGGCCATATTATCCAGTCGGCCTTCAACAACACAACCCCCTTATGCTGCAAGTCATGCATCATTTCGCCGAATGTCGCTCGCTCAAAACAACCCAACATGACGAGGAACACAGAAATGTAGACGGGAGTGAAGACAACCTGATCGAGGAACAGCTTCTTCACGACGGGCATGATCGTACGGCCGGGCAGGATTTCCTCGAGGTAGCGATACCAGAAATGACACATGGGGCCAATGACGGCACCGGTCCAACAAACGTGTCTGGTGCGCACAGGGTTCCAATGCTTTTGTCGTTTCTGCACTTTCTCATAGTACTGCTGAAGTGCATCACCAGTGCCAGACAGACTCACTGTGATGACAGTGTTAGTCAGCAGCAGGTACTTGGTGAAAAGAAGGCGTGTCTTCCCCTGCACAAACCGGAATGCAGCCAACTTCTGCAGCACAATATTCAAGGTGGCCATAACACCTGCTGTCCACTCACGCAATCAAAGTCGTTGTCACATAGTGGTCCCAATGGCATCATCTGAGTCCAGTCTGCAAATAAATAGAACAGTACATTATTTTATAACCGTCATGACGTGAACAGATTAACTACGAGCTACTTGTTTATATTGTAATGTTACCAACAATTTGTTGACACATTCAAAAGAAAAACATGAGTGAGCTGGAGGAATTATAAAGTAGGAGACTGAAGTTTGATCTTAATTTATGTCCTAAAATATAGGGAATTTTACCAACCCTATTACATTAGCTGGTGGGAAATGGGAAGTTGGCCCATAGTTTTATGCAGATACCTGTCCACCCGTCATTTGAACAGGTATTACCCATTGTGGATGGGTACAAATATCACTGGATGGGTGATGTTGAGGTACAAATATAAGGAGCACAAAAATTCACAGATATTGTCAGTTATGTATTGCTAAATGGTGTCACACGTGTTTGTCGTTTATTTCAGGTCATAAAACACACCTCAGCTGCCTTGGCATTGCATATATACAAGTAAACATGGACGTGTCCGCCTAAAATATCTGTGACTGGCAAAATTGCCAAAAATATTATTATCCTGCAATAACTGCATGATAACGCCATGAGTTGGCCTGAACAATAAATAAGGGCACAAATTTACGGTGGGAGTCATAAAAAATGTGAGAGGGAATTTGTCATTAATTGTGTAGGCCATTTCGACCAGACCCAAGCAAGACTAGCACTAGGTGGGAGATACGGGGCATGCTCCCCCCCCCCCCCCCGCCCCCAAAATGGACAGGTTTGACAGCTAGTTAAGTTCGGCCCCAAATTATGGCAAATACACACTACTACGACTACGTCTACAGTACAGACTACAGATGATTAACGACAGTGTATCATTCAAAATTTCCATGACGCCTATATGAAAATGAAACTTGAGTCAGACTAGCCGAACTTGAACAGAAAGTTGTATATACCGAAGTTCAGTTGAGTTGGTAACTTGTTGTTACTTACCGGGCGAAAAAGGGTCGCATCACAGCCATCAGCCAATAATTCTGTCGGTGCAACGATTCAAACATTACAAAAGGAACGTCATCATGTTAGGTTTATGTCCAAGCTTGTGAATAAACATGACTGAACCGTACAACAATGCCCACGAAACATACTATATATACGTAGTTTGGTCACGCAACTACGAGGTGGGGACGGCGTTTGTTGACGTTCGTCGGTGACCCCAACTTGACAGCTCGACCACGTTTTTGTTGGAAGTTCGCACCGAGTACTACAAACAAAGGCACTGACAGCCGTGCCTTCAAGACGTCGTTAGAAAATCCGCCCTCTAGCGAATAGAATCATCATTTGGTATTGCCATCTGGCGAACTTGATACAATCTACTTGGCAAATGAGAGCGCTTTTTCGATGGCCTGGTTTGTAGCGTTCGGAATCCAATGACATCACCTTTCTTCGGTATACCCTTTCATCTTCACGTTAAGCAGCCACCATCCATTGAGCAGATCAAATCTGTTCAGAGATTATGCCATCACGTAGTCATTATGATTCGTGTTCGGGTTTCAACAAAACAAAAAGGTAGTATATATAGACATATAGTGAAAGATGAAGATTTAGATTAGTGGCATCAGTCATATCATATGATTATGTCACATATGTCCATGATTGCACTGTGTTGAGTGACTCGTCATGTTAAATTGTTAATATTGTTACCCAGATAGCCACCTATATCGGCACGATATCGGCTGCATCTCGGCAATCTCGGGCCTATCTCTCCTATGTCGGGCCGATATCGGTGCGATGTTGGCTATACTGGCTGTACGCACTATGCAGCCGACATCGGGCCAATATCGTTCCGATGTTGGCGATACTGGCAGTATATAGGCACTTATGCAGCCGACAACGGACCGAGATCGGCCCAAGATAAGCCATGTCGTTATATGCAGCAAGCGTTTGGCAGTAAATATAATGTTGTTATCCTTTATAAATGTGAACGTATGCAAAGCTAATTTAATACATATCGCATTAATTGTGGTGAGTGTAATTAGTAGAGAATTTGGGCGAGTTTAGATGTGTTTATTTTTTATTAAATGTTTCCAATATTTTGTGCGCCACTATAATCAGATTGTCCCGCCGTCCGTCATAGGGCCTACTAAAACACAACCAAGGGTGTACCTACATAATATTCCCTGCACGTAAGTGTTTTTAAAAACAATTTTTTTTTATAAAAAAAACTCTTCTAAGAAAATAATCTTTAGAAGAAACAGTTTGAACATCCAAAGAAATTCCAGTCTGTGAAAATATATTCAAAACAATATTAGTATATTTTGTAACAAAACTATACCAAAACATGTCTTCTCACAGTTGAATATAGCTTGAACTGTCAATGAACTCCAAGGTCCTTAAATTTTGCCTAGCCTGATGATACCCCATGGAGAGATCAGTGATTACAGCCCCAGTGACACCATGGCAATGCTAGTGATGTAACAGTAGTCCAGCTGGGGAGTCCAGCCTCCCAGGCCTGGAACTCTGGAGGTAGTGAGTGACCTTTGAGACTAGGTTCCATGCATCTTGACTGCACTGCCATAGAGGATTTAGAGAGAAGCACAGCTACAGTGGAGAAGGTACGTTTAATCATTTATTTTGTTGTAAATCCGTAAACCTTTGTACATTTCTAGATTAACAAATCATTTGATTTAGAATAAATAAGGAGAAAATCAATAGATTACATTCCACAACATTTTAGGTGTAGTAATTGATTGCAAACTAAACTGGAAAAGTCACATTTTATCAGTAAGATCTAAACTGTCAAAATGCTGTGCTATTATGTATAGAGCCAGTTCTTTGATTAACAAACATGGTATGCATATTTTGAACTATTCTCTTTTCATGCCTTATATTATGTATTGTGCTGAAGTATGGGGTAACACATATGCTACAAATATTCATTGTTTAGTTTTATTACAGAAAAGAGTTACAAGATTAATTTGTGGTGCAAAAAGACTTGATCACACAAATTTACTCTTTCACAATGTACATATTCTTAAATTACCAGATCTTGTAAAGCTAAAAACTGCTATAATTATGTTTAATGCATATCATTATATATTACCAATGAATGTACAAAAATTGTTCAAAATACATGACTCTCGATATTCATCCAGGTATAAATGCAAGTTCAAGCAAATCTATGTACGTACTAACTTAAAAAGTATGTGCATTTATGTTACTGGAGTTAAACTTTGGAACTCCTTCGACAATTCACTGATTAGTTGTAAAAAAATTCAAATCATTTCAAAAAGTGTTATACAAATAGACTGTTGAATAATTATGTGTTAGAGCCCTAGATAATTTTTGCTAACATAAATTAGATAAAAACATAAACATTCAGTTTGTTTATTGTTGTAAAGATTTTGTTTTTCTCTTCAACAAATGTCACAATGTCTTTTTTTATTAAATGCTGTATGGTTACACATATAAATAGTGTTCTATTGCATTGTTCAGATGCTTTATGTATGAAATTAAGAAATTATAAGGGTAAACATGATAAGTATTATACTTCTTTTACCCTTTTTTCAACAATTTATATTGTATTTTATGCACTGTATTTATAATGTAGTAGTTGTTTGTTGAAATAAATTTCAATTCAATTCAATTTGTGGCATGAATTTATATGCGCACGCTTGATTCTGTGGAAGATTATATACATTTGTTTTTTATATAATTGTTTACAAAACTATATATATATATATATATATATATATATATATAGTTTTGTTTAATTGTTTACAAAACTATATATATATATATATATATATATATATATATATATATATATATATATATATATATATATATATATATATATATATATACATAGTTTTGTAAACTATATAATATATATATATATATATTCAATTTGTGGCATGAATTTATATGCGCACGCTTGATTCTGTGGCAGATTATATACATTTGTTTTTTATATTATTGTTTACAAAACTATATATATATATATATATATATATATATAGTTTTGTAAACAATTATATAAAAAACAAATGTATATAATCTTCCACAGAATCAAGCGTGCGCATATAAATTCATGCCACAAATTGAATATATATATATATATATATATATAGTTTACAAAACTATGTATATATATATATATATATATATATATAGTTTTGTAAACAATTATTTTGTTGCTCAGTCTGTGATATTAGTTAAATATAGATGGTATCTAGCTTAATGTCTCTTTCATTTTAATTGCAGAAGACATCAGGAGAAATGAAGACACCTCGTAGGCCCTACAGAAAACGCCATCCAGAAGTGTCTGTCCAAATGGTTCATGGGGCCCAAAGACTGGAATGGGGACAGGGCTAAGAGAAGAACCTCGGAAACTTTGCCACTGTGTGATGAAAATAAAACAAAATATGTCATTGCATTCTTTGTTACCTACTCATTAAGGCACACACAGCTAGCCTATAGTGTATCCAAGTAATATAGGCTATAACGGTTTTATCTAGGCATACTGCCTAGATGAAACCGATATAGCCTAGATGCAACCGGGATTGCCGAGATCGATCCGATCTCGGGGATCTCACCGATCTCGGTCCGATCTCGGTCCGATCTCGGGGATCTCACCGATCTCGGTCTGATCTCGGTCCGATCTCGGGGATCTCAGCTGCATCTAGGCTATATCGGTTTCATCTAGGCAGTATGCCTAGCTGAAACCGAGATTGCCGATCTCGGTCCAATCTCGGTCCGATCTCGGGGATCTCACCGATCTCGGTCCGATCTCGGTCCGATCTCGGGGATCTCAGCTGCATCTAGGCTATATCGGTTTCATCTAGGCATGCTATAGATGCAGCCGAGATTGCCGAGATCGGACCGAGATCGATCCCATGTGCAAAACCTAGATCGGGCCGATGTCGTCTATCTCGGTTCGACATAGGGCCGAGATGCCCGAGATCAGCCCGATGTCGTATGCCGAGATCGGGCCGATGTCGGTGCCGAGATCGGGCCGATATTGGGCCAATATCGTTTGGCTATCTGGGTATGTCTTATGGTGATCTGAGTACTCATGCAACTACCCACACTGAGCTGAGTACCCACACTCAGCTGAGTATCCACACTGAGCTGAGTATCCACACTGACCTGAGTACCCACACTGAGCTGAGTATCCACCACACTGAGCTGAGAACCCATACTGAGCTGATTGAGTACCCACCCTGTGATGAGTACCCACACTGAGCTTAGTGAGTACCCACCCTGTGATGAGTACCCACACTGAGCTGATTGAATACCCAACCTGTGCTGAGTACCCACACTGAGCTGATTGAGTACCCACCCTGTGATGAGTACCCGCAGTGAGCTGATTGAGTACCCACCCTGTGCTGAGTACCCACACTGAGCTGATTGAGTACCCACATTGTGATGAGAACCTATATATTGCTATGTATTCACACTGTCCTCGAGTTCTACGTACTTTCACTGTGCTGACCCAACAAACAACGACCTGTGATTTCACATGTTCTGTAAGTGAATTCACGAGTTCAACTAGCTCATTTCACGTGTTTCCGTATGTGAATTCACCGGATTCTGTGAACAAATTGGTGTGTCGACACGTGTTTACCATGAAATCACGAGTTTTTCACGTGATGACATGTACCAGTGAAACTGTACCAGTTCTGACCCAGTACGACTTGTGTTAAACTTGTTCAAATCTCGTGACAACAGGCAGAACATGTGTATTCATGTGAATACACATGAAAACGCATACTGGTGGAGCAGTACCAATTATGAACCAGTATGACACATGCCAACTGGTTCAGAACTGGTTCCTTGTTTGCTGGGAAGTACTCTCACTGAACTGACTACCCATGCATGGTCCCACATTGAGTTGAATATCTACTCTGGGGTGAATACCCATATTGTGAGTACCTAGTATTACCTACATTAAACAGAGTACTCACTCTGGACTGACTACGTACAGTGAGCAGAGTACACACACTTAACAAGTCCCATTATATAGCACAGTAGACCGTCTGCTTTTAATAACCACACTGAGTTCAAGGCCCATACTGAGTTTAATACACAAACCGAATTGTGTTTGAAACAAATGCACACAAAAGTTCACCCTACAAGCAGTCAGCACATTTAGAAAGTGCCTTCCTTACCTGCTAGCATAGACTAATTCATATCCCATCATCCTTTACCAAATACACTAACCACCGATGAAACACTCTACCCACACTATAGACCCAAATCAACGCTACACCCACTCCCCCAGTGCCTCCAGCTGAACAGCAGCCTACCTGTGTCTACATGTGAGCCAAAAGAAGCATTACTGTCCCTGGGAAATAATGCTTGTAGATGGGTCAAAATGCTGTGAGATCCACTTTGTGGGGTGAGTGGTGTCACAAGTAATGACGTAACAATTGCAATTGTGTAGAGTGCCTGCATGAAGCCTATCCCTGGCAATTGAAGTAGATTACGTCAATATGATTATTCAAATCTAAACCGCCCATACACCTTGTGCAACCTGGAAGCACAATGACATTATATGCGACCTACAGTAGATGCAGCAGTGTCGGTCTGACTATTGAATTTAACCATGGAGACAGTCGATTGGCTAATACAGTTCCCCAGCACTTTATGACAAATTAAGGTATAATTACCGGGTCTATATATGTACATTTATAAATTATCAGTTACTTTTCGGCTGTGATTTATGAAGGAAGTGCCTGAGTAGGAGGATGTGATGCAGTGTTCCAGCTGGGTTTTGAAAAGGACGGTGCAATTGGCAGATGGAGGGCACTTTTATATGTGAATGACATTATTGAGGACACGTTTTTTTAGTTATCTATATATTTAGCTCAGTAACTCGGTGTTGCCCAGAGGAAATGCTCTCATATATAACAGACATCCCTACCAGACATTCGTAATCCAGCTCAAATGTATCCAACCTACCTACATTGACAACTACCAGGTATTTGTCATTGGCATAGCTGTTACAAAATCATGTCATGTATTGTAAATATTGTATCAACAGTACACAGTCAAACGAACATTAGTAAGTCGCAAGGTACACACACACACACACACACACACACACACACACACACACACACACACACACACACACACACACACACTCTAAGACACACATATAAACGCACACACACACACACACACACACACACACACACACACACACACACACACACACACACACACACACACAAACACACACACACACTCACACACACACACACACATATTATATATATATATATATATATATATATATATATATATATATATATATATACCTTGCAACCTACTAATGTGGCAGTCTGTCCCCCTATAATATAGTTCCCGTCATTGTATCCAATGATATATCAAAACAGCAATTAGTACATCCTCCGAATGAGTTGCGGCAACAAAGGGAGCTGTCATTAAACTCTCACAGTAACCAATTAATCACGCCTCAATTGTGTACTCAATTGTGATTACAATTCCCCCCAGGTGGCAGCACCCGACACTGGTGGCAGACAATTGGGCAGAGCGTGGAGTGGCTGCCACACGGGATCAATAGCATCATATGAGCGCACGGAGCAATTTAATTGCAGTCGTTACTGTGGCCTGGCACAAACACACGTGTTACTGTTGGCAGCGACTGTATCGTTCCACGCTTTCCTTGGCTCACGGCATTGATTCCCTGAGATTTAAGGTAAGCACCTACATGTAAAAGCCATTTGCGACTGCTGCCAAGTTGTCAGCTGTATTTACCTGGTACATTGTTTTAAGGTTTCACTGGCCAATTTCAGAGCAGCATGTTTATGCCAGTTTACCTGAAGTTGCATCAGTAAATAAATTTGTTGAACTCTTTGAAAATGATGGTCTTAAATGCAAGTCTGTTTTACTAAAGACACAATAACTTTGTAGATTTTTTAGGCATTTAATTAATGTTGTTTAAAGAGTTCCTAAAGATTGCACAAGTAATATATTCTGTGATTACCAAGTTATCCAGTTAAAAGACTAGTTTCTTGCATTTTGATTCAGATGTCACAGTTATTTGGCAAATCCAGTATGATTCAAGATTCATGTTTGGTTATATATTTCTGAGCTTCTGTATTGTTTTTAAGAATGATACAGTTGATAATCACAGGTTTTTAATTCCTCCTGAAATGAGCAGTGAGTATAATTACACGAGAACATTGCATATTATTATATGAAATTTTAAATGATTAACATTATTGGACGGCAACCCTTGCTGAAAAATTAGAAGAAACATTGCATGAGAGTCCTAAATTAAGTTCACAAACAACCATTGCTAAACAAATGTGTATACTCATTAAAATTATATAAATGCTTTTGATAATGATATACCACACAGTTCTGACTCTAGTCCCAGAGCCGAAACTGCAGCTTAGTTTTGGTGATTTTAGATATGTAACATAATGTATCTCAAATTGTCACACTTAAAAAAATATTTATTTAAAGTCTGTATAATACTTGTCTGTGATATTGAGATGGAATATTCTTGTCAAATTTAGTTTGTTGGTGCTGTGCCTCAGTTATGCAAGTAGTCAACTAATGTTTGTATCTAGGAAGCAAAATATTAGATGAAACGCCTGAGGTTAATGGATTATATTTATGGGCAGGAAGTCTATCCTTCAGTCATACTCATGATATAATTTATATAGGCACGATGCAGTCCATCCAACATTTGTTGTGACACAACAAAAGAAACTATGCGAATGCCGAACCCAGAAATTCTCATTAGTAGTGTAACTGTGCTCCGGGCAACACAGTGCCTGGAATTAATCACCAGGAATGATCGCACAGTGTGAATGTAATAACCACTTTCACATGAAGCTCACCAGTAGCATGCCTCTAGGTGAGGCAGTAATTAGCGAGTGATATGTTTTACATTGCTGCTGTAAATATTGCATTGCAGTTACCAGTCGTATTGTCGTATGATAATCAAGCGTTGATTGGGACTTGTGGGTCTGCTAATCATTGGCCCCACAAGAAGCTATTTCATTAGGTTTTGATTGTATTAATTGTATGTGGCCGTTGATTAGGAATTATTACTTCCATACCTGTATTACGTCAATGCAGTGCTTCTTCTGTCAATAAACCATCAGCCTCTAAGTCAGATTGGAACTAGTTATGAATTAGATAGTTGACAGTTTTATTGGCTTGACATTTGCTGAATACAACCTTTTGTGAATGACATTGGATACTAGCATTTAGCAAACTTAACGTGCATCTGTTACTTGAGAGATCAGTCGGGTTTTACAGCTGTTATCAGCCCATGACAGTAGTACTTTCACCTAATTTTATTTCCTCATAATTTCATCATCTGACCATTGTTATGTTCTTATTGCATGTGATATTTTATTCTCTTTAATGTCATTATTCAAATTTTCGTAAACATTATTTATGTGTATTATATACTTGCCATCCAGTGAAGGATAAAATGTGTACTTTGTCAGACTTAAAAAAGAATAATAATTGATTCCCAGTTATAACAACACCACCCTGCCGGCAACCAGAGCTGTACATTTATGATTTTATCACGTGTCATTGATGGTATCTTATCTGTTATTTCCGCAGGACATAACTACGTGACGATGGGTAAAATCAGCAATTTCACAAACTCGAACGATCCCCAGGCGATAAACTCACGCGTGTTTGTCGGAAACTTGAACACGTTTGCACTGTCGAAGGCCAGCATTGAGCGACTGTTCAAGCGGTATGGACACATCATTGCCATCTCCATGCACAAGGGCTACGCGTTCATACAATACATGAACGAGTTCGAGGCACGTTGTGCAGTGGCGGGAGAGGACCAGCGATTATACGCCAACCAGCCAATCGGTGAGTCCAATTCACTCGTGGTTATATGTATTTTCATTTCTGTGCTCTGTGTATGTGATAATATGAATGTACTATGATTGCCGATTGTTTGAAGAATTTTTTTTTAAATAAATTACATGTTTTTTTTTACAGAAGTAAAAAAATGTTAATAAATTACATGTTTTTTTGTTACAGAAGTTAACAAAAAATATTGTTTAGGTTTGTTATAATATCGTTTTTATCAGTAATCAGGTGGTTAAAGCATTCATAACCACCATATGATTAGTGCAATCACTATCACTGATCATATCCTTCACATATGAGTGGTGATGTGTTTATTCATTAGAACTTGTTTTGTCTGGAAATTAATTAGAGCGATGAATATGAGAGAGTATTCAGATATCGAGGTTATGTTGCTGAGTTGACTGATAGATCGATATAATTGCTGTTGAGTGAAGTAAATCAGTATGCCGTTGTGACAGTACTAGTGCTTGCAGTAACTTCTCATTCAAGCTATCTTTGGCATCTTTCACCCAAGCTTACATCAACACCTTAATGTGCTTTATGTGGCAGTTAAATCAAAGTAATTAAGAATAAATTCCCTTGCCATTCAGCTGTGGTTATAGGGTCTCATCCAGAAATCCACACATAAAAAGGAATACCTGGTTGGTGGATTTGTAGCTGAAACTCCCTGAAAGCATATAACTTTTTCATTATTTTAAACCCAAGTATAATAAATATATTTCTTACAAAATTGTCTTAGGAATTTAACAATGCTTAACAATAAACGCTAAATGATCTTGATGTAATGATTTTTTTTTTTATTTATACAAAATATATAAATACATATATATATATATACATACATATATACGTATGTATATATATATATATATATATATATATATATATATATATATATATATATATATATATATATATATAAAATAACAATTTTATTAATTAACTGTAGACATGTAAATTAATTAACTGTAGACATCTAAATTGTATTAATTTTCTTTGCTTTTTATACAAATACAATTGTACCAGAGTCACAGAATGTCAATTACGTAAGTAATCAGTGCAAGTTATTGATCTATCAAAAATCAGTGGTGTGAATAATTAAAAAGACCACAGCTCATTTGTGGTTTTTCTTGCGATTGAGTATTTCCGGAAGTCAACGCTTCAGGCACACCGGCTGTAGTAGGTTTTTATAGTTTTATAATCTGCGTCAAGTACAGTACGTGTCGGCCATGTAGATTTTGGCAGATGAGTGAGGTTGGCTGATGTGTCTGCATTCACAGCATGCAGCTGCCAACTCGACAGGACAGCTGATACTGTGTCTATATTCGGATGGCACAAAAGTGCAGAAGTCACAGCTAAGAGAAGTAGAGGGTTGTTGATCATTGCAGCGGAATAAAACATGTCACACCCACACTCAAGGTCTAGATCATTACGCAGGATAAAATGTTTGCCAGTCCAAAATGTTGTGGTTGACACGTACATGTTAACTACATACACGCAAGCCAGTTGTGATGTGTACTGTGACCTGAAATAAACTATAAACACATGTGTGACATCCACTATCAAGCCATAATTGATTTTTGAAGACCTGTTATATTTCTACTCATCTAAACGAAAGGTGTTCAGGTCTCTACACTAAGCTGTGTTGTAGATGAAAGTCATACCATACTGAGCATACTCGTGAGCCAGGGGGCGCTGTTGCTGATTACGTCGCTGCCAGCCTACAGTATCTCGCACATCCCTTTGCAAAATCCTCTTTTAACCTAAGCCAATCAAATCGCTCATTAGGAACGTGGTCATCCTCTGGTCATGTGATATAATTTTTGGTGATTTCAGCCACACGCTGCTCATGTTACATGCAATGTTTAGGATGAGAATGGGTCATTACAACTGTCTTAATTGGGATACCATCATATCAAACCAGTCACGTATCCATGTTCAAATTGCAATGGATATTTGTGTTGTTCCCACGGCTGATGCAGTAGCTACTAGCTAAGTCAATTAATATTCTTTTATAGTTTGACTCCATCACCTCCACGGTTTGTGGACATGATCTGCCAGGGGTAGAGTAGTGTAGTGCAATGACTACTAGCTGGCAGCGAGGCTGTCATATAATGAGAAGCCACGTATTGTCTTGAGTAAGGTACTCAAAACCAACACGAAGATTAACTTTAGATGTTTTGTTTTAAAGAAAAAGCTTAAATTGATTTGGTGCTAAATAAATATTATGTTGTTGTTATAATATAAACCACTTGGTTACTGCCTCAAGTGTGTGTCAGTTTGCTCCCAGTCCTGCGCGTACAGGCAACCATGTGTCGACAGAGTGGTGGGGTGGGGGTGGTGAAATGCTTCCCAGAGAAGTTAAAATAGTGTTCGATTGAACAGGTGTGCCAGAGAGAAAGTATAAAATGCTTTCAGCAGTAACTTAAGTCAGCAGTACACTTAAATCATGGGCTCATGGCCAAATCTTACTTATCCCATATGGAATATATACTACAGGGAACAGGGCAGACCCAGCATAGAATCTTCTAGAAAGAAATCACGCTCTATATATACTAATCAACTTCCATCTCACCCCTAGTGACCAAACACATTACACGCTATACCTCCCTTGCCAAAAGTAGACAGCCAAGAATTCTTACATAACCCGCGGTATGTTTCGTCCCTATAAGTGCCATCTATATACAGGGTAGATCGTAGTTTCCCTCCAGGGTTCGTGATGCCCAAATATAGTCAAAGCGATTTAACATGGTACCTACTTAATTGATTTGTTGCAGCCTCAAATATTGCTAAGGACAAGAAAAGGATCATATTAGCAGACTCAGGCACTTCTTTGTGCAGGAGAACCTTTTAAGTTGTTTTCCAACATCAATGATCAATTGATTTTTAACTTACTTATTTTATTAGTTTATTTATTTTAATTTGTTTAATGATTTCTTTATATATATTGTAAACGCCATGACAGACTATAAGTTTGACGTTGCACATAACAAGAATAGGTTATTATATGGAGGAAGATGGAATTGAGCCCAAGGACAGGTGATGCGAGAATGTTTAATGTAATCTTATAGTTTTGCTTAAAAACAGTAGAATAAGAATATCACACAAAAAACTGCAGTAGTACAGTGATACGGGAAACATCAGGTGTTAGTTTTAATACAGGTAAAACTGATTTTGTTATTTTATTTACAGAGTGGAATTGCATATGTTGGTTTTGACGTTGGGCAGAAGACCACAGACCTGTGTATTATAAACCAATTTCACGTTTAATTACACTTTTTGTTGTAGTGTGCTAAAATGTTCTTACAAGAACAGAAATGTACACATGCATACACGATGTGCCGATTACAGATTACCTGTCACACAGCGTCTACCACACAAGGGACACATGACACAGTAATGGATTTATTTAGCCATGAAAAGAGAGGCAGATAAAGTAGGATACATATATCACTGTAGTCATAATGACATTATAAACATCCACCTCAGTCAGGTGACAGTTGTGATGTGTTATAGCCAACCCTGGCAAATCCACATGGCTGAGCCTGAAACACATTGTTAAAGGTTTCAACAACAACTTTAAATTTTGCTGTTGCCACTCCTCCCATGCACTTAGCAATTCTTTCCCGTTTGTAAACCCTAATGGCTGACCCCACTATGGATGTTTGGCAACTGGTGTTTACTAGCAAAACACAATTTATTTGACAAAAACTTAATTCCACGTTGATATCAATGCACAAATATTTACTTTCAGTTCATGCTAACATGGCAGATCACGTAGATGTATGTTGTACAAATAAACACTACACAGATGACAAGTTAATCCATCGTTTGATGAAGAATTGAAATCCCAGTTTATATCAGTGTATAATATTAATGAACCACAAATAAATTACAGATTAAAATATATAAACCTGTAGTAAAATATATTTTGTCTCAATCATTACTTTGTATTTTAATTAAGACATGAACATTGTTTGTACATCTCAGTGCATTAGTATACATACCGGTAATTGCATATCGATGAATGACGATGATGTAAACCAGTAGTAGGCAATACTGTGCAAAGATGATTACATTTAGCGGCTTTTCATTAGAGTAAATCAATGCGAATATGCATTTTGAAAAAAAAAGCGTAAGAACTTAGATAATATTACCCAAGCACCTGTTGGTTGTTAATGTGGCCAGTTGGAATGAGACGAGACTATACTACGCTGATGTTGACGACTTGACGACATTTGACAGCCACAGAGATGTAGGTGTCTGCTACAGTCTGATGGATGCTGCAGTTTCTATGGATAGGACACACTGGAAGTGTCAGTGCCTTCGGGGAAATGATCGCGTGGGAAGTAAGACGATGTAAATTTGCAAGTGTGTGGCTGGCAGTGAGAGCACTGCTCAGTATGGGGGCTCAGGCAGTCAGATTACATGTCATCACCACCAGCGAGGCCTCGGTCTAGCAACTGGTGTGTTTGTCTTACTGGTAATTAAAGCTACAAGCAGCAAAATTTATCCAGGTAGACGATACTAAACAAATCCAGTGTGGCATGTGATAGATTCTGCGTGCTGTTGACTCAGAAATTCAGTATTAATGTGTTTTTAAGAGCTGTCGATGCGGTGTTTGAAATGATAAAAAAATTTAGTTTATAATTATGACATGTGAATACAATTATGTGTCATAATATTAATGATGATAAATATGAGTAATGCTTACGTTATCTCAATATATATTAGATAAGAAATAAGGCCATATTAGCTGAATTGTGCGGTTAGTTAACCCACAGTGTGTAATTTGTACAGAGAACAATCTTGGATTCTATCTTAATACCTCTTCTGTTCTGAACTAGTCACGTGCAATTCAAAGTGCTTCACGCTAGATTCTTGGCATGGGAGGCCTATATGGCTACAGCATGTTGGTATCTGTCCAGTTCTGTGTGCAAAATAATTGTGTTATGCGTATTTCACGAAGACAGCAGTGTTTGGTTCTGTTGTGTGGTTCCTGTCCGACATTGTGTCCACGTTACGTTTCCTTAACACAAGAGAAGTCGGTGCAGAGCCCCGGGGACCCTACTGTCACATTAAACATTTATGCGAAATGACTGTTTTAGCGGTAAGGCACATACGAGAGCTGGACGGTGAATGACGTTCGGCTAGAATATGTGTCACATGGGATACCAGGCAACACAACAATCGACTGGAGTTACGGGTTTAATCCCTCTTTAATATCGGTTTTGTCTGCGCACATGTCGATGTAAAATACCCAGAGATGATGGTGTGTACGTGGGTAATCTCGGTGTGAACACCTTGGGTATTGGCAAAAACAAAAATGTCAATATGATGTAATATTCTCGATGAAGACCAACTGATTCTAGAGCGATTTCGTGTCTGTGTGCTTGTGTGTGTGTGGGTGGGTGTGTGTGGGGGGGGGCATGTGTGTGTGCATGTGTGTGCATGTGTAATGTGTATATATGGATATATATGTGTGTTATGGATATATATATATATATATACACATACATGTTTTTCTTTCTTGCGGAAGGCGATGTTTGCAAGTTGTTAGGGCGAGCGATGTCTTCCGCTTCCCAGAGTAGCAACCCCAGTTTGCGCGTCATATGCCACTCTTCCTCTGTCCGGTCTACGACTGATGTCAACATGTGTACAGGGTGTGAAATAAGTCTGGTAGTTTAGAGCTCGGACTAGTACAGTTTTAGTAGAGTGGTCCCGTCAGACCAGCTATGACTTGAAAATGGCAGTATTACTTTTAGTAAAACAATAGAATAAAAAGATGATAGAGCATGCACTACAATAATCCAATATATATATATATATATATATATATATATATATATATACACACATATATATATATATATATATATATATATATATATAATATGTTTCATTAATATGTAATAATGTCTAAGGACTAGTCAAACCAATTCAGGACTAGTCATCTATGAGTCAGCTAGTCCAATGGACTACCAGCTCGCGAAAAGTATTGTGCACCCTGTGCGTACGTTCCATTTTCAACACGTTGATGGCAAGCAACCACTCCACCAAACAGTTTGGCGTTATGTGTTCGATGTCATCAAGGGTATGCACGAAATGACTCAGATGGGTTATGCAATCTGTGAACATAAGACTTAATTAATTCCCTCCATGACAATTACATTTACCAATCTGTTCTAGGACATTTGTCATAAATGTAGGCCATCTGGGCACTGAGTCGTCAACATTGCCACATTATCAGAGACGAGTATTACTATTTTTTCCAGCCTCATATTTTAGCTGAGAGCAAAGATTGCGACTGGTGGTAGTTTTTGCTCTGCAAATAACTGTTATTAAATGCATCTCAGTTTGCTAACGGCAATATTCTATGTAGACAATGATTAGTTTCGAGCTAAGATTATGTAGGAGAAAAAGCCACTGTGTTGTCTATAATAGGAAGACTTTTCCAGGATTGTGACACATTGACAATCTACCTCAGGCTGTGGTTGTTTTCTTGGATTTCCAAGCGCGATTGTGTTTCCAAGATGTGTCAACAACGTGATGAGAAATCATGCAATAGAAGCTGAAGCAGTGACTTGATTTATATAGTCTAAATTCATTGGGCCAATTCAACGCAAATGCACCGCCTTTGTTCCTGAACATTGGCCCAATCAGGTGTCACCAGGTAGAGTGTTGTCGTGCTGATGGACTATATATTTAAGCATTCTTGACATATCGACAATCTACATCTGGCTGTGGCTTTTGTCTTGGTTTTCCCTGTGCAGTTGTTTTTCCAAGATGTGTCAACAACACAGTGAGAAATCATGCAGTAAGGCCAGAAGTAGTCTTGATTGATTTTGCTTAAACTCATTGGGTCAATGCAGTGCCATGAATAAAGCCATCCATCAGTAACAAACAGAAGCACGATGGTGAAAACCTTTGTATGTTACTGCTCTCTGGATCTTGAGAAGCCAGTCTTGTTACGCATGTACATTTGCAGTATCACAGTTCAAACTCTACACTGTAGCAAGGGAGCCAGCCCAAATGGGTGGCATCTGTCAAGGTCAGCTTATTTCACATGCACAATTACACATATCTAGCTTACAGCATCTGCCCATTTGTAAGCTAACTTTGGGGGCAGTCTGGCAGCATCTCTTCCTCGGAGTCAAGGTTCCCTCACATCTTCCTACGTATGTTTCAATTTGCTCCCTTCAACTTCTCATCTACCAATTGGTAATGCATTTCCGGGACACAAATGTAGTTCGTTACTTACAGATTGTCGTTCACACAATACACAACTTAAGAGCAAGCATAACAACATCAATGTGGGGAGCGGTGGTCGCGTGGTAGAGCGCCAGACTGTCAATCGAGGGGACGGTGGTTCAATCCCACCTGCCGCCGTTTCGAAACTTAAGCAATTTCGTTCACCTCACATTGCCTGTATCTTTCGGAAGAGACACTAAAAGCCGGTGGTGCCTTCTATCTGGTGTCTATTCCAGGGGAAGTAAAAGACCCCACACAGGGGGTAAATGTGTAACCTGTAGTGGACTCACTAATTCTGTAGAAGGACAACTCTGAAAACCAACCTCGACAATACTCTAGTCACAAACATGTGGCTAACATAGAGTGATGAGCTAACCATAAGAAGAAGTATAATGGTGATAGCCATCCTGCTCAGTGATTGGGTAACAGCAGTACCACTTGGCAATCTGGTTTCAGGACGTTTCCTGGGCTCCTAGAACCCTGGAGACGTGAGTTGGAATGGGAGGTCCCACGACCAGGAGACTTGCGTTGTGTCACGTATCGTGAGAGCCGAGAGAAGGTCGCCCACCGACCTTTCACCTCCCGACAAATTGCACTAAATATATGATGGCTAACGCCTTTTGCTGCAGACGTTTTAATCAGTCTCAGCGGTAATGCAAGGTGACCTTCAAACTTGTAATCCCAGATGTCTGCGGGTGGCCTAGATGGCGCCCGCTGAGTTATTCGGGTGATCCTCTTGCTGAACGTGACCTACAGCAGAGGCAGGATAATGGTGATGAAGAAAAGAGATGAGATGAAAAGGACGACGCCGCATATTTATTATTGCCATATCTCAGGTCTCAGGTGATTTACTCCAACTTGGGCTAATGCAGGAGTTGTTCTTCTCTAGAATTAGTGAATCCACTACAGGTTACACATTTTACCCCCTGTGTGGGATCTTTTACTTCCCCTGGAATAGACACCAGATAGAAGGGACCACCGGCTTTTAGTGTCTCTTCCAAACGACACAGGCAAATGTGGGGTGAGCGACATGCCTAGGGGAGTTATATCTGTGAGGGTTTTTGTCAATAACTGAGGAGACATGCCTAGAGGAGTTATAGCTGTGATTTTCTTTGTCAATAACTGAGGAGACATGCCTAAATGAGTTATATCTGTGAGGGTTTTTGTTAATAACTGAAGAGACATGCCTGGAGGAGTTATATCTGTTAGGGTTTTTGTCAATAACTGAGGAGACATACCTAGAGGACTTATATCTGTAAGGGTTTTTGTCAATAGCTGAGGAGACATGCCTAGAGGAGTTATATCTGTGAGGGTTTTTGTCAATAACTGAGGAGACATGCCTAGAGGAGTTATATCTGTGAGGGTTTTTGTCAATAACTGAGGAGACATGCCTATAGAAGTTATATCTGTGAGGGTTTTTGTCAGTATCTGAGGAGACCTGCCTATAGAAGTTATATATGTGAGGGTTTTTGTCAATAACTGAGGAGACATGCCTATAGAAGTTATATCTGTGAGGGTTTTTGTCAGTAACTGAGGAGACATGCCTAGAGGAGTTATATCTGTGAGGATTTTTGTCAATAACTGAGGAGACATGCCTAGAGGAGTTATATCTGTGAGGTTTTTTGGTCAATACCTGAGGAGACATGCCTAGAGGAGTTATATCTGTGAGGGTTTTTTGTTGTAAGGGGTCAGTTCTTTACCAGTGTGAAGAAGTAAGCATTGCTTTTGTACAACTGAACCCGTCCTCTCTTATCCCTGTCTTCCTCTCCCTACCCATGGTCTAGCCCTTCTAATCATCCCTGCTTCCCCGTCTTGTCAAGTCTTAACAAGGTATACAATGACATTAATAATCCCCCCACCAGGCTGCCACCGACACTTCAGTTAGCTTAATCACGGGGCTCAATTACACCCATTGCCTTCTCCCCAGTTACCCTGTCATGTTGTGTTTGTATAATTAGGTGTCTCAGCTTCCTGTAATGGCTAATAGAGAGTTGTTTACATGAAGCAGATGAGAGTTACAAACCATTGCATGAGACGTTACATAACATTGCAGTTGGAATGACTAACGATGCGGCGTTCATATTATAATTAATATATATCACCTGATTGGTAGCATCGACATCATTTGCTAAAACAATGGCAACAATTTGCTGCACAAGAATAAGATATTTACAGATTTTAGTCGCTTACATAAATGACCTGAATAAGATATATGTATCTGTCCCCAAAATATACAGAAATATTCAGTACATAAAACATAGCTGCTACTGTACATTAATGACAACAAAACAGTGATTGGTAACAAAATACTGTATAGTTTTATTATAATAATATGACAAATAGAATGTTTACATAAATACTGCTAACACTGTATGGGCATAATCATTGTCACAGGAATCACCGGCCATTGCTGCTTTTTATTTCTAATGTTTCACTTTTATTTACAGGAAACATAACTAATATTAATAATGCATCAGAACTAAGGAAATATGCAACGTAACTATTTGAAACACATGCAATGCAATATATTCAGGTTCTAGCTGATGACAAATGAAACAGTTACACCACAAGTAAGAATATGTAGACTAACAAATTACACATTTTTTAACTTCATCACTAGTTTGCGGCAGTGCTCTGCGGCACATTATCAAGCACTAAAGAAAAGATTTTTATTCACTATTTAACCCTGTGCCCTAAGCACTGACAATAAGGCAGCCATCAAGATCACGAGGCCCATCGCATGCGTACCTCAAGAAACAGGAAATTGCCAGGACACATAATTAATTGCCAGCCTGATAAGTGCATTTTACCGAATGACAGCACAGCAGGCTAAGCGAGTTAGAAAGACGCCACGCACCATGAAATCTGCCATGCAGGTATTGCATTTCCATGGATGCACAATACTGTCAGGGTAATTGGGTTGGCTATTATAGGTCTATTCATTACTTCTTAGTTGTAGAATACATTTTTCCTAGTAGTCTTTTTCACTTCCAAGAAACTGTCCATACCCATTATGGCATATCTTGGTACAATAAAACACCACACGGTATTGTTCTGTTAAACAGATCACAATTTCATGAAAGTGTTGTGCTAACATGAATTTATGCTTGGACATCCGTATTTTTTTATTATTATAATGTTTAACTTTAAATATTTTGTATGTTTCTTTTACGTTTTTATGTCTTGTTGCGTTACACTTGTTTGTCAGCAAATAGCTCAGATGAGTTAATGTTATGAAATTCACATGTAAACCGACATTAAATAAAGCTTCTTGTACCTTGGTAGATCTCCCAATGACGATTCAAAGATAAAACTGTGGGATTGCGATGTTGTGTTTAGAAATAGCTCGCACTCTGTTAGAAAGGTTTCGTTTACACAATTGTTAGAAAGGTTTCTTTTACACAATTGATGCTAATGCATGGATCAATATTATCTGGATTCGTAGTGTATTCTAGACCGTAGCCCAGAGTCACATAGAGTGGTTGAAATAGACAGTATGTTATCTCTGTATGATTAGTTAAAATTGGGAAGTTGATGTGGGACATATTCTGAAATTTAAGACATCTTTGAATAAAATTACACGATGTATATGTCTCCACAGCAAAACATTATTTGAAACATCACACACAAAAACTATGGTAATTTATCAAGGAATCTTGTGGCTGTGATGTAATTGCAACATTTATTTTATAGAGATGACTCACGAAATGGTACATTGAAATGTAATGTTATTGAGATGTAACACACGTTTTTTTAAATATTTATAGGTGTGGGTCATGATGGTAAGATGTCAGAATTTTGCAACATACCATGAAATCTTGATTGTGAGATCACCAATGGATGATATCAGAATGTCAATCAGTGATTATTAGATGATATTATTTTCATTTGGAGAGAGTTCAAGTCAGTTTTGACTGGCATCAGACATCGATATTTTATGCTGTGGACCGAGACTGTTAATACATTAATACCGTCATATCAGTGTTTACAAACTCTCTTCTGGAGTGCAGTGGCCAGATGAAATTAATTCTGTCTGGTATCAGACATCAAGGTACTGAGATGATCTGTGAGGTCATCTGGTTCATCCTGGGGTCACCTGGTACATTCTGAGGTCACGTGGTACATTCTGAGGTCACCTGGTACATATCAGTACATTAGAAAGCTGACAGTGAATACAGCACAGCACCTGTCAGTCATGGTACTTTCTGATTGGCTATAACGTTACATGCAACCTGTTGAAATGACACTTATTGATACCCATAAAATCACCACACTGATCGATCACACAACAGTGTTTATAGAATTATTTTCTAATGACAGTCATACAACACAATATCATACAACATAATTTACAAGACGTATGTCCAGTAGCGAGCACAGCACCAACCAGTTTTGGTTGATCTCAATCAATTGAGAACTGTTGCTATAATTAGCATTGACATAAATATGTAATGTAGCTTTGGGATGATGTAATCCAGTGGGCATTCGCCACCTCCCCCTCCAGTTCGTGTCACTGGGGTGCAAACAGTTCATCATTCTTCATACATCGGCCTTGGACAGCCTCAGGCGGCAAGGTATTCCCAGTCCGCTGTCTTTTTACACACAATTTGGCAGACCGCAGCTGCCTCAAGACCTGCATCTCACCAGCTGATCTAGGGAATTTAAAAACAAATAAAAGCATCACGGATTCTTCAAAGGGTGGAAGATGTGCCCATGAACATTTTATGCCTGACATGCCTTTGGCTGGAAGACAGGTGATAAACACTGCTTGATTATAGTTTGACGCAACTTGAAGTATATCATAATGTTATTGTGTGAGTGGCAGTGAATGAATATATGATTATGAACATAAAGTGACAAACACCCAATAGATCATAAATCTTCATGCAGCGGAACGTTGTTCATTCATTCAGGCAGTTGAACATTAATTTTCACTGCATTCATACAACTGAATATAAATCTTCACTTCACTCATGCTATGAAACAAATCTTCTTCCATACTATTAAACACAAATCATCCCTCACACTAAACATAAATCTTCACTTCATTGAACGTAAATCTTCACTTTGAATAAGGCTGAAAACAATATGCTAGTTATCAGCATGAACGTTGCTACCGGATTCAGTTAAATTCATAAATAAAGTTCCAGATACCTTTCCGATTCACTGTGTTCTCCTGGGGACCTGTCAGTGTCTCCCGACACCTTCGTCCAGGGCTGACGAAGGGGTCGAGTGGACACTGACAGCTTCACAGTAGAACACAGTGAAGTCAGAGTCAGACAGGTATTTGGAACTTTATTTACAATATGCTAGTTGACTACATTCCACAGTGCATCACTGGTCATACAATATGAGTAGATAAAACAAATCCGGTAGTACAACTGGTTACGAAATCCAGGTTTTGCTTATTCTGACACTGGTGTTAGGTGTAGCTGAAACATATTTAAAACTGATACCACCAAGGTAAGACATTCTCCACCCTCCTGCATAATCCAGTTATTTAATCCCAGTTTGCCTTCAGGTCTGGGGCAGTTTTACAAAGACACCATGTTACTTTCATCGTTATGTCAACACCCCATCACACCCAAAATTACCTGACTTCACAGTATGGTGACTAAACTCTGATGCATGTCGTAGAACATGTCAGCGCTCACGTTGAAGTATCGCTTCACTCTGGCAGTTTGTGCAGTATCGGTGAATAATTTAGAAAGTGATACTTGCCATTATGTTGTGAAGTGATTGGTGATCATTCACAGAATGTCATGCATCGCAAACAATCCCATAAGGAAATGTTCGTTTTGGGCGTCTTCTCCTGAAGAATTTAATTGATTTCTTTTTTTTGGTAGAATTAGAACTGGCATATCACGAAGGCAGCGGCTGATTTGTCACGTTTGTCTGTTGGTGCCGGTTTCTTGTTTTTGTTCTGTTGCTTTTTAAGATGGAGATTGCTTTTACTCTTCATGTGTTTGACCTTTCTTAGCTGATGCTCGCTGATGATTAGAAAGAAACGCAGAATGCGGCATTGTCATCTCTCTAGATTGCATGATATTGCAGAAAGTGGTTTATGTATGGTAACAAATCAATTACTATGTCAACGCTTGGATTATGGATGTAATCTTAGACTTTTATGATATATGCATGTAATCTTAGACTACGGTACTTATGAGTGTGACATTTAGACATGGATGCTCATTTAGTATTTTAGCTGTTCAAAAGAAACAGAACAAACAAATGAGATGTATTGTTACCTAAAACCACACAGACACATGCATACACATATTCACACCAACACACACACACATATAAACACACACACACACACACACACACACACACACAAATGCGCGCGCACTCACGCACACGCGCACACGCACACACGCACACACGCGCACACGCGCACACGCGCACACGCGCACACGCGCACACGCGCACACGCGCACACGCGCACACGCGCACACGCGCACACGCGCACACGCGCACACGCACACACGCGCACACACACACTTTGAAATGTCACCAAATGTCTGATGAATAACAGTTGCCAATATGTGCTGGGTGCTGAATAGAAAACGTGCAGCTAGATTAAACATGGATTGTGTTGATTCTCCACAGCCCCGTGGGACCTGGTTTGTGGAAGTGTTCCTGACAAGCCTACAGAAGAAGTGTGAACCAGAATTTGTCATTATTACCCTGTTTAGGTTTGAGAGGATGACTAATTCAAAGTTATATTGCTATAGAGGCTTAAATGCGGTGGCAGGTGTTGTTACCATGGAGACCTTCGAAAACAAGATTGTAAACACATACATACATTTGTATGAATGTTTTCAGTTCACAATGTTTGGTGTTGCATTCTCTTATCTCTTACAAGCCTTTTTTTTTACAAAATTGTCCCAGCTTCATTAACTGTTGATCCCATCTCAGTTTGGGGCTTAAAAACCCAATGAAGATGACAAGCACATTGGCAGTGACCATCCTTAGTGCCAGCATAGAGAGGTTGGCTAAAAGACCTCATTGGATCATAAAAGTGGAAGCACAATTAATACAGTGCTTTATAACTTATAAGACATTATTGCATGATTAATGTTGCTATGTGCTGGAAACAATGAGAATTGGAGTACAAGACCAATGCACTTCATTGTTTAATTGTTACAGCTGTATGTCATGTTATGTTCTCATTGTTTGATGTCTACATTACAATTCCTTCGTGTAGAACAAATATTATTGAAAACGCTATTCGCTTAGTTCTGTTCCTCAGTACAGTTGACCTTAATATCCACATCAATCATATCTTTGCAACATTCGCAAGCCAACCAATAGCGTTATGACAAGACATTGATCAACATATGTCAGATGAAAAAATAATGTAGACATCTGTTGCCATTTTGCATTGACTTCACCTCCTGTTATGTGATAACATGCATCAATCTCGACGTGAACTTATTAAGGTACTTTCTCGCAGTACGCGCACGATCTCGTGATGCAACCACCTCTAGTGAATGCTTCCATCCATCACCATTGAAATCACGCAATGCGAGTGCTACACCCAATCAATCTGTTTGATTTAAATAAATGAAAAGTTTCATTGTGTCGAGTGCAGTGTGGAAAAGATTAATATATCATGTGGGTGTCTATGTGTGTGTGTGTGTGCGTGCGTGCGTGCGTGCGTGCGTGCGTGCGTGCGTGCGTGCGTGCGTGCGTGCGTGCGTGCGTGCGTGCGTGCGTGCGTGCGTGCGTGCGTGCGTGTGTGAGACACTGTTAATTTAATTCTTCTAGGACTGAAGCTTGCTTTCACATTCGCAATTGTTTAGCATTATATATTCCACTCTGTCCAGAATCAGAATATTTTATCACAATCATATACCAGAGTTACAGTGTCCAATCAAAGAACAGATCTCTCCATCAGTGATCATGACCTATTGTCTAGCAAGAAAGTCTGTAAAGCTATAAGGATGCAGGACACTAGGACAACTGGACATTCCTACACATGTTCGTTTACAATTCTGAGCCAGATGTTTTCCTTATGATGAAAACATATCAGGGAGAGTTGTACCAGTGAGACCTTAATGCAAGAAAGATGTTATCTGATATTACCCATAAGTCCATTGTTCAGACGTTACTTCCACCGTCACCACCAGACTAATCATTTATAGTGACAGTCTGTCATTTTCCTACTTAGTAAATAGATTAGATCAATTTTTTTACGGGAAATGCATTTCAAAGTTTTTTTCACTTAATGATGTTGCGTCCTTGTTTTATAGACAATGATTAACTGGTAATTAATCATCTATAGTACATATAAGTCACCTGGAAAGAATAACTTGTGTATGATAATGCTAATAATGGTTGCGCCAAATCTAATAAAAAGTGTCACATCTCATGAGCTATTCAGAATTATAATTATTATAGAATTAATTGGTACCACCATGCCTTTTCATGACATACATATCAAAGAACATACCACGGTATATCTTGATTATTTTCTAAAAGAGCAATGAGGTTTTTAGTAATGTTATTTTGTAATTACTGGGGTAACATTTAACATTCAGCCAATTACTGAGAATTTCTGAAAACGGGGATATTTTGCATCCTTTACAAAAGAATTCAAATTTACATTGTGACAAATGTAATTCATGGATACACCAGAAGAACTGTCTTCTGCATTTGAACCATTTGCAGGATCATTATTTGCCAACTGGTAGTTCACAAAATCAGCAAATAATGTTTCACTTGAGGAACTTTGCATACAACGATATTACTTGCCACTGTGTGTCACTGGTGCGTTTAGAATGCGTAGTAGATGGCGAACCAGCCATCAGTAGATGTCATACATAAGACATGATGTTGCATGCATCTAATGAAGGTCTACCTTGCTGTGTTGACAGACGTAAACCTCGCCTCGGAGCCAAAGCCCAACAGACCTAGTCGCAAGAGGCCCCACGGAGCGGGTGCTGAGTGGTGAGTCACTAATCCTTTACTTCACTCTTCTTCTTCTTCTTCTTATGGTTAGCTCATCACTCTATGTTAGCCACATGTTTGTGACTAGAGTATTGTCGAGCTTGGTTTTCAGAGTTGTCCTTCTCTAGAATTAGTGAGTCCACTACAGGTTACACATTTACCCTCTGTATGGGATCCTTTACATCCCTTGGCATAGACACCAGTTAGAAGGGACCACCGGCTTTTAGTGTCTCTTCCGAAAGACACAGGCAATGTGAGGTGAACGAAATTGCCTAAGTTTCGAAACGGTAGGTGGGATTGAACCACCGTCCCCTCGATTGACAGTCCGGCACTCTACCATGTGACCACCGCTCCCCACACTCGTCTAAGTTATTACAGTGCCATGACAGTGTTCTTACCTCAATGCTTTCAGTCCATCACATCACATCAACTCGGACAAAGCAAGTGCATGTGCTCTTAGTATCTAGTGGAATTGCCCTTTTTGCAGCCGGAATAGCATTCAAACTTCTCTTTTCCTGAATGTAATTTAATTTGACCTGGAGCAGTGATTTACATCATGTATTGGTGTATTACGTTTATTAGTTTTTATTGTTAAACATTTATAACTCGCCATGTATCCATATAAAATACTACAGACAAACCTGAGGAATCACCAAGTATCCATATGAAATACCAGGTCAAAGGCATATTGCATAATATAATAAAAGAATACCAATATATATACTAATAAAACAATCATGTTCCTTTAAAATACCGACATAAATTAGCACATAACAATACAATGCATTAAAAAATAGAATAAATATGTAATCATTAAAATAATAAATAAATTAAAATAAATGGATGAATAGTTGACTAATTAACTTCGATCATCGAATGTCAAAATAATAATCTATAAAAAGATGTGTCTTGAGTGCAACCTTACATGATTAACACTCGTACATTGGCGCAGTGTAAGGGGTAGTTGGTTCCATGCCCTTGGAGCTGCACAAGAGAAGGATCGTTCGGGAAGTGAGCTGTTTAAGAAGTAACTGACCAAAAGAGCGTAGACTGCGTGTCGTGCGTTACGGAGAGAGATGTGCTGATACATATGGAGGTGCAAGACCGTGGAGGCATTTAAAGATGAGAAGTGTGTGATGCGACTCTTAACAGGAAAGCCAATGCAGCTCAAAGAGCATGGGCGTGACATTTCTCGGTTTGATCGAATCAGTATGACACGAGCACAAGCATTTTGAACATGTTGTAGTTTCTCAACTGCCGCCACTGACAATCCAATCAGGAGGCTGTTGCAACAGTCAATGCTGATATAACCAGGGCATGGATAAGTTCTTTTGTAGGTCCTTGTTCTAAATAGCGACGAATGCGTCCAATCCTGTGGAGATAGTAATACGCTGTTCTGGAAATGTTAGTAACGTGTCGCTCAAGGGACATATTGGAATTGAATGTCACTCCCAAAAAATGTCTTGCATGCGCATTGGGTGTCACGTCAATGTTGCCGATCTGAGGCTATTTAACTTTGCATGCTGTCTTCTGGGTCATTGGCCAGCAAGTCTGCAGCGTTTCTCTTCCATTGTCACTGGCTCTATCGGTTTCATCTCCAGCTCAGTCGTCCCTTTCTTATCAGGTCATCTTGGAGCCTCACAGTTATCTGATATCTCACGCATATATCTATCTGTGTGTCGTGTAAAACTGCAATATCAACATAACTCATCAAGGCATTTGGTGTTTTCTCTGATTCCCGTGGGTTTGTCTGTAGTGATTAGACTTTTCATTAATGGCTGCTGGACAGGCCAAGCGAGGCCACATCCCCATGACCTGTCCAGGACATTCCTTCAAAGCTGTAATAACCCACTGACCTGGATGGGCCTCAATCAGGCAGAAATTGAAAAAGTCAGGGTGCAGCTGTAGAACTGTGCATGGAACTATGTATTTTCAAGTCATAATTCAAAGACTGTTTCAATACCAGCTCCTTAATTTGTGTTATTATGTAAGTATATTTCAAGTGTAAGTTATTCGGTTTTATTTGGAGTACAAAGTCCGTTACTAATAGAGAGACGATCTAGCATCTAGATGAATAAACATGAATGTAGATATGTGCTTATTAAATAATGAATGAAGGCTTCTGACAAAAATGTGAAATTAATGTATTTAGTAATATGTCAAGGGATAATAAAGGGTTGGTATGTGCATATTGTGTTTATGGAAACACCCTCATTTCACATCTGTGCTATCGTCGTTGATGCAATGGATGGAACAACTAGGACATGCATGATTTACCACATTAGATAAACTGTTTATAGTTACTTCAGATTTATTGTTTTATAATAATTATAAGGAAGTGAATAGATGAAAATACCAAACACAAATTGCAGACATATTTCCGTGACAGAAGACAGTGTTTATGCAAAATTCTTTCCAGAGACAGTCACCTGGGAAATAAGTATAGGTGTATCTGCTGTTGCCATAGTTACTATTTGTAAACAACAGTGACAGCGGCGATGGCTTTGAACAATACCTCCAGAGAGAACATAATGTAGCAGAAGTGATCTGCATGAAAACATGCATTGCTAATGGCCAGCTACAGTAACAAGACTTCAAAGAAATGTCCATTTGGGAGTTGCAGAAACACGCTTATGCATGCCTACATGTCCACATGTGTGCACACATGTCCATACACTCATATCAATATGCTGTCCTTGAATATGTGGCCATACAGTCAATTTACGATGCTGTACATTTTCAAGGAAACTACCAAGAAACAGCCCTAATTTATCCCTCATTCTCTGTTGAACGGTGAACTATAATTGGCTTATTGAGTATTTTCACTGGACTTATAAGCCAGTACACCATTGATCACATTTAGCAACATGTCATCAGTCCATAATGAACTGCAAGTCTTCCATAACTGTGCCAAGATATGTAAATCTAAGTCAAATAGCCTTGTATGTGCACATGGCCCACTAAGCCATCTTACACATGCACATGGCGGCAAGCTTTCATGAGACTATCGATTTTACTACATTACCACCTCGCACCTTGCGAAAAACTACACCTTTCTTTAAAAAGCTATCACTTTTAATGGTATATTTTCAAATGTTATTACATCTATTTTTGTATTTTCTTAGTAGTGGCTCCTTTGACCTTTAAGGATGCTGTTAATGAATAAATGAAGGTATCCAGCGGACGTAAGTGAGCGCATGTGAGTGTGATTGCTATTCTCTGTAACTGCGGAACAAACAAACAGTAAACATGTCCAGTTATGTGTGAGAGATCACAAAGGGTTACTGTCATTGGAATTAAATATTAAACATTCATGTATGTCCATACATAATCTATCTGTAATTACCATATGCCTTCATCGTGAGTACAAAGTATGCGATTGATGAGACATAAATATGGCAATCCTGGTAATGGCTGTATCAAATATGAACCAATCTCCTTAGTTATTACACTGTATTGTGTTTAAATATTTCAGCAAGGTAATAAATGCCCACTAAAGTGTCTGTCATAGACAAATAGATAATCAATTTGTGTTCAAGCATGAACCATAAAAGTGTCAATATTCATTCCAGTCAGTGTTAATTGAGAGTTTCGATGGGATCATGGGAATGATTATAAATACTCTATTTTGTGAGCATCATTGCTTCCACTTTTGTAAGTGTTATACATCAAATTAGCATACATATTGTATTTGTGCTGTGTCAAGCAGTGTATTACTGAAATAAATTATTGTCTAATTAGACCATCATATTTTAGCATCCAGACATAATAAGTAAATATTTGGAAGAAATCAATGTCCCCAATCAGGTTAAAAGTGATAGAAGTGAAAAGATAGTTGTGCAATTATGCTGGGCCAATTATTTACTAATTATTGCAACTAGATGTTGTCTTTGTGTGTTAACAGAGGTCCTTCTTTTCCAGCCTTGTCATATATGTAATGACACTATTTGTGTGTGGACCAATTTTAAAATGTCTTCATAGACAGATAATGGTCCAGATAGTTTGAAGTTGTGAGTATTTAAAACAACATCAAGGTAATGTAACACATCAAGTAAACTGGTCACATCAATCGGCAAAGTCAAATCAAAGGAAGACAAGAAGGCAACGTATGCTACCAGAATAACAGTTGTCTGGAGATTAAGGAATGGTCCCGCCAAACAGGCCACAGTAGCCATTTCACAGGCATATGTACTTATGAGCTCTTTACAATTAGTCTAATTTGGCTCTCTCAAATTGATTTCGCTCCATGACATTGATCTTTATACTGCAAATTGTCAACACCAGGACATGTGACGACGGGACACATTCGTTGGTGTCACATGAAATAGTGTCCTTAGTGATACATTTACATTTAGAAAAATCTCCTTATGTTTAATATGGAATCTGTTTAACGATGGTATTTCCCTATGAGCTCCTTAGCTTACAGAACAGACTGACCCTTGTGGTGCAGATCTCATGCAAGAGGCCCCGATGATTGTCCACTCAATGACTTTGCTGGTCAGACTTAAATGATAGATGTGGTCATCAACTTAGTGGACATAAACACGTGAAGATTGATCCAGGGAGCTTAAGCCATTACTTTTTTACGTCTTTCCCTGTGTGCTTGCAATGGTTTATTTAAAGGCCAGAGGAAACACTGGTCCCTGGATAGCTGTATTGCTCCTGGGTCGTGACCAATTAACACCTTCAGTTGGTGACACTGGAACATTAGTGGGAGGTGATGGAATGGGCACCCTGGAAAGAGAAGGTTACTTGTCAGAAGAAATGTGTAAACATAAATCTTTTGTACTTGATGACATTGTCATCTTTCATGCATGACCAAATACACAGAGTGCCACTGGTCACATGACATGTCTGTCACATGGTACATATTTTCCTTATACGCAATCAGGTTTCAATAGGGATGCCATATTCTGTCCCTCTGTGAAATGGATTTTCTACAAATGTAATATCATGACAAAGCACGGGTTTCCTGAATTTGTTATATAATGGATGGACAGGTAAAGTCATGAAGGTTCTAAAATATGAAGCGTTACATATTTTATGCAGAGGCAATAAATCAGTACAGTGGTGCCACCTGTTGAGTGGCACATGTATCAATGCACATTGATGTTATCAGGGCTTTATGCAGGACCACATTTTTGCAAGTCACACATTTGTTGTGGACACATGGATGTCAATTATTAAGCCAGTTTACAAACTTTAAATGTGTTTTTGACCTGAAATTGAAACATACACACACGTGAAACCATTTACACTCAGTTCTAAGCTCATAACTAACAATATCTATGATTTTTGAAGACCTTTTTTTCTCCTTCATTTTTTACCCATCCACCATCATCCACCCATGTTTCTAATATCAACTAAATCAGGTGGACATTGTCTGTGGTCACGGGAACCACTTTGAACCATTTAAAAATTACACCAGTTCCACACGACGGGTATGTGGGGTTGACTATCATTTTAGATAATCAGTGACATGACATGTTTCTCCTGGCCTCGCTGTCTCCTGAGACCTGCTCTACAATCAGCACAAAGCGGCTGTCAGAGGAAAGATTTCAGTTTGTCATTGACTACATCCCATGTCACAATCATCAATATAGCCGAGGTGTGATCCATCAGATATCAGCTTTCCTACTCCATCTCTTGTTTGTGATAACAAATTCCATGGCTTATTGGTTGGCAAGACTCAGGCAGATTACTTGACAATATAAGTCTGTGCCAGGTTGATTGTGGTTTGAAGCGTGAAGGACCAGCTATGTAGGATGAAAAGAAGGACCAGCTATGTAGGATGAGATGAAGGACCAGCTATGTAGGATGAAATGAAGGACCAGCTATGTAGGATGAGATGAAGGACCAGTTATGTAGGATGAAATGAAGGACCAGCTATGTAGGATGAAATGAAGGACCAGCTATGTAGGATGAGATGAAGGACCAGCTATGTAGGATGAAATGAAGGACCAGCTATGTAGGATGAAATGAAGGACCAGCTATGTAGGATGAAATGAAGGACCAGCTATGTAGGATGAAATGAAGGACCAGCTATATAGGATGAAATGAAGGACCAGCTATGTAGGATGAAATGAAGGACCAGCTATGTAGGATTAAATGAAGGACCAGCTATGTAGGATTAAATGAAGGACCAGCTATGTAGAATGAAATTTAAAGTCCAGCTATGTAGGATGAAATGAAGGACCAGCTATGTAGGATGAAATGAAGGACCAGCTATGTAGGATGAAATGAAGGACCAGCTATGTAGGATGAAATGAAGGACCAGCTATGTCGGATTAAATGAAGGACCAGCTATGTCGGATTAAATGAAGGACCAGCTATGTCGGATTAAATGAAGGACCAGCTATGTAGGATGGAATGAAGGACCAGCTATGTAGGATGAAATGAAGGACCAACTGTGTCGGATGAAATGAAGGACCAGCTATGTAGGATGAAATGAAGGACCAGCTATGTCGGATTAAATGAAGGACCAGCTAAGTAGGATGGAATGAAGGACCAGCTATGCATAGGATGAAATTAAGGACCAGCTATGTAGGATGGAATGAAGGACCAGCTATGCATAGGATGAAATTAAGGACCAGCTATGTAGGATGGAATGAAGAACCAGCTATGCATAGGATGAAATTAAGGATCAGTTATGTAGGATGAAATGAAGGACGAGCGATGTAGAACGAAATGATGGATCAGCTATGTAAAATTAAATATGTTGTTGATTTTTGTAAAACTGGATTGGATTAAAGATTTCTAGCATGCAGACATCAATTGGGAGAATATAATGTATGTATTTGAACACAGTACAGTTCACTCAGCTGGCGATAAACAGTGAAGGAATAATTTTGTGCAGTATTTTCAGCATGGCTGAATGCTTCCCAGAAATGGCAAGATGGTGTTTGAATGAACAGGTGTACAAGGCTGTGAACTGTGATGCCCTTGGAGCAGTCCTAAAGATTGTATGCTGAGCTGTACATCAACTGACGATAAGAAATGTAAATCTAAAGTTACCATTCACATGATGCTGCACGTGTCCTACAGACAGTGCAACATTTCACATACCCTAGGTAGCTACATGTTGTAGCCACAGGCAACAGGTGTGAATTACTGGCTACACAAACACCTTGAGTAGAGGTTGTACCCTGTAGTCCCAGAGTTGTCCTAAGAAGAGTGTTGGCAGACACATATTATGTAAAATATAAATGTTTATTGATTTATAAAGCACCATATTTATACAATAATATTCTATGGTGTTGTACAATACAAAAAAGGCACAATGGAAGTTAACATAGACATTCAACATAATACACATATATTTATATAACAAAAAATAAATAGATCAATAGATTATTTAATTAATAATAATAATATAGATGCTTTATACAATAATTATATGAAAAATAACTTAGCTGTAGACAAACAAAGGAGTGATTGGTCTATTGATATTGGCTACGTATTCTGTAAAGAAAACAGAATCCTTCCATGTTAATATATTTACAGTTATAATATTTTCTGAACTTTTTTTAAGAATACTCCACATTTTCAGTATTACTTTTAAACATGCAGGGGATTTGAATTTGCATTTAGTATATGAAGGGTTTCGCGTGAAAAACGTCTGGGACTTTGTCTTCAACTAGAAGATTTTCCTCTACATCCACTTAACTTGATCTTCACTGGCGTGTTTGTGTCGTCCTCGCACACTGATTACATCAGTCCCAGTACCCCGCTGGGTGGTTGCTTTGCAAAAAGCTGAAATTGAATTCAGTCAATCAGATAACTTGCCAGAGCTTTTGGCTTGTTTTTGTTCCTGTCAACAAGTTTTCCATGTTACATGCAATGTTTGAGAAGTAGAAATCATTATTTATAATAAATAGAACCACTCAGCTGCTTATGGGAATACTTGGATTCCTTGATGAAAATAGCTTCATCGTAAAATTGGAGTACTGCTCTTATAGGTCTTATAGAAACCAGTTACTAGGTTGATCGATCAGCTGACTTCCATAAATTGCATAGGGTATTTGCCAAGGGTAGTGTACATGGTCACCACCCCTGATCTGTCAGGATTACCTGTGTCCACTTGGGTATTTCTCATGAATTTGTTTTGGCTGTTCTCCTGCCACTCAACAGTTGATTTTGGTCATCTATAAAACAGATGAAGACAGAATTCGAGTGTCCAGTTCTCAGTCAACACACTTTCATTCTTCACTCAGTCAGTCTGAAATGTCCTGGTGTGTTATCTGTGTGTTATTCAGTTGTAGTCAGTCCATCAAGGTCTACTCTAGGTCAAGGATGTACAAGATGGCAAGGAATCACTGTGGTAATCACCCTAAATAGGCTTCCCCGGCAACTCTTACTGCGACAGGAATTACCCTAACAAGGCATAAAGCATATCAACTGTGCAGCGCGCTCACTGAAATTGCCAGGTTTTTCCACGTGAGTGTTGGAAATAGCCACTCAACTCTTGCACTTTCTGGTTAGCACTTGTCTCTCGTGACGTCAAGTGGTGTTTCCCTTACTCTTCCGTTCAGTGTTAGGTGCATAGTGGATACTGGATACACACTACAATACAAGACTTCCTGAAGTCTGTGCAACGTGGCAGTGCTGTATGGCTGTGGCCGTGATGCTGAGGTTACACTGTGTACAAACTCATTAGTTAGACCTCTTTGACAGTATTGTATACGAATGCGGAGGTCGCATTAAGAAGGTTGTGGAATATAAGATGTGCTCGACAGGATACAGAGACGGAGTTATGAAAATAAATTGAATAATAATTTTTAATCCATGAGGCAACCATAAAAATAAAAGAACAATGAAAATTATTCCTGAATTAACTGCTCAAAGATAGTCACCTAAACATATGTGGTTTAACAAACTTCGAGACAAAGAGATTAACAGGAGATTGTGTGGACATTCATAACATGTCATAATGAATAGCGGTGAAAATATTAATAAGGCCTTTCTGTTTTTTTTCAGTAAAGGAAGGTAAACTATTAGAGAGGAGAGGTAAACATTAGTGAAGTCCTGAACAATGATGTTTGAAGATATTTCAACAAGTAAGGTGTAATTTTAAGAGATATTTTGTTTGTCAGTAAAGAGGTTCATAAAACAGGGTATTTCAAATCATGTTTTTTTAAAGCATGTCATGGTCAGTTTACATTTTGTTTTAATTGAAGTCACTCGGCCAGCATACCTCAGACAACCACTGCTAAATGGAGGCCCCTCCAGTAACAGCACTGCTAAATGGAGGCCCCTCCAGTAACAGCACTGCTAAATGGAGGCCCCTCCAGTAACAGCACTGCTAAATGGAGGCCCCTCCAGTAACAGCACTGCTAAATGGAGGCCCCTCCAGTAACAGCACTGCTAAATGGAGGCCCCTCCAGTAACAGCACTGTTAAATGGAGGCCCCTCCAGTAACAGCACTGCTAAATGGAGGCCCCTCCAGTAACAGCACTGCTAAATGGAGGCCCCTCCAGTAACAGCACTGCTAAATGGAGGCCCCTCCAGTAACAGCACTGCTAAATGGAGGCCCCTCCAGTAACAGCACTGCTAAATGGAGGCCCCTCCAGTAACAGCACTGCTAAATGGAGGCCCCTCCAGTAACAGCACTGCACAGGATTACAGTTTTACCTTGTAGCAATATTCATCGGCCAAGTTTGTTGATAGTGGTTGAAAAGACACACACAAAAACCTCCTCACAGGCCATGGTTAGTGAACATAGTCCAGTACAGTACCCATGGCAGATCCCCTACACACTAGATGGAAGTTAGCTGACTCAAACTCACAGCTGATTTCACCATATAATTAATTCCAGGAATCCCAATATAGTTACCCATTTGACAATGGTTCTTGTGAGCCACTGGGCCGTGTTGTGTATAACTACATCTACATGCCAATCCACAAGAACCTGCTGCCAAATGATGTTATCGACTGAGCTTATCTGCAGAGTTTTGCAAGACGCTCTGCCAGGGTTACTGAGATTGGTGAAATAAGTAACACCTGGTGTATGAGGATAAGAAAATGGTAATTGGCTACAAAGTATTTTTAAAAGGCATTTTAATGTGCATGTAAGTAGCTAGTACAATGCCTAGTACTGTTTGTCATACCCATATAAACTAGACTTAACTAGTGCACTGAATTCAAGGGACCCCGAGGGGTGTTTTTATGTCAATCTAGGGTCTTGACACTAGGGATTCTGCATCAATTATGACTTAGATTAATTAATGGTTTGTCTCATCTCTTTAATTAAAAAGAACAAAACCCCTCGGAGTAAAAATGCGAAGTGTGAATGAGTACAACTCAACAGACACAATAGACGGAAGCAACCCGTGTGACCTTGAAATCAATTATTTAAAACTAAGCTATGTTTGGTGATCACAAAGTTAGACAAACCGAAAAAAATGAGCACAGTGGCTCCGTGCTGTGGGCAGGAATGATGTCAGGAGTTGCAACGACAATGGAATGGTTTTTGTGTCTTAAAAATTGTGAGCTTGACAATTTTGAACACACACAGATAAACATTATTTAGACATTTTTAACCCCCCAAGGTTCCCATCCTACCCTGGGTGAAATATAGTAAATCTATGTACCAATGTAATGGGCCCTCTTGCATGCTTAATGAAATGAGAACTGACAGAGATATGCTCGAATCAACATACAAACAAATGAAGACCAATATTCTGTTTTGTAATATGGGTGATTATAAAGAAGATATGTCAGAATAGTGTAATTTCCTTCCACGATACGGTCAAACATTTTAGAAATAAATCTGTGTATATATATACATATATATGTGTGTGTGTGTATATATATATATATATATATATATATATATATATATATATATGTATGTAATACTACATATATATATATATACATATATATATATACATATATATATATATATGTATAATTATATATATATATATATATATATATATATATATATATACATATATATATATACATATATATATATATACACACACACCAAGATAGTGAGATGTCTGTCCACCTAGGCAGACAGAGAGATGGAGTGTCACCGTACATTATACAGTCTGATCTACATCTGATGTACGTACGAGCTCCGACCATCCAGACTTCCGGGTCTAATCAGACTGCGCTAATTAGTGCTCAACTGACCAGAAACAGTGGGTCAGGAATAAACTGAGACCCAGGACAGACTATCATGATTAGGGTTTAAAATAGTTCTCAGAATTTAGTTGACCTCCGCCTCGTAGAAGTAGCACACGCCAGGTCGAAGAAGGCATGTTTGTGCATTTGGAACACATCCGAGTTGGTGAGTTTGCACAAGTTCGTGGACAGGAAACAATTAGTGTGTCCTCGTGGTGGTGTCGCTCTGTGTGTGTGCCTGGGTAAGGTTAGCAGAAGAGTGCACAAAGGGGGGCAGGGTGAGGGTGGCAGGGAGGCAGGGCGGGTGGGATGGCGGATGGTGGAAGGAAGGGACAGTAAGAGACAGGGAGACAGTGAAAGAAAGATGTAGAGACAAGTAATGGTGAGAGAGAGAAAGGGGAGGAAACTTGCAGGAATTTTCAGCATTGTTTGAGGGTGATGAAGCAGAAGAAGTGATGTATGTAGACCGGTGGGAGCCACACATAGATACACACAGACACACACACACACACAGACACACACACACACACACAGACACACACACACACAGACACACACACACACAGACACACACACACACACACACACACACACACACACAGACAGACACACACACAGACACACACACACACACACACACACACACACACACAGACAGACACACACACACACACACACACACACACACACACAGACACACAGACAGACACACACACACACACACACACACACACACACACACACAGACAGACACACACACACACACACACACACACACAGACACACACACACACACACAGACAGACACACACACAGACACACACACACACACAGACACACACACACACACACACACACACACACAGACAGACACACACACACACACACCACACGCACACACACACACGCACATACACACACACACACACACAGACACACAGACACACAGACACATACAGAGACACAGAGACACACACACACACAGATACACACACACACACAGATACACACACACACCATGCACGCATGCACGCACGCACGCACGCACGCACGCACGCACGCACACACACACACAGCTGAGTATTCCCAGGACTTTCTGTATGGCCCAGGTGTTATTAATAATTAGATCTGAGCATAATTAATGGCGTCATCCACTTCCACTGCTGGTGTCATTCACATGCAAATGCTATTTGCTCTGATGAGTCTGCGTGCCTGTCTGGTCGCACACAAGTGTTAAGTGAATTTCCAAGTTTTATTCCAGTCGGCTTTATATCGATGCATTCACACGTATGGTTCTGTGCTTTGTATATAGTCACAACTGTTATGCTACATCACCTTACCAAGTAGCACAGTGAATAATCTACCAGTTATGTGCTTCAAACAGCTACAATTAAGTAGTGAATGTTACTTCTCTAGTGGTTTTGCTTACTTCATCCTATCCTGTCGGAAATAGCCACTTACGGACAAATTCTAATGTAGTCACTATACAAATTGTTGTTTACGTGGTGACTGTTACAGATCCAATGGTAAACCCTAGAAGAATTAATGAGACTGCCATGTATTCTGGGGAAAATATATTCAGTCCAGTGTTATTTATATCCAGTAAGCCAAGAAGTAATAAATAATTGTTGGTTTGTCTCATCATTCAGTGTTTCCCGTGGCTTTGTCATAATCGATGTCTCAATGAGGCAACATCTACACGTGTGTCCCAGTCACGTCACATCATTGTAGTAGTTGTTGTCATCAAATAAGGTTCTTTGTTTATGTGGGGTTTTCGCATTACTACTTTGGGTAATAAAGAAAAAAGTATGGTGTTGGTGTTTTATAATTGATGGAATCTTTGTGGAATATTACATTAGATGAATATTTGTGTATACTATTACCGTATGATATTTGACATGTGTGCATTAATTGCATTGCATTTACAGGTAATTCGTTTTTAAACAGTTGCAATTCTGATATACCTGCTCACTTAGGAATACAGATGCTATAAAATAATATGTTGGAGAATTTTAGTCACTGCATTGGTGAAAGATGCACACTGATTTTGTTTGTTAATTACATCTGAAAATGTTATAGAACAAATACAGTTTAATGTACCTATGGAACTAGTTGTGGCCAGTGCCACAGATGCCATCTACGTATTTTTCTCCTGTATTCCCAGGTGTGAGATGTCAGTGTGTGCTTGTACGAGAATATTTGTCAGTGTGCTACTTAATATATCATGCCCATGATAAGTGGATAATTCCACCGAGAATCGGAACCCACTCTGCAGTTATTGATGCTGTGTACTTTGTCATCTCAAACGTCCCGCATCAAATGCCTATTGTTCACCTGGTTGGCCAATGAATCACTCACTCGACATGTGATGCAATGGTTCCTGTTAGCATCAGTCCTGCAGTTGTTTTTCCTGTGTCATATTTGTACTGAAAAATTCACCTCACAGATTTTGTGATGTGCGAAATATGTAGATAGAGCATTTATTCCTATTCACCGGAGATGTTCAATTTCTTTGTTATAAATAAAATTATAAATATACTTATATAACACCAAATGTAGTTAAAACCATTCAAGGCGTTTTACATATAAAACATTAATAAATGAAGTGATTAGTTGAAAACATAATTTTTTAAATAAATGTTATCTTGAAATATATTGTGGCGTATAGACACAGTCATCAAAAGAAAGAAGATTAATATTCCTTTAAAACTCACAATGGACAGTTAAGCTATTGATTAACATGTTGACAGTGTACATACGAGTTAAATTATTGATTAAAGTAGTGTGATAAAATCCATGTTTTCTAAGTCCGGATCGCGTGCACTTGTCTCATAGTTCTTTTCACGTGTTGCTATTATACTGCTGCAGCTAAAACACTGATTACAATATAGTGGTTTCAAAGTGCTCTTGAAGGCCGTCTCACTGTTTACAGGCAACCTGCATGTGTATGTATTACTGAGTGAAGTGTCCAGTAACAAAGTTAATCAATCAGAGATGTTACTTACTTCTGTGGCTACATGTCATGTATAATTCACTCACCTCCCCAAGGTTCCAGACTTGTCTCTCGGCCAACTGGGTTCTGTATGTGTCTTCTTTGTCAGTGTCGTTACTTAGTAATGAGTGCCCTATTTAAAGCACTAATTACTGAATAGCTAATGCACAGATCCCGTGGCGTGGGTGACTTCCCAGTGATAGGTGTGTATAGATTATTCATGCTACGGGAAAAGTTAAATACATTTGTATCGTGTACTGATGATATATTTAGACATGTTCTTGTCACATTTTTTTGCTGTCACATAAAAAAATCAACAATATTGTGTTAAATCTCAACGTCTTTAACAGTTTTTTATATTGCTTGCTAAATGTCAGCTCAAATATATTATTGGTCGTGACACTATACACATTGTACGTGTCATAAATCTGGTTCTACGAGAACATTAATTTAATTTATGTCTCGATAAATCTGATTCGTTGGCTGATCTGCGTCAGTGTTTGTCATCAGTTTTGATGTAGGAATTATTGGTTTTAACAGTATTTAGAGAACATCACTTCTGCCTTTGATCACATTATAAGTTAAAATATATAAACAAACCTAATACATGTACTGTTATCTGTGTTACATGCTATCATTTGTGTTTTGTTCTCTGTTTCAGGGACTTCTATTACAATGCGTAAGTATTCCTGAACTTTCACTTCTAGTAACGGCATTGGATGTTGTGTAAAATTATGTTTGATACCAGATAGCATAAGTGAACATTGCATTGATCAAGTGGTGCTGTAGAAACAAATAAATACTGTCTATTCTCTTTGCTGATTTAAAGTTGTTTGGAGGTTATCCCAAGTTGTTTGTCGGAGGACATCCCTAAATTGTTTGGAGGTCATGCCCAATTTTTTGTTTTTGTGTATTTATAATTAAGTAGTATTGGTAATAACATAATTGTAATGTTTTATATTTCTTGTATTGAGTTACGGTGTGCTTTCGTCGGCTTTTAAGCTGTTTATTTTTTATGTGTTGAAACACTGGAACAACCTTTGCCCAAACATAAGAAAGTATCATTTAGAGGATATATGACCATTAACAAAATTAGAATAAACACTTATCAGCAGCCATTCAATCAATGTAGTAGTATTATTTTCACTAGTATAATTCTGATTATTTCTCTGGTCACAGACCAGCATTTACAGGCAGGGTGCCCCCTCTTCACCAGCCCTTGAAGCGCCCCTGTCTGGAGGGGGCGTACATGGTGAAGGGGGCCCCTCGCATGGCCCCCCGAGGACCTGTTCTCACACAAGTGAAGAAACAGAGCCGCACAAACAACCACAGGTCACAGCAGTCCAAAGGATGGCAGCAGAAGACAGCGAAAGGTCCCGCAGAAAATTCACAAAACAACTACGGTAAAATGACAATGTCTTCTTATTTTGTTAAAGGGATACTCCAGTTAGTGAGAGATTCACACCATTTACTTACATCTGTATAATATATTGGTTGTGCATAGTAATTGTGCATACAGATCGTTAATAAACAATTAATTATAGTATAATTGTACCTGAAACATTCCATGTTGGATTCAGGACGCTGCCATCTTGAGACTTATGCGCCAGTGACATAAACTGCTTACGTTACAGGCGCATGCACGTTCGTACATCCTATGTCTGTCCAGTGGTATTTGATGTATCCTGTACGTCGCGGATTGCTTACGTCACTATCACAATTATTAGCGAAGATTCCACCATTCTTTGCCTTTTCAACAATGCGCCAGTGACGTAAATGATTTGGCTCACCTCACTGGCGCATAAATCTCAAGATGGCATGTTTTTGACACCATTAAACTATAACTAATTGTTTATTAATGGTCGTTGTGCACAATTACTAGGCACAACAAATATAGTATACATATGTAAGTTAATACTGTGAACCTCTCACTGACTGGAGTAACCCTTTAAGTGCATCAGTTTGTCCTGATGCTGTGTTTATGTTGCATGTGTACATCAGATTTCAGCATCCATGTGTTATTTTGTTTTGAGCATAATTTTAATTTATGGTCAGTTTGATGAGCAAATGAAACGAATGGAAATAATAGCTAATTGTTTGCAAAAATGATCCATTAACCAATTGTTCTAAGCCAGTGCTACGTGACAGCATGCCATGGTGTCCATTGTTTCGACTGTGAAGAATTCCTTACATCTACATAATTTTCATTATGTTCTCAGATGTATATTTAGATGTACACTATTGCCTGTCGGAATGTAATACTAAGTCCTGAAGAAAATGATGCATATGCGTTACTTAGTCTCAGGGGAAGATCGACAGCCGTCTTGATTACCAAGGTCAAATTTGCAGTATGATGTCAGAACATGCCTAGATATGCTGAAAAAAGACATACTGTAGATATTGGAGCAGTCTCATGAAATGTCAGAACATGCCGTGCCAGATTCTTGATCGTTTCATTCCTGTCAGAGAAACAGTGGCCGAATGACAGGATTTGATCAGTATCAGTAATTAATTTGAGATGCTGTTTCATGGTGTCCAGTGAATATATCTGTTAAGATAAGAGTCTTAAAGGGAGAACCAATGAGATAAGAAATATAAAACGTTGATGCGACAATTTTAGCTTAGATTGAAAGTTTATCAACACGGTAATATTAACGTTTTCAATAAATTTATCTTAACAACTAGACAATGCTCAATGGTCTTGCTAATGAATAAATCAGTTTTGATTAGATATATAAGAACAATTGGAAGATGAAAATTGTAGGATCTTTGCTGAAACAGTCACATCCTCATCTAGGTAAGCCATGTGTATTTGGTAGCGATGTTGCTACATCTTGTTACTTGCTACATCTTGTTACTTGCTACATCTTGTTACTTGCTATATCTTGTTAAAGAAGATATTGTTACTGAGATGATGGGCCTGGACATGGCCTGGATCAACCACAACAGATCCTGAATAGTGTATCCGGGCCTATTGAAGGTGTAATGACAACAGAACCACTTAAAGCTGCCCACACCGAGTCGGTCATTTGGCAGTATTGTTGGGAGCCGCACGGCCACCAACACCTCGGTCCCACTGGGCTGTGGACAGCGGCTAATGGCCGCGTGGTCACCTTACAGATCTGACCGCCACCGTGTGTGGACATCTCTGATGAACATGCTGTGACTGACCACTTGACTCGCATCAGTGTATAATTCTGACACTGTGGTCAGGGATGGCAGGAGGCCAGGGATATGGTGTCCAGTCAGGGGCAGTGGTGTAGTGGTGTCTGTCTGTCATGTGCTTCACTGTGTCCATAACTGCAGACGGCAGAACAAACAAACCATTAATAATTAAAGTATTGTAATTAATTAACTCAGATGGTGTTGGTTGTTTGGCCACACGCGGCAGGATGTGTGTAGAAGGACAAGGGGGAAAACTTAATCATAATAATATATTTAGACTTGTTTCCACAGCAAACCTCTGCTACTTTTCTTTTTAAAGGGATATAGGCTCTTGCGATTTGCATTTAAATGCCAGGTCAGAGGCACTACCCAGTATACTTATATCCATGATATTAGTCACAAATGTACAATCTCTCTCCTCCAAGCCAAAGGTATACATGTCACATGCCATTTGGTGCTTAACTTGTTGCTTTTGGGTCATATCCCCATGGCCTTTGGGTCATATCCCCATGGCCTTTGGGTCATATCCCCATGGCCTTTGGGTCATATCCCCATGACCTTTGGGTCATATCCCCATGGCCTTTGGGTCATATCCCCATGGCCTTTGGGTCATATCCCCATGGCCTTTGGGTCATATCCCCGTGGCCTTTGGGTCATATCCCCATGACCTTTGGGTCATATCCCCATGGCCTTTGGGTCATATCCCCATGGCCTTCTTACCTTGACCGTGTCTGATCGACATATTCACAAGTACATTCATGAATAAATTTAATGTAATTAATTTTGGCGTATGTCAATCTCAATCTACACAGGACTTGCGTTGTTATTCTGCAGAATTAATGTGTTTAGTTATTGTGATCGCTACTGCTGCTGCTACTGCAATTTTATATAAATATAATATATAAAAATTATATTTGTAGGCATAGCGATTTCATGAAATCATGTGCTCATTAATAATATGCTTGCTCATCAAATAATAATAAACATCTATAGTGTCTGCATTCTCAGAAATCTCTGTTCTGAAGCACAATATACAATAATCATAGGCATAACCAGAGAAAGGGACTGCCAAATGTCTTAGGGTGGGAATGATTGAGTTTTTAGTTATTTCAAAAGGTGGCTATAGTTTCAGATCACTTTTTTTAGTGATGGTGAGTTGATTTTAGATTTTGGGTGCAGCAACAGAGAAAATGTTTGTCATGGTTGAGCTCAGTTTTAGGAATAAAAACCTAAGTTTCTTGTAGGATCTGAGTAATGCATAAATTAACCAGGACACCAACCAGGACACTAACCAGGACACTAACCAGGACACCAACCAGGACACCAACCAGGGCACTAACCAGGACACCAACCAGGACACTAACTAAATAATATGGTTGTTGTGTAGATTCATTATGCAGGTTTTTAATTGATGGTAAATTTTGTTTTATATTTCACCACAGGTTTTAAATCTAACTCAAAAGGTATGGTTAAAACAACTAGTGTGCATTGGGAAGTATTTTTGCAGTAACACTGCGATGTTATCGAGGAGTAAAACTTAGTTTCTCATAGTGTAATGAAAGTCACGATACTCTGGGCTGTACTTGGTTGTTTAGGGTGGGTACTTTATCAGTGTAGTACACGGATCTACCATTTAGCGTCGCTCCACATTCACAGCAGCATGGTATTTGAAAGCTACATTTTAGTGGCCGCATTGAGGATGTCAAGACAACTTGAGGCATAAGGGTGCAGTTGTTAGATGTGTCGGTCTAGAAGTGGTTAAAGCTTCCCACTGCCTCATGGGAGGTCACCGATAAGTGCAGGAGGTCACCACTAGGAGGCTCGCCTCTGTTACTTTCAACAGTCAGGGATGTGAACTCACAAAATGTATTGGCCACAATCAAACCACAACATACTAGCCGTCAAGCCCGTCAACCAGATGGAAGGGGACTGGCTGACCAAACCATTCTCCCTACATAAGTTCTTCCTAGAACCATCTGTGCACTGTGGTCATTCTGATCTGCATAAGTCTTGGATGAAGTTTAACCACCTGTGAATTGGAGTTCAACATTTTAATACAAACTTGCACAGTTAGGGGCTGTGGGAATGTTCAACTTGCGAATGGTCTGACTCAAAAAACAGTGGACCCCATCACTAGCCACTGTATTCTGTCACAGGGAGAGAGCGGTCCTGGACCTGGTGATGCGGGAATGGTTGACGAATTACACCCTCCCATTGTAGGAGGCAGGAGACAGACACGACAAGAAACCTCTGAACTGAATGGCAGCAGATTCAATGTCACCTCAATTTGCTGTTTAAACATGCCTGGTTCATGTTGAGTCAGCTGTTTAAAAGTAGTTGTTTTCAGTAGAAACCTCCCACTCTCTCATGGTATGTTAATGTGAAGGTCAAACCCTATCTTCTTGCACAATGAAGCCAGATTTAAGCACCGGCTTAGTACCCTGACGACATGTTAACTCATTCACTGCTGGGTACGGCTCTCATTTATTTACATTACTCAAATGTGATTGCCTGAAGGCCCGTATATTGGAGACGTTCAGAAAGATCATTTCTATTTCTGCATTCATGCAAGTCTCCCAGCCCTCACTGTCATCCATGTCAATTACTGTGAATCAGCAGCAAACTGCATTAAACATTTGCGGCTTTCGCAATTCTAGGTAGCGTCTTTTTACATGGGATTTTCCAGGGTACAATTTCCTGTTTGATTCGCGGCAATCACTGATGGAAATGAGTTCTTCACCTCACCGTTTGCTTTGCCTCAGGGTGATGAAAGAGTCATTCCGTCTTAGACATAATTACCACAATATAGAATCCAACAGTTTTTTTTATATTGCTTGCTAAATGTCAGCTCAAATATATTATTGGTCGTGACACTATACACATTGTACATGTCATAAATTTGGTTCTACGAGAACATTAAGTTATTTTATGTCTCAATAAATCTGATTTGTTAGCTGACATGCATCAGTGTTTGTCATCAGTTTTGATGTCATGCAGAAATTTTTGTTTTCCAAAGAGCATCACTTCTGCCTTTGATCAAAATGTGTATTAATCACAGTTACATCCAACATTTCTGTATCATTGCGAGAAAATCGCTGATTCTGTGTCTTTCGTGCTGTCACTTTCTTACCGTCTGTGGTCACCTGAAGACGACTCATCATGCATTAAGGGATGATGAGATAAGACAAGATAAATGGAAGAAGAGATTAAACATGCAGGATTTATGCATGAGGAGGAAGGTGGTGATCCAGCCACCACTGGGCCCTGTCACTACCGTCTATGTCAGGCAGTGCTGCGTGTGAATCTCAATATCACCATTGGTTCTGATCACACTATTATGCATCTGTTGCATTGTGATAGTTTGATTTATCATGTCTCACCTTGATGCGAAGCACAATCACGCAGATGTGATTTGGCAAGATGTGAACATCAGTTTAGTGCATATGTCGATTGGTTGGTGGGTGGCTATGAAAATGGTACTTTCTTTAGACCAGCAGTTATTTAAAAACGTGTATATATGTATTTGTGGGTGGATGTGTGTGTGTGTGATGTGTGATTGTATGTACACATGTGTGTTTATTCAGTGGTATTTGTTCATTGTGCATTATGATTCTATTTTACATATAATTCAATGGTAAATATAATTAATTTTAAATGACATTTTACACCTCTTATAATATTTATTTATTTGTTTACTAACTCAAAAACTTATTTGTACAGAATGTAAAACAATTACAGGTAGACCTGTCTATTCACACAGCTGCAATAACTGTACCAACGCTGGGTGAATGAACTTGTGAAAGGTATGAACTGTCAGCAAGAGGATTCGAACATGGAATCTCTCGATTTAGAGTCTGACATTCTAACCACTATGCCACGGTACTCCAATGAGCAGCAGAAGAGTAATTTGACGTTCTGGTTTGTGCAGTACATGCCGTTGACATCCTCATATGTGGCAACTGCAAACAGACATTCAACGACATGAAGAAACTGTCGTCCCACAAGACACTTGGATGTCGTCTGCGGTTTGCCTGCAGGTGTCAGCACCAGTCAGCCAACTCAAATAACTCAGGTGAGTGAGTTGAGTGACTCTGTTGCAAAGAACTCTTTTTGGGCCGTACTCGGTGACTCTGTCAGACTTAAAGAGAGAATGTCCACTTGTTTTTGTATCGAAAAATCATATACCCCGGTAAGTACTTGATAAACATGAATTCTAACACGACCCAAAGGTGTGGAGTGTCTAATGTCAGTATGCTGTCATAATTACCTCAGATCTGAGGCCACATGTTTAAAACCAGCACATAGCCATGTAACAAATTGTTACCTTCCAAAAACAGATCCATTTCAGCAACACCACATGGTTCACAAAAACACATTTGTACTGTCAAATACATAAAATGTCATGGCACGGGCAGGCAAAGAATCGTACATGCATGCATGTGTGTATGCGTGCACAAATGCTTGCATCTGTGCGCACACAAATTGTAATTAAACGTGTGCCAGTAGAAGGCAGCTTTAGTCTAGACGTACCTTACATGCTGCTTGCTACACACAATGTCTAGTGTATTTTATACATATTATATACTTTGATTATATATTTCTATTTCTCCGTATATACTTTTATTATATATTTCTATTTCTCCTTATACTAATTATATACTTTTATTATATATTTTATTTCTCCTTATACTTATTATATACTTTTATTATATATTATATTTCTCCTTATACTTATTATATACTTTTATTATATATTTTATTTCTCCTTATACTTATTATATACTTTTATTACATATTTTTATTTCTCCTTATTGACTCTTTTTAGTACATTTGTGTTCTTCGCTGGAACTCATCATCAAAGATCTAATAACTCCAGACTGTAGAGCACCACAATAAACACATTCTGTCATCCATAAACCGATTATGATGCCAGGAAAAGTACTAAATTCTTATTACCATAGTTACTGTCATGCGTTGGATTAAACAAGAAATTCTCATAAGATCTGTGACGTTGATGCAAAATACGAGTCATTTTATCACCAGATAATCAAAACAAAGTTTTCCATGCCATGGGTAGTGGATTAGTGCAGCTACAAAATAATTGCACCTAAGTTGACTGGGGGAGCTCATGCAACAGTTATTGTATTCTCATGATGTGCTGGGGAATTTGTATCTTGCTTATATAAACATGTAATAATAACATCATATTTTTATAACCCTGCTTCATGGTACATCAAAGTCATTAAGTTCTTAAGAACCTGTGCAGTGATCGATCAATCGCTTGGTTCCAGCGCCAGGGGCTTTCATATGGGACGCAAACAACGAAACTAATGCATTTTTCACACTGTAAACACATTTGCTGCATGACTACCATTACCTACGCTATATCAGTTTCAGGTAATTACTTAAATTTATTGACCACCCATGGGTAGGTTGTATCACTTCAAGAATGACGCAAACAAATTCTTTGCATCATATAATAACGGATATCTTGAGGATTTTATAAATATCTCAGAAAATCAACTATCACTTGTATTGTTGCCTAGCAAAACATCAGTCAAAAACGGATGGTGGATTTGGACATTGTGTTGTATATTTTGTTGAAATTCTGGTCATGGAAGCGTTTCTCTATGACACAAATATTGAGCAAATTGTACATTGAAAACTACATAGGATAAATGATTATTCTCTAAACAAACTAATCATATTATCAAAGAAAGCTGTGATGGTTGTTGAGGCTTCATAATACTAAAATAAAAACTGAATTTGGTAGTGACAATATTGTAAAAAGTGTAACTTCAGAGGTGTAAAAACATGAGTCATTCGACACCATGTCCAGGTCCATGTCAGTCACCATCATCAAACCAAGACACTGCTGACAAGTGCCGGCAGAAACACTAGTTTGAACATTTTAATGTATTGCGAGTTTTTGTGAGACTGATGCTCATGTTATGAAAATCACATAAGTTCTCAATAATTAACCTATTAGAGCTAAATTAATATATGTATATGTTTGTTTAGTAAATGTTATCAAACAGAATATATTATTATGTATGATGCTCTAAACTATGCAACATTTTAGGTATATAATTTTTATTTATTAGCTTAACATAATTATCTAAATAGATTATCATTTTAAAGGACATCTTAGATATATATTTATTAGATCAAAATAATAAGTTTTAGTGGAAAATTTATCATAGATGTTTTTATACATTATATATTTGTTATATTTCATTTTATTGTGTTTAGGCACAATTAGGTACTATGTGACTCAAATGGCAGAATACATTCCTATTTGACATGAAATCTACACTACATGTTGAAAATGGGTAGTAAAGCTTCATTATTATTATAAAGAATTAATTCTAGCGGAAATCATACCAGCGACATAAGATATATGAAACGAGTCTCAAATCTGATTTGTGTGTCTAGGTGACCCAATGCATCCAGTGTCACTGACGTGTGCGACGTGTCACCAGGAGTTTAGTGACAGTTGGGACCTGTGTCGTCATTGTCAAAGTTGTCACGGGATACACATCTACGCGGACTCGGTGGAGGACAATCAGAGTGTCACCAGCGACAGTGTCTGTAGCGGGGGCACTAGTGAGACCCAGGGCTCGGCCGGCCACAGCGATGTGAGTACTGGTTGCTGTTGTAGTTACGCACAGACAGTGTTAGAATCATTCAGTCTTCCCAACTTTGCCCGTAATAAGTGCTTTAAAGTTATGATTTTGTGGTCGCAGCAGCGACCTTATGGAACGCTCTACCTAACAACATCGGTCTGTTTAGCCACCTTCAAGGCACACCTAAAGACACATTTCTTTCTGATTGTTCTCGCGGCTTAGTTTAATGTTTGTGTACTTTTATCGATATTTTATTTAACATATTTATATATACACTGTATATATATATATATATATATTTATTATACATATATACATTTATTCAGCTTCAATAATTTGTGTTATATTTATATTGATATTTTTTTATTGTTTATGTATGTTATTAGTATATTTATGTGTTTTTCTTCTTGTGTATATTTGTATTTTACGATTTTAATGTATGTAAAGCGCCACGAACAATTTGAAATTGGATGTGGCACTATATTAAATAAAATATATTATTATTATTATGTGAGAATGGTTTATTATAAAAACTTCATACATTACATTTAAAGGTACATTATATAGAAATGTGATTGTTTCTGTGATAATGGTGTAGAGCCACAAGTAGCGGATTTGCCCTCATAACAAGTCAATCATATAATTACATGTTCCACGATGTATCCTCATTTATTACACCGACAAACTAATGAACAATGGACATTTGTTGATTCCTTGCTCTGCGTTCAGCTGATGTGTTTCGTAAATGTCCAGTTATTTTTATTCATTTAAATCATGTGTATTTATTTGAATACCAGTAATTCTATAAACTGTCTCAAGTTAACCATCTTAGGTCTTGGGTCACATACCAAGTGTCACATGACTGGAATGTGGGTAACTCCAAAACTGGTTTAAACATTTAACAGATGCCTAAGGCTTAATTGTTTTTTCAAGTGAACACCAATAATTTGAATTCACTTGAGACATTGCTTCGCGCATCTCAGTTCTCGTGTGGAGTCTTATGTAATGTGAATCAGTTGGCGGTTTGTGTAAAGTGAGTACACGAGTCTGAGAGTCTGTGGCCATGAGGCAGACTGAAGCACCCAGTGACTGATGTCAGCCAATGAATCGAAAGAGTCTTGTGACATCTGTAGCTATGTAATATCAGTGTACATCGGATGAGTAGCGAGGTTTTGTTTGGAAGGCAATCAGTGCCGCCAACTGGTCTAGTTATGTAAACATTATTATGTAAACATTATTTGTGGACATATTATTTTAGATTTTATTATTTATGTACGCAATCATTTAGATTTCAACTCGACCATTAAGTTAAAAGCAATTATATATGCTAAATTAGAATAAGAAGTGAAAGAACCTTATAAGTTAATGATAAGTAATTGTTTAGAAATGGCTTCAAATTATGTTAAAAATGAATACAGTTGGAGTGTAATCAGAAATGCTCAGTTGAAACTAGAAGGGTGTCTGGCAGAATGAAGGGTAAGACAGATCTGGAAGCAGGATACTGAAGCCTGATAATGATGATGAGGGAACCACAATGAAATCCACATGCTACCATTTGAAACTGTAGGTAGTTTGATTCACCTCACATTGTAACGGTTCGTGCAGTTGTATCGACAGGCACCTGGCTATAGACAGTGGAGTCTGGTTACTAAAAGGCATGTTGTGCAGAATAGTTACATATTTGAGGCGCTACTTTTTACTATTCACAGCTTTCAGGACTTGGTTTTATTTGCAACCGTTGTGCATGGAATATCACGTCTGCCAGTAGCCACGCTGATCATGGTGGAATGGAAGTGAACTGGGTGGTGATTATTTAGCATCGTAATCCTGCCGTCGAATGCACTTTGTCTTAATGGTGCTCCACGGAGGCGTAGAGCTGTCATATTCCTCCAACTCCACTCCCTGCACTTTGGGCCAAGTATCTTTCATCTGACACTTGGAGTAATTAAGTAATTGGCATATCCTGTAGCGGGCTTCTGGTATTAGTCGTCCAGTGTGTGAAATATTAGTCACCTGAGGCTCTTATTGGCATGAGTACTTTCTCATGCACGGACTAGACATGCCAACGTGCAGGCAGCTGACAGAAATATCATATGGATATGCTACTCAGTTATGCTCTTGAATGTGACACTGTCTTTCTGTGTTGTTCTACTAGGAGGACTCATTCAGTGGAATTTGTTTTATTGTGGTGTTAGGACAATTGAACACAATATTATCATCTAAAGCCTTTCACCGTTGTGTATTCTCCTTAATCAGCTAACAATAGTGCACTTAGTTAATTGTTAGTTGCATCATTTTCCTTTTGTTTTGATGCCCCTCTGGGGTCAGATTTCCAAGGATTAGCCATATATAGGGCCCGTAAGTGTGTCACGATACACGGCGAGACTCCGCGCGATTGGAGCTGATTTGGGGACTGGTCATTAGAATAATATTCAATGGATGACAGTTGTAACTTCCGACTGATGAATATTAGGAAATTCAGGCCATAAATATCTTGTGTTATACCTTTCTTATCTTAAATGTCCGATTTAATATTGAGTTTACCACACTATCATAGACATAGCGATTTATGTAGTGCAGATAATACACTCCCCACAAATTTTAGCCGTATGTTTTTTTACGGATTTTGCATTTTACATAGTTGTACGTTGTGGTTTCGATAAGCACTTATATCTGACAAATTGTCTAAATGCACATAATCATAACACATGTATACGTTTGGTCCAAACAGGTTGTATTGTGCGAAAAATGGCAGTTTTCATTATTAGTCAAGATCGCCAAACGCAAGGACTTGCCGCTGTTGCCATGGCAACCACCATTATAATCGATTAAAATTCATGATTTCCGTGATCATTGTCACCGGCAAAGTGTTCCACTGCTTTTGCTTGTAATAATCTTTAGGACAGTATAACTGAAATTGTTAGACTGGAACAATTCGATTTTTACAACCAAAAACAAAACGAAGTCCTATACGTTAACATGGAGAATATGGACCTTCTGCCCCCAACTGCCCCCAGCCTCGTTTTCGCTCGCGAGACTTACACGCCCTATTAGCTCATTTTGTCATTTCAGTTAATAAAGTATGCCTCCTTGATAACAATATTTTCAATTCTGTTTCATGTTTACGTGGCGGTGTTTCATGTTTACATGTATACTATTGTCTACCTCTGCATCGGATTAATATATACAAAGAAGTCTTTGTGCTTTATTGTTTTTGTGATTGTTCATATTGATGTGGTTTTACACGTGCAGTACATCTCCTGTGTCATGTGGGATTGTAGGAGACACAAAAATTAAATACATTGAATTGAATTCATTGTCATCTATTTATATGGTTATAAACTTGCATTGTGAACATTGTGAATTCTATGAACATTGTGAACATTACGATCTCTCACAACACCCAATAACACACCAGCAGCATAAGGTCGTGACACTTGCCGTCATTATGTGTGTCACCATTTCATGACGCTGACGTCAAGGAATCAGCTGCTTAATTTGTGGCACTCTTGTAAGCAGTCCCGACACAGCTGCTTTCCCGGCAAAACAGAAAGGCATGCATTATTAGTGGCCTTGTGAAGTGTTTCAGTTCATTGTCATCTATTTATAATTTTCTCATTATCAGCTTAAAGCCAGATATTTGCCTGTTGACGAATCATTATGAAATGCAGTTAACGAGTCTGTAGTTTACTCGGAATGAAAATAAATGTATAATATTTTTTCATATTCAAATTAAATTATAATTGTATACATTTAAAAAAATTAACCATACCATAACTATTGGAAAAACATAATATACCGGTAGTTATTTGAATTTACTAGATTATAGTATGATGTGTTAAAATATAAAATATTGCAATTGTTCTCGATAATTCCGTTTTTTAAATAAATTTCACTTAATTAAAAGATGTATTGCTATGTATGTATAAAATGCCTGTACATTAATATGTAGTAGTGTACAACAACAACCAGTCTACGTACAATAGCAACAAATCACTGACATGGAAACTGTAAGAACAAGTAAACTCACAAGTGACTACCGGGGTACTTTCACAGTTCAACAAGTACACTTAAACTACAAGCATAATGGATTCCACATTCTCATGTAAGCTTACATTGTATCCCTATCTAGCCAATGATCTAACTAAGGATTTATGAACAAATTGCCTTTGCTTACACGTGCCTGCGCAATGCTGTCCGTGCACTACGGCTTTCAGTGCACATGTCATTATTTGGCTAATGGACAACAATGATCTTTCCCCCGTGGATATTAATGTTGATTGGGTTTGCATGCTGACTGGATATTCCAGAGCAGAAACGAATATCCCAGGAGACAGTTTGGCAATCAGAAAGCTGATTCCTAGATACCACTTAAAATTGGACATAGGTGATTAGCAGTGCACGTCATCTTGCGTGAGCTGTCAATCACTTACACATTCTAGCCATGCGGTATTGCACGGACGACCATTCTCAATAACAAGAACTGTGATGTTTCCACATTGGTTTTTGAGCCATTTCACAAAACTGAGGAAAAGCCAGAATATAACGTGTGAAAGTAGTTTTCTCCACTTTCACCTACATGGATGAAACTGACGTCATTTTAAAACTAAAATGTTACACTTTATGTGATGTCTATAAGTCAATAAAACCAAAACATACATTAAGGTCTGAACTGTTGCAATGTGTCTCCCAACACACTGTATAGCAGTTTAGGTCCGGAGCAAGTCTCCTGTGTCCTTTGCTAACTTCTGCACTCTTCCTCAGACCATATCTCATGCACTTAGCAGTATATGGTCACGTCAGTTCAGTTGTTTCGTCTTTAAAAAATTATGTTTTTGATATTTTGTAACGCTAGGACATATATCCAAAATGTGTATTTTGGTGATGCGCCTAATGATGTTTTATGCCTTTTAACCCAAAACTGAATACATTCTTCTTGATAATCTATATTATGGAGCTCATTGGTATAATGCTTTTCATTCTGCCATCCTGTCTGTCTTTAATTCATGTTTAACCTTCACACATTAAGACGAATCTGTCACATGAACTACCCCTAATTAGGTGGCCCACTTATTAATGAGTTGGCACAGATTTCAATTACAACTCTGAAAATCAATGATTGTCACTTAATTTGTGGCGGGCTACATTAATCATTGAAGTTTTGTAGCATATCATCAAAACAACACTACAGGTATATTCCCAAATGGTTAGTTAGATGTTCATACAGTATCTGTGATTTTTGCTTTAATCAGTTTGCAGTCATATTAGTTGTTCTTCAGTCACCTTCCTGATTTCTTCTTCTTCTTATGGTTAGCTCATCACTCTATGTTAGCCACATGAAGGCTCCTCACGTGCTGGAACATTTACCGAGTTCAAATTTGTGTACGGTTGTAGAATTTCTTCTTCTTACTGTTTCTTGAAGCTAGGGTAAGGATTAGGTCTTGTATTGTTGTGTTGTTATTAATTTATGTTGTTTCCACCACTCTTCTCTGTTAGAAGCCCTCTGTTTGTGTGTGATCTTCCTCCGTCTTTCCAAAAGCCTTCATCAGGCAGCTAGCCTAACCCAGCCGTGATCTGGCCCTTTCCCGCATTCATCTAGCTCCTGTGGTGGTCACCTCCTTTCAGAAGTGGTCCCTCAGTCATTCGTAAAGCATTACGCAGATATTGTACTTGTCCTCCCAAGGCCTTTTTTGCTGTACTTCGAATTCCCTACAAATCTTACACAGAAACTACCCAGGGGATTAATTCACCAGTGTGTTGTCTGCGTAAACACTGAAGGGTGTTGTGATACTCACGCTGAGAGTAACTACACTCCGTCTGATCACATCTAACACCCAGGAGTACAACATGAACCCACACATGGGTCGTGACTGCAAATAACGAGTTATCATTGCAGGAAAAGCAATCACATATGTGCAACCAGATAATGTCATAACTCGTCCCCCGCGGCTCTTTCAGGTAATTAATACATAATGCCCGGCCTCATCTCCACTCTCTGTATCAATACATGCCGCGTCTGAGTCTGGTAACAAGTTCAGTGCGATCATGTACGATAAGGAATTTCCAGAAGATTGAATGTAATCCCAGTTTTTATTACACATATTTTATGTCAACAATTCTTTACACCCAGTAATAAGACAAGGTCCGTATCTAGGTAGACTGAAGTGCAGATTTTGTTACAATCTTCCCTGCATCAGGCATTTGCATGTCCTGGCGTAAATGCTGGATAGAAAGGACCAGAATCACACACACGTAATACTAATATTAATTGTCATAGTTTAGTAGTTGGTAGATTCAAGACCAGGTGTTAGACAATAGTTGGCTTGAGGTTTCAAAGGCAGGGACATGTTTTGAGATTTGTTTTGGACATCTCGAGAGAGGGGGTGCAGTTGTTTTTTGGGTGGAGGGCTGGAGGCCCAAGTCATTGCACTGAGAGATTTTCTGTGAAACCTGAATACAAATCGAAAAATGCAACCAACAACAAAAATCACGTTACAGGCCAGCAACGGTGTCTCTATACTTGGCACAAATACTTCCTATGTGACAAAATATGTTATGTCATATGTAACCTGCTGCACTATTTGCACAAGACAAGTTGTTTGCTGATTGGAATTTTATAATTTTTCGGATTGAAAAAAACAATAAATATAGTTTTCATTCTGACATTTTATAAAGTACCTGCCTATACCCAGTTTGAGGTAAACATTCAATGTTTTCATAGATTGGCATTGTTTATTCCTGTAAAAAAATAAGGTGATCAATCAATTTGATTAATATGTCTGTCCCAGATAGATATTCGAGCAAAACATGTTGACAGAAGAAAAGCCGCTTTTAATCAGAAACACTGTATAAATTTACTATAAATATTTCAAACTGCCACATAAACTGTGACGTAACTAAAGCGTTATATATCGCTGTGTTATGACATTTCTCGGCAATGATTTAAGAGGATTCTGGGTAATGCAGAGCCTTGTGCCGACACCATGCATTTACACGCAATAACCAGATGAAATGTGAGCAGGGTTCGCCGTGAGACTTCACGTTGTGTGGAAAGCAATAATTGAAGGCATCAGACAAGGTAAATAATGCAGAGACAAAATGCCACTGAATATTCTTGTGGGAAAAAATGAATAATTGGACCATAAGAAGTGCATTATATCAACTTGTTGACATTTCATTTGGCTACAGCACACGTCTCCCAAGGACTATACTGTGTCCAACCATTACAGTTCTATATCACACAATAGCACAGAGAGTCACTGCTTTTTACCCAGAAGACTAACATGTTATCAACTCTCTGAAGCAGGAACAAATTTAGTTTATCCATTCACAAAATCGTTAAATGATTATAGATCAACTTTATTAATCCATCTATCGATGATCTAGAAGTCTTGGTATCCAGAAACCGTTTGACAGGAACTGAGATTCCGAAAGCTAACAATCGATGGCTGATTCATTTATTTGGAAAACTTGTTAATCAGTTCACTCCTAGTGGGAATCGACTAGTCCAGAGTAAGGAGCTTCTATCATTATATGATTACAAACACTAAGCCAAAAACTGCCCATCCTTGGGCCAATGTTCTGTGTACACAGATGCAAAAGACAGTCCTAAAGCGTTTTCATCAGACATTAATTACCATGATGCAAATTTCAAAAGTGTTGTACAACTGCATGTATGATTTCTATAACCAATGTAATTAAATTGTACAAAATGTTTGGAACTGATCAGTTGGACTGTTTAAATGTAACAGAAACATTGTGAAAAACCTTTGAACACTAAAAGCATGCAGTACAAGCCCTTAACCATCAGCAAGCAAGCATTATTTTCCTTCCAAAGTGTCACAGGTTAATGTGTGGATGCAAGGCACTTGGAATGCAAACAGCCTAGGAGACATATCAGACATGACCATGTGTACATGCTCGATTATAGTTAGATGTTTCACACAATTCTTGACAGTTTTCACGCTTCAGTAAGACCACAACACCTAGCCGCTCTAGTATGTGCTGGCTGAGCATGACTTCAGCTGAGTGTGTTTACAGAAGCCTTCAATGCAGATACACGCACTGTATCCATCAACTGGGAACTGCCGCTTAGCGTTATATCCAAAGTACTCTACCACACAGATCCCTGAAAGCTCGACACATACAGGACGTCACAGGGGATGTCACGTGGATTAATAACCATGTCGACTAATGTTGTCTATAGTGCAGCATACCCACTGCTCAGTGCAGACAAAATGGTGCGCACTATTCTTGTCCACACTGATGAATACAGTGGGTACATGGCAATTACACTAACTCTAGCTTTGTTGCACTACAAAGTCCAATCCATGGATAAATCCATATTTCCCAAATGTCTGTACACCTTGTCAGCTAAGCAGTACTCATGAACAAATTGTTTAATATTAAATAAAATAATCACTGCATAGTAAACAAAATGAGCTATTTCAATGCAGGTTTCCTAGCAGGGATATGTTGTGCATTACAAATGGATATTAATAATAACATTTAAGAGTAACATAAATTAGTTAGTAATAACAGAAAAGTTAAAACTTAATCACTATATGTAGAAGTGGACTTTTTCTTGTTACTGTGTCTACGGAATTGTTCATATTGAAATAAGACATTTGTAATAAAGATGGTAATTGTGTTAAGTCTTAGAGCAGGAATGGATGCACCAGCTTTACCCTCCAATCTATACCCTCCAATATGTGCCCTCCAATTTGTACCCTCTAATCTGTGACCCGTCTTGAACAGCTTTTGGATTGGTGGTCTTAATCGGGAACTTTCCATAGAGAAACATCTTCATGAATTTGCTTAACTCTTCAGACTTGATGGCGTCATTGTTAACAGAAATAGCTACGACTAAATGCAATTCCCAATCAGCCGCTGTAGCGCATTATTGGTGTTCTGCGTTGAGATGCTCTGTACTGATTGCCTCACCTACTGACAACACTACATGTCTCGCCTCCCCGAGGCAATGTCTACATCTCATCATGAAGGATAAAATATCTATTTCAATGGCAAGTGTCGTAATAAAAATGTTTCTTATATAGCATTGGCGGCCGTCTAGACACAACACTTATAGCACTAACTGTATATAGGCAGGGCACGTTTTTTGGCAGACGCAAACATGGTGCCTGGATGGGTTTATGGAGATCAAGATTGGTGGTTCTTTAAGTCAATTGGTGGTTCTGTAAGTCCGTTGCAGAATGTTTCCATTTTCCACAGGGGATCTTTTACTTCCCTGACTTAGACAGCAGGCAAAACTGACCAATGATTTTGTAGTATATCCCGAATGATACAAGTGAAGTCAGATGAAGATAACTGCAGTTTTTTTAAATAGTGGTCGATGCATGGACCCAAAACCTTTGGCCCAAATGAAACCCAGGGAATTGCATGGTGTTTAGTTGGACGAGCTATCTACCCAGTGATAGCTACCAAAGAATAATAATGCATCCTGCTGGTTGTCACATAAATTCACACAAAATCACCAAAGCTATGTGGCTTGGTTGCCATTATGTGCCAATGGGGGAATAAATGACTACAGTTGTGCCACCTATTAGATATACAGCTGGGAATTAGCTGTTGTTAACACCATTTTGGTGCAACATCATGATTTGTGGGGGTTGGGGGGTTCTTTTAACTAATGTGAAACGTTACTTTTTTCAACTTTGCAAACCTGAGAAAAGTTGGTGACAAGTTGGACAACTGATCCATCGTTGTGTTTGTCTTTGTCTGTCAGATGATGGAGGCGCTGGTAGAAGGGATGAACCAGCGAGACAATGGCTACAGTCCAAGTGGTACGGAAGCTGTGGGAACGACAGAAGAGTGGATGACAGCTGATCCGCATGCGCTGGAGGACAGCCAGTGTGACCAGGTATGTAAATAGATGACCAAGACATGCACATTTTCTACTGACCCTGTGTTGTAGACATCAGTCGTGATTTTAGATTTTGTTTTATATGCTTTTCCACCAAAGTTTTAACACCGTTTTTTCTCCAATCACAATTCCAAGTTTCAGTGTTGCAAATCCATCTAAGGATTCCAAAAGTTAACTGCGCCCTCTTAAAACTTCCAGCCCTAACAACATTCCAACTGCACGACCCTGAAGCTCCAGAAACCTCCAGCTCCCCCCCCATTGAGACCTCGAACTGCCCCCCCCCCATTGAGACCTCCAAGGCACCAACTGCCCCCATAGAGACCTCCAACTGCCCCTTATTGTGACCTCCAACTGCCCCCCATTGCGACATCCAACTGCTCCTATAGAGACCTCCAACTTCCCCCATTGAGACCTCCAACTGCCCCCCCCCATTGAGACCTCCAAATGCCCCAATTGAGACCTCCAACTGCCCCCCCCCCCCCATTGAGACCTCCAACTGCCCCCATTGAGACCTCCAACTGCCCCCCATTGCGACCTCCAACTGCTCCTATAGAGACCTCCAACTGCCCCCATAGAGACCTCCAACTGCCCCTTATTGTGACCTCCAACTGCCCCCCATTGCGACCTCCAACTGCTCCTATAGAGACTTCCAACTTCCCCCATTGAGACCTCCAACTGCCCCCCCCCCCCATTGAGACCTCCAAATGCCCCCATTGAGACCTCCAACTGCCCCCCCCATTGAGACCTCCAACTGTCCCCCATTGTGACCTCCAACTGCTCCTATAGAGACCTCCAACTGCCCCCATAGAGACCTCCAACTGCCCCCATAGAGACCTCCAACTGCCCCCCATTGCGACCTCCAACTGCTCCTATAGAGACCTCCAACTTCCCCCATTGAGACCTCCAACTGCCCCCCCCCCATTGAGACCTCCAACTGCCCCCATTGAGACCTCCAACTGCCCCCCATTGCGACCTCCAACTGCCCCCATTGAGACCTCCAACTGCCCCCCCCCCCCATTGAGACCTCCAACTGCCCCCCCATTGAGACCTCCAACTGCCCCCCATTGCGACCTCCAACTGCTCCTATGGAGACCTCCAACTTCCCCCATTGAGACCTCCAACTGCCCCCCCCCCCCGCCATTGAGACCTCCAACTGCCCCCCATAGAGACCTCCAACTGCACCCCCCCCCCCATTGAAACCTCCAACTGCCCCCATTGGGACCTCCAACTACCCCGAATGAGACCTCCAGCTGCCCCCCCATTGAAACCTCCAGTCCCCCCCCCATTGATACCTCTAGCTGTACCCCGCTTTGCAGGGCCCCAAAACCCTCAAGTGTATCTCATTGGGCCTCCCAAAACATTTATCTGGCCTGTGACTGAGCAAGTCTCCTTAAATGGAACTGTTACCTCAGGAGCTAGCCTGGCTTTTAATACTGTAGCACGTGTAATATGATTCGATCTGCAGTAACAACAATCAGATTTGGAATGTTCATTCATCTTAATGAATGATACCAAATGATGCATGTATAATACCCTCTTGTGTATGTAACTAGGCCAAGGCCAGTGGATTCCCGTAGCTCCGTGTGACTACTTCCAGTCAACACGTACTGTCACTTGGATATGCTAACTTAAGTTAATCAAGTGACAGCTCAGTACATTAGTCGAGGTCAGTTTTATGTGCCCAAATGCAGGTCTCTACGCAATGAGCACTGCTGGTTTTTGTTCGCAACAATCACATTGCGGTCACAGGTTAATGATTTAGCCTCACTGCGTTGGTCATAATGTCAGACTGGCCACACTGTACTTGACCACAAGTTTTTATGAGTTGAATGCCAGGCAACTGTCAGTTCTGGTGACTGTCATCAGTTTATGGATGTGCAATTCTCTCCTGGTTTTTACATGGCTTATAATATATATTGCCAAAATGTGATAATACCATTGTTATAGTTGTACCAGAAAAACATTAGAGTGCAGATCTAGGTGCATTCCTGTGCTGCCACCTTGTGACCATGTGTGAAGTAAATCCTTGTGTACTGGCAGTGTGGAGACTCATCTACAGGTGTCTGACAAGCTCTAGTTGTTTTTGAACAATTTGTTTTTGTACTTCATGTTTTTGAACAGGTGGGAATATAGCTATTTCTAGGTGTCATGATTGTGGTACCGAAAGAACAAAAAGGGCATTGTTTTAACATGTTAGAGGACACACACTGATTTGTTGGGCATTGATATTTACAGCACGAAGACCCAGACCCGAAGGATAGGTGCATTGACGGGGTGGAGCGAACAGTTGGGGTGGAGCAACTCGATGGGATGGAGCAAACTGAAGGAGCGCCTTCGCCAGACAATGTTTCGGTGTCGTCGCAGACAGGAGACAACGAATGCAGCACGCAGGATAAAGGCACTAACTGCTGCCTGAAGAACGGTCTCCTCTAGTCCCCTGGAGTCATCACTGCACTATCTTATAAACATTTTACTGACGAAAAACCCTGCAAAGAGTCATGGTCGATTTGTCTCCCAGCTGGAGAACTATCCCCAAATGTTTACATCAACTGCAGCGTCACACATTCTTGTTTCTATCTTGTGTATTGTTATTTTTATGGAAGGCAGTAACACTGTAATTATTGAAGATTGTAATCGCAGTCGAAAGAACAGATATGAAGTCAACATATTGCTGGTCAAAAGATAGATGGTTTTGGTAAAGTTGCCTCCTCAATTATATCTTTTTCACTTGTCACTTAAAATTATTTTTGCAGAAAAACAAACCTTTTCGGTTTTCACCAGGACATGCTAGCTCACTAGTGCAACTTGCGTGTGTGTGTGTGTGTGCGTGCGTGCGTGTGCATGTGTTCTTGGTAAAATAAGCTAATTATTCACTTATTTAACTGTTGCCCAAAAGTCAATTCGTTATTTTTTTTTTTTTAATACATGATTTCAGAGGTGTAGCCAAGAAGCCATAAGAGGAACCAAAATGTTTGTTGACCACATAAGTTTGATTAGTTTGCCATGTTGGTGGCACAATACATTGTTGAAAAATCTATCTCTAATGGTGGACCAAGGCCTTCCCCCTAAATATGTCACACTGTGAGACCGTGATATGATTATGCATATTTCTGTGTTGATGTCTTCGACTTTCATTGCTCTCTTGAAAACAATGCAACCAATAATTGCAGAGAGTTGAGAGCAAAACTAACTGGCTTAGGCAAGTTACTGTATGTAACAACCAAAATCAGTTATTTTGACCAGATAAACAAATGCACCTTGGCAAGCACATTTTTATTAAACTGTCTCCAGATATCTTTGACTGTACATTACATATTTACTTCATCGTTCTGGGTTCACTTTGGGCAGTTGAAGAAGACAATTTAAGTAGGCCCAGAACTGGTTCAGTATAAACACCTGGTGTTTATTCTATGGGGTTCAACCATTCTGTATAGGAATCAAATTCTCACTGGCGTTTACAGCAAAACAATATGATTACGCACCAACTCCAAGGGTGTGGAGCATTTTTTAACTAATTAATTTATCATTAGTAACAAAGCCTCTTTGAGAAAGTTTGCTGCTGCCAACTTGTTATGGATCAATCAGTGTTCATGCATCGGACATTTGAGTTGAGGATATTGTTCATGAGTAATGTTGTAAGACTACTGAAATAGATATTTATGTTCTTGCAATTAGTGTAATGTCTTTGATGTGCAATAAAGATGCCAACGTCAGTCCCAAAGCTAAATTGTATATTTAAAATTATATGTATATTTCCCGACATAACCTTACATACCAGTTACAAATATTCACTTTGTTTTAATATTTATGTCACACCGATGTTTCTTTTGTGGTTATGTTAGCATGCGTGAATAAAATACATCGTATAAATTACTTCCTAGACATCGTCTTACAATGATTTGATGCTACAGATATGCCTACTGAAGCGTGACTTATTCCAGCCTAAACTTCAGACTCTAGTCAACTATCAAATGACTATTCTGAGTATTTTCTTGGAAAATATTTTCATAACATTGAACATCTGAAAAAAACAGCTGATATGTTTTCCCTGAGCCTGGTCGCACAGAAACAGGCTTTTCGTGTTACCTCAAACCATTCCTTATTATGTCTATTAAAGAAAACACAATTACAACAATTCCAATTTTATTTCTAAATCATCATTACATTACATCAACTACAATGAACCAGTTCTACAATTGCTCGAAGCTGCAAAGAAACGAGTACATTTGCATTCATAATTCTTTGGATTACACTACTGTCAAAAATACCTGCACAGATTACGATGAATCTCGGAATAAAGGGCAATTTACGAGCTCTTGCATATTGTGCATTACTATAAAGGTTTCTATCTTGGAGTGAGTAAACGAAGTCACACGCCAGCCATATTTACAGCATCGCCCAAAACTGGTCAGATTCTCGGAGAATACCGAGACCTGAAATTGTGCTCCACATTCCAATGCCGCTACTGCATTGCACAACTACTTCCCTCGCACGCCAAACTCTTCCTCATCACACTATGTACACAGATGATAAAACACTAGTCTCTAGCTTGAAGCATACACACATTCAGCATTTGACACATCGGCACATCCACACACAAAAGCCAACACATTCAATTGGCATCGTTACACACTGAGGTACAAAGGAATGCGCCAGTGGAAAACACTGCTGTTACATTTCCAGAACTCACCAACCGTGGCAATACTACACTTATCTTGGATCTCAATCTATTCACAAAACATTCTGCTGCGATCTGTTTTCATCATCATTACTAATCACTACGTGCTTATTATCATCGTCATCAATTGCAGAAATAACAACGGACTTTATATTAAAAGCAACACACCACAGCAACTGAGAATCAGCCTAAAAACGGCAAATCCACGGGCCAACAATTTCTGGTGCAAAATGTCTGCCGATAAACCTGCACAAGCCTGCGGCACCTCACGTCACCAGTCCACTTTAGTGCGGTACAGAAAAACATGACCTTAGAACTAAGAACCCAAACATGACAACCTCAAAGATTTTGTTAGCTTACTTCTAATGAACCTACACTCAATATCTTCCTCGATCGACCTCTCGCATTAGTATGACCTTGACCTTGGCAGAGGTCTGTGACAGCCTGGAGACATTGCACTTTCACAGTTTTTCTCCCCGTCAACAACAGCAGCAGAACACTCGACCATCAGAAGCAGCGTAAGACTGCATATGTACAGGTAGCCTTCTACGTGTCGACACAACAATTGTAATGTGCCAGCCAGTAGATGGTGCTCGTGTATCTGGATACAATTGAGTATACACCTCTGCCTCTATCACCGACTCGCAGATTCTCCAGGAACCAATGATGGCAATGAAGTATGAAGCAAGTCAGTCACATGCGGAGCCCGTGAATTCTGTCTCATCAACATCTACTCAACAACGATGTGCAAGTACCATGGAGAGCTTGAGAAGCAATTCAGTCATTTAGCGCCTGTTCCCCTCATCAGCTGGAGGCGTATAGCGCCACCTGGTGGTTCCTGTCATACTGTGGGGCGTTCACTGCACCACCTGTTCGCCTTCCTCCATGTCGAAGCCGAAGCACGTCTCGATGTCCTTTCGCTTCTGTTCCTCGCGTCTCCGTTCCTCCTCAACGTCTTCTGTAACAGCAAACACTCACTGAGAACTCGCCTCAAAAGTAACAACACAGTACACCCGTACTTAACAACACAGTACACCCATACTTAACAACACAGTACACCCTTACTTAACAACACAGTACACCCGTACTTAACAACACAGTACACCCATACTTAACAACACAGTACACCCATACTTAACAACACAGTACACCCGTACTTAACAACACAGTACACCCGTACTTAACAACACAGTACACCCGTACTTAACAACACAGTACACCCATACTTAACAACACAGTACACCCATACTTAACAACACAGTACACCCGTACTTAACAACACAGTACACCCGTACTTAACAATACAGTACACCCATACTTAACAACACAGTACACCCATACTTAACAACACAGTACACCCATACTTAACAACACAGTACACCTGTACTTAACAACACAGTACACCCGTACTTAACAACACACTACACCTGTACTTAACAACACAGTACACCTGTACCTAACAACACAGTACACCCATTGGCATATTTAACAACACAGTAGACGCATACTTAACAAGTTAACAACACAGTACACCCGTGCTTAACAACACAGTACAGTGAGTACACCCGTACTTTATAGTTTTATATGAGGTGATAAGTCGTTCCTCGTGACCTCATTCCTCTGCATATCTGCTACACTCTGATATACCATATTCTCAGTCAGTATTAAGCGTTGTGCCATTAGACCCCCTTTTTGGCAGCGTCAAGGACACCGTGACAACAATCTTCATGGGCCAGTTTGTTTGCTGAATCCATGTTTGTAATTTAATCTCTTCCAGTGTCATACTAGATTCAAAGTTGACAGAAGACAAAATTAAAAAGTTCTTCAATTTTAATTATCAAACTGCAGTGTATCTGTACCCTTTTTATTCACTAGAACAAATCACTTTGGTCAAGTTTGTCAGGATGATTGTAACCAATATATGCACAGTTACTGTTGGCTGTTGCTGTCTCCTTGGTATGACTTTCATAACTTGTTTATAACTGCACAGCAAACACAACAATATGTCCAGAACTAAATAACCAACTGAAGACTACAATAGTCCAAATACCAGATGCCATGTATGTTTTGTGACGCCACCTGGTGAATGAAAATTTAATTACCACCCTCTGGTGAGGGACGGTGAAGTTACCAGGGAACTACAGTAAAAATGTGTGCGCTTAGTAGAATGCAAACAAAATGTTTCACATTATTGCAAGTAAATGTGTTGCTTAGTACAAAGAACACAATGCCATCACTCAATTACCATGTTGCTATTTATACCAACATTATTGTTCAGTGTCAATTTCAATTAGGGTTAGAACTGTGCATATTCACCACAATAGTTGTAATTATTATTTTAACAATAAATGCAACTTATTTGAATGAAAGAATCAACACACTTCTGCATCTAATGCATACAGTACTGTAGAGATTTATACATTGATGTTATACATGAATATTGTAAATGTGGCTGTTAGCGCAACCTTTTTGAACTAAAAGGTAAACTTGTGAATACAAAATATAGCTAAAGTGATCAACTTAACTATTTGCTAGTAGAAATTAGTTACTGATTAGAACATAATATGTAACTTCAAGTTCAACATTATCTTAAATATTATTAGTGAGTTGCCGAATCATCTTAAAACATTATAAACCAAAAATGCCAACAGAAACTTTAACAGAATCCACCAAGTCACATCTGGGTAATTATTAATATAAATAAAACCTACCACCTGTATATTTTAAGTTATCATTCTATGTCAGTGTGCCCCACATTACTTACTTATTTTATTATTTACTTATTTACCAAGCTCTCTCAGAAAGTTTCTGAATGTCCTGTAACTAGATGCTATACCAGCAGCATGAATACATTGAAAAACAAAACTGACAGATACCTCAGACTGATGACCGATACCTCAGACTGATGACCGATACCTCAGACTGATGACAGATACCTCAGGCTGATGACAGACACCTCAGACTGATGACACATATATCATACTGATGACAAATACCTCAGGCTGATGACAGATACCTCAGACTGATACCTCAGACTGATGACAGATACCTCAGACTGATGACAGATACCTCAGACTGTTGAGTTGCACAAAGACCTGTCAACAAGCCTAAATCTTCCTTCCACGTTCTGCCTGGATTATGCCATCGGTAGCAATTATTGGTTCTTAACATTATGCTGCGATACACATTTTGATCACAGGACTTGATTGGCAAACCATGCCTTCAAACCGCTAACTTGTCAGAAATGATAAAATATATAATAATAAAATAAACGTGCATAACATAAAAATAAAAGTTTAAAAAATTTCACGCTTAAAATGGGGAATCAGCAATTCACCACTGTGTGTTTTCGACACAGAAAAAGGACACCTTTGCATATCGAAAGCAAAGACGGCAGATGGGGTTGGGAAGAACGTGTGAAATCAACATTGTTTGGAGCATTTTAGGCATCTGGAATGAACAAATGGGATAACGAAGCAATCTGTAGTGTCACTAGAACCGCTGATGTATAGCGTTGGTGGATTCAGAGTTAGTAACGCCTTAGCCACTAACACAACTGCGTTGCGTGTACCTAACACGTGCCTAACTTGTCCTGCGACAGAATGACACAGTCGCCACCTGCTGGGCACGACACGATGGCCGCCGGCTCGGGCACGGCCTCTTGACTTTCTAAAGGAGACGCACAAGACCAGAACATGCTTTGAATTCTTAGCCAGCAGGTCACTCTTATGTTAGACAGTTCTTGTAGATGTCTTAGTTTACTTGTTCAAAAATCTGCTTTTATATGGCACACTGTTACGTAAAGTGTGTTTATGTCAAACAGGCACAGGCATGCATTGCATACATGAAAGTATAGAGCAGTCTCTTGTATACAAAATGAAATGTGTCTCACGTTTACATGCCTACATTTATGGTTCATTCATAATATTTACAAATAACTTTTAGTGTTTTTACTCTTTCTTGTCGGCTTTTGTGTGTAAATGGTATGCGAATATTTCGTTTAATCTGGACACGGTCAGCTGCATTGGACTATCCTAAAAGAGTGTCATGAAAGACAGCTTACCTGGATTGGTCATTTCTAACTTCTTGATTCGTTTTGAAGGTGTCATCAACAATTCCTGGTCGTCAGCAGGTCGCTTCAAGGATCCACTGCAATAGACAAACTCAACTACATCTACCTGCCCTGCCCTGCCCTGCCCTGCCCTGCCCTGCCCTGCCCTGCCCTGCCCTGCCCTGCCCTGCCCTGCCCTGCCCTGCCCTGCCCTGCCCTGCCCTGCCCTGCCCTGCCCTGCCCTGCCCTGCCCTGCCCTGCCCTGCCCTGCCCTGCCCTGCCCTGCCCTGCCCTGCCAATGCAGCATACTGTCAGCAATGTAAATCAACTTTATGCTGCTGGAAGATCCTTCAATCTTGATAACATATTTCATAAACAGGTGATGACAGCTCTATTGGGCTTGGTGCAGCACAGCGTAGCATACGACGTCAACATCTGGTCCTATCAAATCAGCTTAGAAATTATGTGATCTAAAATTTAATAAAATAAACAGTTAACTGTGTGCATGCGTGCGTGCATGCATGCATGCTTTAAACCAATGGTCATTAGAAATTACTTACAACAATCTGATGCACATTAAAAAAAGTCTAAAAACCTTTTAGTGCCACATGACTATTTGTATAATAGATGTTTAGTTATTATTTTCTTGCATTTCTTGCATAAGTCATGAGTCACCACAGCCATCTCCAGTATGACCCATTTTTCATTTTGTATGCTTTGCTAACTTTGTACAAATAGCCAATTGTAAACAACCCTGATACAGATTAGGAATCATAATAGAACTGTTATGTCTGATGTCAGACAAAATTATTTAAAATACGGGGTGGGAGAGGGGATCACAAGCACTTTCAGCAGGGCATCAATACTTGACACTCTGAACAGATTCTGTTAATATCAACGTTCACAGTCTGTCATTTGAAGGACACAGACGGCAGATGACAGTATTTTTTTTCTGATATTGGATGTCAACATTCTGAGATGATCCCTTTTTGTTAACCATTTCTGCTGTAGCACTTACATTTTTCCGGCGTTATAAACGTTCTGATTGACGTTTCTGCACACGTGCGATATATGTAAAATCATCAATGTGCAGCGCAAAGACAAAGCCTATGGGTTGTTCGTTAGGGTGTATATAACTTCTCAGCGAAGGTATTTGTCGCAAATTAACACGAAGCAAACAAGTTTTGAGGCATATTTTGATAACAAGCGTAAATCAGGTGACTGTAGTGTGCCATAATCCGTGACAGTGATTTATAAAAAACGTAAGATGTTATTGTATTGAATGACATTTTAAGTAACTCTTCACAGTAATCATCACAGGAGAGTTAACGAACAGCTCGTGGCATTTATACCAAAAATGCTTCGTTGTTTCACTGGACATTGATGATTTTACATTTAGAAACGTCAACCGGAACGTTTTTAATGACCGGAAAAATGTAAGCAGGACAACCATTTCACGTTTCGTTCACACACCTCTCATCATCCTCCAGTTTCTCCATCTTTGGCTGCAGCATCCGGCTGGACCGTCTCGGACTGGCGGGAATCTGAGCGACTGTGACAACCTCCTGCTGTTGTTGCTGCAACAACATCACCACACAATGTACTCAACGACCTCTCCGTCATGTGACCTGTTGCTTAGCAACAACGTCTGTGGAGTCATCAGAAATGTACTCCAGACTCACGGGTATTCTGTCGTATGTTGTTAAAATTCTGGCTATGTATTATTGTGTTTCTTATGACTAAATTATAATGTGGAGTTACGGGAATGATGGATCTAACAAATGTCACGCAAAACCAACAGTGTAATGTACAATTAAATTTTAAATGCTGCTTGCAAGACAAATCTTAACACAGATCAAGAGTTTTTATTGTGAAATAGATGAACAATAGTGTACTGGATTCTTCAACTGTCAACTTCTCCAGCAGTCATGCCAAAGACTAACTAAGTTTACCAGTGATATGTGATCATCTATCTAGAGGAAGCATCTGAAGTACTCAATTAGATAGTTTATAATTATATAGTGTATTTTACGTGTTTACATTTTTTATTCTACGCATTTCTTTATGGCACATTGTGGTGGCAAATAAATTACAGTTCTAAGTATTGTGAATGTAGATCTAGGTCAATTGTGAACATGGATCTAGAAACATTGTGAATTAGATCTAGAAACATTGCACACCTGGAAGCATTGCGAATAAGGATCTAGAAGCATTGTGAATAAGGATCTAGAAGCATTGTGAATATGGATCTAGAAGCATTGTGAATATGGATCTAGAAGCATTGTGAATATGGATCTAGAAGCATTGTGAATATGGATCTAGAAGCATTGTGTATATGGATCTAGAAGCATTGTGAATATGGATCTAGAAGCATTGTGAATATGGATCTAGAAGCATTGTGAATATGGATCTAGAAGCATTGTGAATATGGATCTAGAAGCATTGTGAATAAGGATCTAGAAGCATTGTGAATATGGATCTAGAAGCATTGTGAATATGGATCTAGAAGCATTGTGAATAAGGATCTAGAAGCATTGTGAATAAGGATTTAGAAGCATTGGATCTAGACTCATCATGAATGTATATCTGGGGAACACTGCAGATCCAGACACATTGTGAATGTAGATCTAGAAGCATTTGCGGATGTAGAAGCACTGGGAATTTTAATTTAGACGAGACGCACTAGACATCGACAAGCACAAGCTGTACGACATTAAAGTCGGGTTCTGCGTTCACAGAATTTGTAAAATTCTTCAATTCCACAATTTCTTTTTTATCTGATAGTTCTTAGAAATGTTGCTGAAGTTCAACACAAACCAAAATATATCCAACTATAATTATGGTTAAACAAATAGAATGCTTCAAATTACTGGGTTAACATGTAACATTTTAATCGACTTATTTGTAATAGCAGATTTAAGATGAGGTTGTGTTTGCTAAATGTTCTACTATAATAAGAGTTATTCACATATAATACACTATGTAGTTACCATAATTGATCCTAGTTATGCTTTAATCTACACTGTATATTACATATTTCTACACTACTACATAATTAATTATAATACACCACATTCAAAATATATCACTATCAAATCAAACCAATTATATTTATACAACAGGTTTCTCTAAAAGAAAGTTGGTGAATATTCCCTATCACATGAAAAATCATCTCTTTCTACCATTTCAATAGGATGAAATAATCAGCAAATGAACATTTTGGTACTTGGCCTTACTGTTCACTAAACTAATTTTGGGGTTAACTAGCCACTAGATCAGATAATATCTACAAGTCTATGGACATTAATGACGATCATAATTTGTAGTAAAATTGTTCTAATACATCAGTATTAATTAAGCACGTAGGTGAAATAACATTGGTTGTCCAATGTCGTTAACAAAAACTTATAACGGTCCCATAATAGCAGTCACAAGCGATAAATCTGATTATTAATAATAATAATACACTTTATTTATAAACTAAAATCCAGAGTACAAGCTCTGTTCAGTAGTGTTCACATTACAAGAAGTAAATATAATATAATACAAGTAAAAAAGTTTGAATATGTATATCTAAATCTAAAACCAATTAATAAATAATTTAAATTATATGCTAGCCGAGCTACTTAAAACATTAATATCAATCTAAAAAGGTATAGACGAACTAGACATTAAAAGCAATTTTGTAATCAAATGTCTTAAGGTGCACTTTAAATTTGTTCATGCCTTCTGTGGAACGTAAATCCTCAATTCAATGCAAACCATTCATATTTCGGGCTAACAGTATGTTTAGGATTAGTTGACACATAAAAGCATGTAGACAGACTGGTGAAACCAGAGTCCACAAGTGGTGAGAAGTACACAAGAAGACCTCGTGAGAGCCCAACTCTAACGTCACGTACCTCGTCCTGCTGGATCACCATAATGCCCACCTTCTGCTCCCCACCAGGCGTCTCCACCGCCATCTGTACCGGTATCTCCCCCTGGTGGGCATTCTGCCCCATGTGTGGCACCACCTGGAGGAGAATCTGTGTCGCGTGTTCGCCGTCCTCTGTCATCAGCACCTGAAATACACCTCGTCAATAATTCTGCTTGACGCACCCAACACGTCACAGTTTGTCACTGTCATAAACAAAATTATGAACACAAACTCCATCATACTCCATAAATATATTAACAATCATATATGTGAATTGCATTATAATTATTGCACATGACATATCACACAAATCATACATCCTCACATGGAGTTATCACTATATAAAAACCTTGCCTTTTAATTTGTTTATGAATTTCACCAAAAGTATAAAAAAAAGAATAACCGAGCACTCCATGTGTTCAGCATCTGTTTTTTATGATTTAATGGACTTTTTTTATTTTAGACAACACGTCACGTGATTGATATCGATTAACTGATATATAAGCTTGAATCTAATAATAATAACGTACAGGAATTTATACAGCGTCCAAATTTATTTTAAGATAAAACATTTTCAGGTATTTTATCATAGAACTTCTTCTTCTTCGCCTTTTCCCACTAGGTGGGGTCAGCATCCCGAAATCTTGATTTCGAGAATGTTTTATCATAGAACTGCATAAATTAAATATAAGCTATAAAATACTGATTATAAATAACAACTAAAAACTGGAAGACCCGATTTAAATGTAATAAATGAACTCAATATACACACATGAATAAAACATTACAAATAAAACACTGTAGCGAGATACACATGTTTTTGTTAGCACAATATAACAATGACCTAACTGATTGGGTGCAGCTCACCTGAACCTGCTGCGGAGGCTGGCCCTCCTGGATGACAGTCTGTCCCTCATCCAGCATGTCTTCCTCATCTTCCTCCTCCTCTTCCTCCTCCTCGCTGTATCCCTCTCCCTTCACGTGGTAGTCGGGGTTGTCGGGATCATGCAGCTGCATGTGTCGCAGCAGGTTACCGTGATGGGCGAATGACTTCGGACACTCCTGACATCTAGGAAAACACAACACCAACATCTGAAAGGGTTTACATAAGTAATATATCAGATTTGTTATGCAATTTTAATAAAATAAATAAGAGGTTTTAATTTGTTAAATTTTGATATCAGATTTGTTATGCAATTTTAATAAAATAAATAAGATGTTTTAATTTGTTAAATTTTGATATCAGATTTGTTATGCAATTTTAATCAAATAAATAAGAGATTTTAATTTGTTATATTTTTATTTATCCAACACTTCTCAGAAGCCACACTGATGATACACCTCAAATGTACGTTAATACAAAAATAAGTTTATACTAGACTTTGCACAAACAAACCTGTGTCTCTTGTCGCGGGGGACTGGGGGGATGTAGTCGGGCGTGTGGTACAGGTTCTTGTGTCTCCGCAGCAGCTGCTTCTGTCGGAACGACTGCTCACACTCGTCACACTGGAACGGCTTCTCCCCGGTGTGAGTGAGGATGTGGCTCTCCAGGTGGCGCTGCGATAGGGCCGCGTATGGACACAGCTCGCACTTGAAGCACTTCTCGCCCTCGTGCGTCTTCACGTGGATCTTGTACGTATAGCGATCGGGGAACGACTTGCCGCACTTCTTGCACTGCAGCGGCTGGTCGCTGGTGTGTAACTTCTGTACGTGGATCTTGAGGTCAGTCTTGCGGCCGCACGTGGTGGGACACAGCTCGCACTGGAAGACAGGCTTGTTGCCGGTGTGGATCAACTTGTGAGCCTTCAGGCTGTTGCTCTGCGTGAAGCGAGCATGGCAGATTTCGCACTCGTACGGTTTCTCGCCGGTGTGAATGCGTAGGTGGCGCTTCAGCTTGTAGGTGTCGGGACTGGCATAAGTGCAGTGCGGGCACTGGTACGGACGCTCGCCAGTGTGCGAGCGGATGTGTCGCTTCAGCTTGCTCAGCTCGACACTCGAGTAGTCGCACTCGGGGCACTTGTGCGGCTTCTCGTACGTGTGTCGGTAGCGCACGTGCCGCACGAGCTCGCCGGACGTCGTGAACGCCGAGTCGCACTCCTTGCACTTGTGCGGACGCACGCCCGTGTGCGTGTTGATGTGGTTCTGCAGCGACGCGATCGTCTTGAAGCAGCGGTCGCAGATGTTACACTTGTGCGGCCGCTCCTCCGAGTGCGTCTTCATGTGTCGTGTCAATAAATAGCGCTTCGGACTCGTGTAGTTGCAGTAGTTACACATGAGCTGCGCCTGCATCACGTGGCCCTTCTTCGGCGACAGCCGCATCAACTTGCGCTGCGTGCCGTCATCTTCAGCGTCATCATCGTCATCATCATCCTCCACTTCCGCTTGCACGTTGCCCACTCCCTTCACCTCCTCCTTGAAGTCGTACACGGACATGTCAACGTTCTCCTCGCCGTCCTTCTCCTGCTCCCCGTCGGGATGCGACACGATGAGGACGTAGCTCACCTCCCCTCCCTGGGCCACCGCGGACGGGATGATGGTGACGGTCTGGTAGGCGTTGCCGTCTCCCTCTTTCTGTTGCAGCCCCAGCGAGTTCGCCACATCCGCCTGCATGCCACCTGCATGCTGCTCTTGACCGTCCATCTGGGCCTCCACAATCTGTGGCTGTGAACTGTCCTGGTCATTCTGAATGGCCACCATCTGTGTGTTGCCCTGTCGCACGGCCACTTCCGGCTGGGCCTGGGGGATGGATGTGGCAGCGACCGATGCGAGCATCTGTACGGCGGTGTCCGAGCTATCAAGTGCCTCCTGCTGAATGCCCTGTTGCAGCATCTGCGGTGTCATCTCACCCTCCTGCTGACCGGTCAACGTCGGTGCCGCGGGTGTCAGCAGCGGCTGGTCAATGTCGACTTGTGGCGCTACCGCGTCGACCATCGGGATCTCGGCTTGGAGGGTCGGGGCGTCTGTCTCCCCGTTTGTACCGACACGGTTCCCTTGGCCTTCGGACTGCAGCACCGGCGGTGCGCCTGCCTCACCTATGGTCATTATCTGCTGACCACCGCCAGGGTAGTTGCCGTCGGTGTTGGTTGTGATGATGTACGTCTGACTGCTCGGGTCAGAGATCTCCTTGTTGAAGTTCTCCAGGTAGTTGTGGATGTCGTTGAGAGACTGGGCGTCAGGAGGCACGGCCCCACTGCCGTTGGACGTCTCCATGCTGCTCTAGCTCACGCGGCTACAACAGCAAGCACGTCACCTGTCATTATTATTATTATAAAATTTGCCTTCTGTATGTCCAAGCATATTTCTGTCAGTTTCACATGTATGAGAATTACCAGTATGAATTTAACATTTGGGACTATGAAAGGTTATTACATGTATGAGATAGATATTAAATATTTGTTTATATAGGTGAGTTTGTAGACCTATGTAGATTTTTTATTTCAGCCAATTTGCTTGGTGGGTCAGGTTACAAAATTATTGTGTTCATTGTGTGCAATGCTGGAGTTGACTTGTTACTAAAACTAATCAAGTTAGATATAGGTGTATGGTAAACCTTTCTTTGTGACGGTCTGCATCTTAGGCAGGATTTTTAATCTTAAGTCTTTAAATTCCATGTGGGCTATTAAGGTTGCTTTAAGGTAGTTAAAGGTTCATTCTAGATGTCATAATTTGTTGGCAATGTTATGCCTTTTTATGATGGTTCAACATTATGTAAACTGCCCACAGTGATCATACATAGCTTGAAATATTCACAGCAAATGTGTTGAATGCTACGAACAGCATTACTATTAAATCTAATCACAGAAACAGTTCGCTCCAATTTGCAGAGCAGTGACATCACTGCTCTGCGAATACTGCAAGTCTTTCCCTAATTTGCAGAGCAGTGACGTCCTATCCCAATTGAACTGTTCTGTTACTAACTGCTGTACACACTATACACATTAACAATATGCAATTTTAGGACTTTGTAAAAAATCAATAACACCATGTTTTTTATATCTGGGTACACTTGTAGGTCAATGGGTCATACCAAAAACAGAATTTTTTTTCCTTTTGTGTTTTACATTTTATCAATAAAAGTATTTATATTTAAACAATTCTACGAATATTCCATTACAATTAGAATATGAACATGAGACTGCATGGATGGAGTTAAATAATTTTTCAAAGTTCTGTATTATTTTTGATGAGGTTTCTATTTAAATAATTCCAGTATCATAAACACAAACACATCAAATGTCTTTCAATTTCTTAACATGCATGGAAATAATAAATTTATTAACTGATCACAAGACATTGCTGCCCAGACTGTGTTTGCTCTGCAGATTGGGGCCTGAATCATGTGATGGGCTTGACCTGCAAGAGTTATAGACTTTATGTCCCAAGTCGCTTATATCCCAAGTCACTTATGTCCCAAATATTGTGGACGATATGTCCCAAAATCAATATGTTAAGTAACAGTTAACAATGCAATGGACTTGAAATGTTCTACAAAGAGTGTCAGCATTAGTGTAAATATATCAACAGATTTATGGTAAGACTGAAGTGCAAAAATAACATAAAAACTTTATAATAAATTTAGGACATATCGTCTAGGACATATGTGACTTGGGACATAACGTCCATAGGCCCCTGCAACACTTGGGTAGTAGTGGAAGTCTTGTCCCTTTTGCCTGTTCAGTAATGCTTACTCATTCACTGCATGGTTTCAAATCGTCTAACGACATGCATCGGAATATGCACGTGCACATATTGCCAAATCACGCTACCATATATATAATTTAATTTGAAATAGACAGACCGAGCACATTTCTGGATATTAATGCAGCGACATCGATAACCTAGCCGTAGTCTAGTAGAACGTTCACATAATACACGATACACCAGGGTCGGGGACCTATTGACTGTACCGAGTTTGATTCTGGCATGTGTAAACCAGTAAGACAAGGTCGACGCCATTTTCTCTAGACAATGTCCTTGTTCTCGTTATACAGCAAACGGATTTAATAAAATAACATTTGGTAGAGCATTATGCATTTTATTCGTCACGACAAGTTCTAGCAATCGCTTTTCGCATACTGCCAAACTCCCCCACAGGTGTCACTCGCACCTTTCTAACGGTAGGAGCGCCCCCAATCTAAACCCGACGCGCCATCTGGGTCCAGACGGATAGACAAGAACGAATTGGTCGATGGTGTGCGCCAACACGTCGAAGCTATTTCACGGAACACGTTGAATGAATTAACACAACTACATACCTGACCAGAAAGACAGCAATACGAGGCACATATGCAACTACAATTTGAGAAGTTTTGACTGCTACGTTGGCTCAATTTTGTGAACTTTCGAAGCAAATCGCGCATACAAAGATGGCGGAATACAGAAAGATATGCAAATTAGCCTGGCACAAAGAATGTTAATTTTCACCGCTAAAACTGCACGAAATTGGCCCAAACTAATTTGGCCGATGTGAACATGTCAAATTCCTTCATATGACAGCTGTCTAGTTTGTAACATTTAGAAATGCTTGAAATAAATGAAAGCACCTACCACGAAAAGTGATAAAATTTCTCACTCGAGGGCGTTGCGTGTAGCTTTTGCAAGAAGCAGTCTCGCGCATGCGCAGTCTTGCTTTATCGCACAGATTTCTGGTATACGAACTTGATCTCCCGCCAAAAATAAAGACATTTTAGATTTAATCTAACTGCACGAGCAAGAGTTGTTGTCTTGTTGAGTATGTCAGATACAGCTGGGTATTCACAGAATAAAATTAATATTATAGTAAAACGTTTGCGCTGCATTCTGCAGATTCCCCGCGGGTCCGGCTAACCAGAACCACAATGATCGCTTGAAGTCATATTGGGCCCTGTTTTTATTTTTATAAAAAAATAAAATTTTGTATTTTAATAGCTAATTTCCACCGGTTAAATTCGAAAGTGTCTATAGGGACATGCCCCCCCAGTTCCTTGGATCCACCTACGATGGTCTTTTTTGCATTAGATGTTTGCATTTTTCTTACACCTAAAACAATTTAAGCGTCTGCAAACAGTGACCATGGGCATGCTGTATTATTCCTATACTTACATGGCATAATTTATACTCAGGGTGTATAATAACTAATAAGCACGAATCATCAGCGCGGCCGTAACCCGCACATATATAAGGCCTAGTGCATGGACCTGCACACGTTGGAACTTTTTGGTGAGCCTGCGCTTGAAGACGGGTTGCCGTTACATGGAGGCTATCATTATTTAGGTGGTGATCGAGCCAATTAATGGCGTAGCCAGAATTTTGCATTGGAGGATCCAAGGCCATCCGACAACCAAACAAACTGTGTGTGTGTGTGTGTGTGTGTGTGTGTGTGTGTGTGTGTGTGTGTGTGTGTGTGTGTGTGTGTGTGTGTGTGTGTGTGTGTGTGTGTGTGTGTGTGTGTGTGTGTGTGTGTGTGTGTGTGTGTGTCTGTGTGTCTGTGTGTCTGTGTGTCTGTGTGTGTGTGTCTGTGTGTGTGTGTGTGTGTGTGTGTGTGTGTGTGTGTGTGTCTGTGTCTGTGTCTGTGTGTGTGTGTGTGTGTGTGTGTGTGTGTGTGTGTGTGTGTGTGTGTGTGTGTGTGTGTGTGTGTGTGTGTGTGTGTGTGTGTGTGTGTGTGAGCGCTTGGGCGTGTGTGAGCGCTTGGGCGTGTGTGAGCGCAAAAATCCTATAGAAAACTATAAGTAAAAATCCTATAGAATATTCTATAGAAAATATTTAAAGTTTTTTTTGCCAAGGGGTGTGTGTGCGCGTGCGTGCGTGTGTGAGTGCGTGCGTACGTGTGTGTGTGTACGTGTGTGTACGTGTGTGTGTGGGTGTGTCTGCGTGGGTGCGCGCGTGCGTGCGCGCGTATGTGTTTGTACAGCTGTATATACAATTCGAATCCAACTCGCTTAAAATGATTACCGACATGACAACTATAATGAAGTTCACTGACCAATGTAGCTGTTATATCTCAGCAAAACCAGTCACAGAAGACATCAAAGCTAGAAAGTAAGAGAGAATACGGTACATTATTAAGGAGACACGAACCTATAGCCCTACATAATATCCTCCGAAAGCCGGCCACCATATTCCTCACGCTAAATTTCCCAAACCTACTGACAAATACCAACATGTATGTATATAGTCACTTACTCGGGATGAAACAATAAATAAACATTCCAACGTCAATACAGATGGCGCTGGCGTTCAACCAGTAACTTCAGAACATATAACGTTGCTGCGTATTATCATTTATAAATTCACTATATGAAATTCCAATTACCCAGTGCAAAATCAACTAATAATGAGCCTAAATGAAGTTATATAGCAGGGACGTACAATCGCTTAGAGGAAAGTCGGTCGAAGGGGTGCTGGGACTCATGGGAGATAGACGCATGTCACATACATCTAAAGGAAATGTGCTCAGCTCGTTTGTTACCCGGGCACACATGAATGCACTAGTGACGATGGCACTAACTGAGAAACAGCAGGAGAATGTCCAGGTTTGCCAAAACAACACGGTAAGAAGACTAGTGGGAGTTAAGGGAGCTGATAAGAGAAGAATGGATAAACTGACAATGGAGGTTAGAGTGAAGGACAGTTTTAAGAAGAAATTAGTGAGGAGTAGATTGGCATCGGCTGATCGTGTGGAAAGAAAGGGAGATGAAAAACTGATAAAGAGAGCAGATGCCCAGAAAGTGGAAAAGAAAAGGAGGTAAGGAAGAACGAAATTGCGATGAGATGACACGCACCAGAAGCAACACACACCGCTACTTACAACCATTCACCCGCATCGAAGCCTACAAACACTCCTTCTTTCCAAGCACCATCAAATCATGGAACAAATGCACACAACAATTAGTTAGCAAACAATCACTCAATTCATTTAGAAGGCTTTTGCAGTCAATGCCTACATAAGTACATATTTATGTCTTATTATCCCCTACGCAACACCACCCACTATACTTGCGACCGACCAAACTCGACAATATTTTAGCCACGTACATATACGTGGCTATTACAGAGTGCTGATCAAGCTACAATGAGAAGAAGAAGAACAACAACAACAATTGGGAGAAGAATGGAGAAAAGGCCTAACAAATAGAAGGAACTGGAGGCTGCTGATAGAGAACGTAATAAAAGAAAAGTGAGAGGAAGAGAAAATACAGTGTTTTTGGAGGTTTATGGTGAACCTCAGCCTCCCATCATTTACACTACATTCCAACATACAAAAGTATGTGTCAATGTATGTCTGTGTGTCACGCGTGAGCTAAAAAAAAAACACCTGTGGGGCAATACCTAGAAGTCGGGGCTACCGCATCGCGAAACGAACGCGCCAATGAATTGTCTGCCTGTTCGTCTGCATGCCCGCTCGCCCGCGTGCATGCATGTGTGTGTAGAACAAACAAAGGTATCTGCCGGAACTCAAATCAAGTCAATCTCATCTCTTTAGTTGTGTGTGTGTGTGTGTGTGTGTGTGTGTGTGTGTGTGTGTGTGTGTGTGTGTGCGCGCGTGCGTAGTGTGTGTGTAGTGAGTGAGTGAGTGAGTGTTGGTGTGAGTGTGTGTAGTTCAAACACAATTAAAGAGGTTAATTTCTGGTTGTCGGAACCCTCTCAAATCAATTTTTATAGTTTGTCGTGCGTGCGGGCACGTGTGTGTGTGGGTGAGCGCTTGGGCGTGCGTGCGTGTGGGGTGTGTGTGTGTAATGAGTGAGTGTTGGTGTGAGTGTGTGTTCAAACACAATTAAAGAGGTTAATTTCCGGTTGCCGGAACCCTCTCAAATCAATTTTTATAGTTTGTCGTGTGCGGGCACATGTGTGTGTGTGTGTGTGTGTGTGTGTGTGTGTGTGTGTGTGTGTGTGTGTGTGTGTGTGTGTGAGCGCTTGGGCGTGTGTGAGCGCTTGGGCGTGTGTGAGCGCGTGCTTGCCTGCGTACATGCATGCATTTTCTTCCTTGAACTCATACTATTTTTCATTTGAAGTTATACGCGCACACGTGTGTACCTTGGTGTTTCGTGGGTGTATGACAATTAACGCTGGTTTACATACACTATCAGTAGTACTTACTTAGTACTCGACAGGTATAAAGTTTGTCGTCTGCTGCGCCAGTTGCCTTGCAATCCTGTGAGGTGCTGCCACCTGTCGTAGTCTGTCGCGTGGTGTTGGTGGACAGAGTTAGGAACTTTGAGAAGTGTGGATTCACAACTAAGATTGGGCGGGGACAGCTCTTGCAGACAGACACATGGGAGACCATTACCAGTGTAACAGATGGATTGGCATGAAAAAAGAAAAGGATACACGATTATAACAATGTAACATAAATGACAAAAGGAAGACGGTGACGCTAACAATGGTTAGTTGGAATCACCACAGTGAATCGGTCGCGCCCACACAATTTATGACTACCAGAAAGATCGATAGAATGTAGTCTGGGGACGGAAACTTCCAATTTCACGCCTTTAAATTACCCCAAGACCCATTGAGACTCCAAAAACTACTCTCCCGTTGTCGGCTGTTGGTTTGCTCATGACATCGAAAGATGGGAGAAAGGCGTGGTTGGAAATGTTTCGCCGCCGCAACCTGATCTTCGGCAGCGCTTCTTTTGTCTTTTTTTGTCGCCAATGGCAATGCTAATGGATTGTTTAGTTTTGTCACCTCAAGTTTACCCCAACTGCTTCTGTTCTCTCGACGTCTTGTATCTCTACGATCGAGGCTTCACCCAGCAGCTTAATCTCTACTCCCGAAGTCTCGTGTCTCTATAATTGTTTGGTTTTGCCACTTCATGCACATGTTTATCCCAACTGCTTCTGTTCTCTCGATGCCTCTCTACAATCACGGCTTCAGCCAGCAGTTTCTCATCTCTCGACGTCTCGTGTCACTGCAATCACGGCTTCACACGCACGCACGCACGCACGCACGCACGCACGCACGCACGCACGCACGCACGCACGCACGCACGCACGCACGCACGCACGCACGCACGCACGCACGCACGCACGCACGTGTATATATATATATATATATATATATATAAATTATGGAAAATATAAATATAGTAAACAAAATTATGCATGCCCATTTTCATTTCTTTTTTGCTCGCTTTTTATTATGAAAAATCGTCAATGGGAAAAATGTGCAACATATATGGCCCAATAGGCAATACAATAATAAAACTTGATTCATCCCTGAATTATGCCGTCATCCCGAAATTACCTAAATGTATACGCCGCTATAAAAAAGGCTATACGAACGTCTTCCACTGTATATGCAATATGCACTACGCAGCGTGCGGTAAGTCAAGGCTATGGCAATGCAAGCACAACGGCTATAAATAACATGGATCTGCAAGAAAGGGAACGACAAAACTAGGCACTAAACTACTATATTAAAGGCCCGGATAATTATTCGCGTAACTATACACATACGTTTTTTGTGTACGCGCGGCAATCTAGTCAATGATGTTGTAGAATAAAATTATATCCCCTTTTTTGTGTGTCTCTTATGAAGCCAGAAGCAGATTAATGAAAAATGTGGGTCTTCGCCATATCTCCGTCGGTAGCCATTCACAATCGCACGTTGCAGTCACGTGGTGCACCAGGAAGAATGCGCAGAATTATGCGTAGAGACCACAACTTCATGTGTTGGTTTTAAAATGTCGCTAGTAGGCGGAGGATCGCAGGGGCGGTTCTCTTTTTGTTGTTGTGATGTTCGTTTATTAAGAACGCATGGTAGGGAGATCGTTCATGGGAGATAGTAGCTTAAATCTCTTAGCAAGTATGACTTATAGGCGGGAGAAGAATGGCAACATTGCCGGTTTATACGACCTGGAAGACACTATCGGCAAGGGGCATTTTGCTGTTGTCAAACTCGCTCGACACGTCTTCACCGGCGAAAAGGTTGCCGTGAAAGTGATCGACAAGACGAAGCTAGACGAAGTTTCAAAGTCACACCTCTTCCAGGAAGTCAGGTGTATGAAGCTAGTACAGCATCCACATGTGGTTCGACTGTACGAAGTGATAGACACACAAACCAAGTTGTTTCTCATTCTCGAACTTGGAGATGGTGGGGATATGTACGATTACATCATGAAACACGAGAGAGGTGTGGACGAGGAACAAGCAAGGGTTTACTTCAGACAGATCGTCCAAGCAATCGACTACTGCCACCAGTTACACGTAGTGCATAGAGACCTTAAACCAGAAAACGTAGTGTTTTTTGAGAAATTAGGAATTGTGAAATTGACAGACTTTGGCTTTAGCAACAAATTTGTACCTGGAAGCAAGTTGGAAACATCATGTGGATCTTTAGCATATTCTGCTCCGGAAATATTACTAGGAGATTCCTATGATGCCCCAGCTGTCGGTAAGTATTTTCATATAATTACCCATTTTATTTGTTATTATGTAGACAACATAACGTAACAGATAGTCGTGATTACGATTAAGGCTAGTGTATATAGCCTCTTTTCACCCTACCCACTATAATTCCTACTAACATTTTTGTGTTACTACTGTTACAGGTATTTCATGTTGATTTAAATTTATAAATGTTACAACCATCCTTGCTGATCTGGGCAAATCGGTGTTAATCACAAATTATACTTTTGCAAGTAATCACGATTACATTAATTAGCAACTCGAGTTTGTGTAGTACACTGTACAGTGTGTGTCTCCCTAGAATCTAGAAGATCGTTACCAGGCATAGATCTAAGATTTCTAATGTACTGCTGTTTTAATAGATGTGCAGGCAAATCATATAATGTATGTTATTTTTATGTAATTCCGTAACCTATTTTAATAATTACAAATAATTATATTGGTAATTAATATTACTGACAGTGACACTGATGACAATTATATTACCATTTTAAGAAGTAAAGTCTACATATTATATCTACTTTGTAATCATTATTAGACCAATAGGTTCTGTTTTTTATGGTAATTAGTGACCCAGGATATATCTGCAATGTAAGCATGACAAGCATAACATAAATTCTAGTGTTGATCTTGGTGTGGACCAACTTCAACCAAGCCCTTCATAAGAAACTGTCAAACTGAATGTTAACCTATTTTTAACTTTATAAATACAAACTCATTCATTTAACTTTTCTAGGACATTACTTGTGGTTGCAGATCTTTGAAGCTCGTGACTTTTAATATCACCATCAGTTTTATCAAACATGTTAATGTGTGAATTAAATTGTTAATTTTACAATATTAGTCGACAGTTGACTAATTTGCTTCGAAAAAGTTACAAATGATGTCTTTAAATTTAACATATTATATACCTTAACTACATACCACAATTACTAAATTACTAGTAGTCAAAATGGCAATTGAGAGAAATAAAATAATCTTCATTTGAATAAATTGCTATTAATTGTAATGAGGTGTGGACTGTGGTGAATTGTAATTATGTAGGGTGACTGGCACCAGAAACCAGCAACTATGTCCAGTAACTGGTTTAGTTGGATGTAACTTGTAAGCCAAAGTCCAGATGAAAACACCTGTCTGATCGTGTCCATGTACAAGTACAGTACAACACTCCAGATAGAAAATGTATAATTTTTAATATACAAATAATTTGAACCGAGACTGTTTTTATTTTATAATGATGTTCTTCATACTAGATTTGAAGACACTCTAGAACCAACCAAATGGGTTGAATACCTGCTTGAAAAGCAATGCTTGCAGTTTAACTATTTAATATTTCACAGGGCTTTATGCAGAGATCCGTCCATCCATTAATTGGACGGGTAAAACCTGTTACAAGTGGACACCTAGACAGGTAGAAATATCACTGGATGGGTAAAAAGTCTTTAAAATCATAGATATTGCCAGACATATCTTGAAAATAGGTGTCACGTGTATTTGTGGTTGATTTCAGGTCATAAACACATCTCAACGGGCTTGTAGGTTAACATCCTCGTGTCCTCCCACACAATGTGTGACTGGCAAAAATGTTATCCTGCATAATGCCCTGATTTTTATTATATACGTGACCATGACTTTCTTACAGTTGCTTGATAGGTGACTAATTAATTGACAATATTGGCTCTGTCACTTCAAAAATAGACAACAAAATTATTTGTCGTTTTTAAGGTAGACCTGTGAAAAAAGGTAGTTTTGGTAGTCTATCTATTTCATGTACAGTGGTTGATAGCTGATGCCCTTGGTTGGATTCTGGCAGGACATGCAAGCATGATGCATCTGTCCTATATTGTGTAGTCCCACGTACTTCATTGATTTGTTTGCGAACTCTCACCAAATGTACAAAGTCAACTGCCAACTCTTCATTGCATTCATTCCATATTATATTGATCTCAGAGCTGGTAATGCAATTTAGCAAACTTGCTACGTGTACTCCAATTGATTTCCCGTCGGTTATATTTTGGGGAAGCATGACCGAAAAGTGTCCCCGATGGCACCCGAAGAAGACCACAGCTTTTCTGACGTAGTTTTATATTTAATCTAATTAGTATCAGTACTCTTCAGTCATGCAGAAGTCCTGCCTCTCTACACAAATTCCTGGGACCAGTCCAGTTTCCGGGTTCAGTTTGGTTAAATGATAAATAGTAATTTGGACAATGTAAATATTAACAATAATCCTGCAATTTGTCCAATTGTTCTATAAGACTTTAGACATGCTGTTGTCTCCAGTTTTTCAAACAGCATATAGGCATAAGTCACATGACGTTACTGTATACATGTACAGTAACTAGGTGTTTTGTAAGTTGCATTCATGATATTTAAATATAATTATGTTACCCAATAGTTAGTTAGAAAGAACTGTCATGGCAGGTGATAACAAAATCTTAAAGATTCAAAATACATATGCGACATAGCTCAAGTGGGGTTACTGTATTTTTTTGCAGATATTTAATTGCAAATGTAAGGATATGGTTGAATGCACATAAGATAAAATGATGATCTATCATAGTTAACGAGGCACTATCAAAGCCTGTGTAGTGCAGCTACACATGTTTCAGGCACTCATCAGTGGCAGTTTGGTACAGGGTTAATCAGTGGCAGTGTGGTACAGGGTTAATCAGTGGCAGTGTGATACAGGGGTTAATTTATTTCTTAAGTTGTGCACACACAGTAATGCTGGTGCAACCGAGTGAGCTTTTAATCAGAGTTAATCTCTGATATTCTGAGCCAGGTATTCACAGCCATGGTTTGCGCGGGATTGAGTCTTGACCAGGCAATAAAGCACCAGCTGTCAGTAATAGCTGCCTGTATGTAAGTCTAATGCCACTTGTTGCATGATAAACAAGACAGCTAATTAATATTTATGACCGCCTGGTTTGTGAATATGGCAGTAATTGACTGACATGGTGGCCAAGTGTTCAAGGCGCTGTGACATCATCTTGTGCATTTGTGTGTTGTTTATTCACGAGGACTTAGTCTCTAGGTGCACTAAATTGTGCAGGGCGGGAAATTATGAGGCAGGGAGTTTGGATCGGTGGGCCAGTTAATGTATGTCAAACGTTCATCCAAATAACAGTAATTTTAACTAAAATACCAACGTGAAGAACATCTGAACTCTGAAAGAATTCCTGGCATTGCTCACAGAAAAAATCCAATGTATCTGTAGAAGAACACTATGAAGTTAGATCATGTATTCCTGGGCCGACATGTATTTTTGATCTGAAGATTTTAATCTGGTCAAAAATTTGTTGGTATTTAATAATAATTAACATCTTGGCAATGAATGACCATCCTAAATAATAATTTATTAACAATTACCATACAGTAGTCATGTCAACTGACTCTGCTCTGTGTGTATATCTCAGATGTTATCATTTAGCCAAAGGGTTATCTGCATGTTTTAGTTAGGTTTAATGCCTCATTTAACCACCAAGTTATCCGCATTGAAAATAAGAGTAAGACGCCTGTTTTAGTTTCTTTGGAACTGGGATTGAGTACTGCTCAAAGTTAATATTTTATGGCACCTACTGTGATCAGTGTGTTGTATATTTAAATAATCTATCATCGTTCAAAATCAAACTTCAGGTTGTAGTTTGATATATGCTCATAACACATTCCATTCTAGCATATTTACATGTAGAATTTCAGTTATTTGAAGAAACAAACTCATTGCCAATTTGAGCAGCAGTCAGCACCATGTTTGCTCAGTTGGATCCTCCAGGCCGTGCAGTAAAACACCATAACCTGTCCACTTTAGAGGATAGTCAGACCCTCTGCACTGCTTGATAAAGCTCCTACTGTTCTAGATGCGGTCTAAGTAGGTCACCTGATTTATAGGTGAGCCGCCCATTGACAACACGGTGGGATGATCAAAATATAATTATGCACTGCAAGAAATCTTCTATCACGAGTGTCATCAAGTGTTACTAATCCTGAACTAATAATCCATATCACTCAGCACTGACGGTCACTGCAGTGGTCAGCTGGATAGCTGCAGGCATTTCTTGAATCAACTTGTGTAGTGATAAATGACCAGTGATATGGCAGACGTCCAACATTCCAAAAACTTTCTAAATCAACTAACGTGGTTTATATTGGAGGCACTCATGGCTGATGCTTCGAGATTCGTAAATATCACTGGGGATTTCATTTTGCTGATGGGTCTAGTCTAGTGATGACTAAATGTGACATCCAAAGACTTAAGTCATGTATAAAATAAATAGTAGAGAGTAAAAAGAATACATGGTATCCTTTCTTGTTTTGTTAGGATTCCCTTATCTGATTTCATTTGTTGTGGTTACATACCCTGCCAGTCATCCTACATAATTGTAAGGTAGCCAAATTATTCTGTCGTATTTGCATTGTCACTGAGTAGTTTGACAGTTTCATGCAATTGCGAAAAAATTATTATACATTGCATATACAGTACATAAAGACAGTTGGCATGCAAAAGACGGATATAACTTTGGCATTTATTTTACTAACTGAGCCTGTTGTATGTTCAGACGTGTGGAGTCTGGGTGTCATCCTCTACATGCTGGTGTGTGGAGAGCCTCCATTCCAAGAGACAAATGACAGTGAGACGTTGACGAGGATCCTTGACTGCAAGTACCACTTGCCGTCACACGTGTCCCAGACATGTCAAAGGTAAGGCTGTGTGAACTGTCACTGATCACTGTTGTGATTAGACTCCTCTTGGCTCCCTGTCTATCTGGGGTGATCCTGATCTCGATGCTGAACCTTGATTTCTGTTTTCCTTTTCTTCCCTCTTACTCACCTTTCACTGATGTCCCCACCAACAGTCTCCATCCTCACTATCATTTGTTTTCCCTCTCCAGGGGTAGAAATAGTGGTAGTCCGGTAGTCCGAGGACTACCAGAAACTTGGTTGGACTAGCAAAGATGATGACAGCAGACCAGTAGCCCAATAGACTACCAAAACATTTGGGAATATTTTTCATTTTTTTGTCATGTTATTTTCCCTAAATCTGGGCTATATGACTACCACATATATCTGAGGACTACAAGTAGTCCTGCTGACTACCAACAGTTTTGGAGTTATTTCTACCCCTGCCCTCATTCTCCAATCCTTTTACACCAACCTCCTCAGCTTTCCGAATCTTTGCTTTTCAATTCTCTTCACGGATCCAGTTGTTTTTACACATTGATACCCTCTTCTGTTGTTTCTCTGTCATTGCCATACGTAGTACCTGGTAGTCTGTCACACAGTCTTGCTTGTATGATGGCACATTTTTTTTAGTTCATATATAACACTAGTTCTAGAAGCTACTTCAAACGACCATGGAATTGTGCCCAAAACGTAGTCAATGAAACACAAGTACCTAATATTGCATGCACAGATGGCACTCGTGAAAATACTAACATAAAATAAATGTTATTTAAACAGTTGTAACATCTTTCATGAAGGTCACCACTGAAGTGTGTTTATTATATTGCCAAAATAGATATTCAACACTGAAAGTTCTGACATGTTTGCCCTTTGGTTGACATACTATACCATCAGTTACAGATAAGGACACAATTAATGTTACTTGTACATTTCATTTATCCCAATCTAAATATGCCAATATGAAGGTGAGATGGGCCTGTTTTTCAACACAATCCTTTATATTGAATGAACCAACTTGACGGATCATGTAATGATTTGAAGTTAAACGGCTCACCAATGCTATGACATTGGCCAATCAGTGACGATTATGAAGTATCTCTAATGATGCTGTATTGGTTGAACCTTGATGGTCTGGACAAATTTAATACCTCAGGAATTTGCTGTTTATTCCTTGATTGGTTTCAACTTTTAGTTTAGTTTAGTTAAAAGTTACCAAAAAAGAAACATTTCCATCCATGTGGAACAATGGGTTATTTGACATCACCTTCTGTTGCATGCACTATATATATATATATATATATATATATATATATATATATATATATATATATTATACATTGCACATCATAGTTTCCACATCATCGAAGCTCAAGTGACAATTTCTTTTTGCGTAATGTTGATTGCTCTCATGTGGGAAGCCCACACTACAGTCTAGTAATAAATGTCCATTGCGACGGCATGGTTCACAGAATTGCACCGGCGTGTGAATTATTGAATGGAGTTGTTGTTGCGAAATAATCCCCGCACGCTAAATGCTTCGAGAGCAACCGAGGTAACGATTTGACGTGTTGACAGCCAGTCATACGTCCGTGCTGCGGTTCTCCCCCATTCAACCGCTCAATGGTCACTGTCGATGCATTGTAATTTACGGCTGTCTGCTACGTAAATGTGGTTGAAGTTGCCAGTTAGGGCGATATTGTGTTCGATGTGGGTTGATAATAATCTTATATAGTACACGGCCGTGGACAGGAACAATGCCGGCGGCTTTGTCGCATTTGCCTTCTGGTCATATTTTGTGTGGCCGCTTGTCGACTGATTCGTTTACCTAATTGAATCGCCTTTAGTGTGTGTGTGTTGTGTGTGCTCCATGTCCTGTAAGATCCGAGTAGTTTCATGAAGAGTTGTAGGCAGTTGATCTGCTTCTGCTCTATAAGTGGTTTAGCTCATCATGAATCCCTCTTTGGTATCCAAATATGGAGTATTAGAAATTATGGATATCCTAGCTTAATATGATGCATTTAGTTTTAATAAAAGTGCTAACATGTCTTTGTGTGGTAAAATTAATTGACCTGCAAGATGCCAAGTTTAGCAGCTGTATAGACATCAAGGAATGACGATAAAATCTGCACAAAAACACATGTGTATCCATAATTGTATCATGAATTTCCCAGTATTGAGAATGACTTGAAATAATGTTTGGGCAAACATTAATTGAATAAGTAAATAATTGTTTGGATGATTTCACCAAAGTACAGTGGATTATGGATACCAAGTGGATTGGCACTTTTGCCAACTTTAGGCATCTCATTTAAATAAAAAGAATGAAAATATTCAGTTCATGTGGCACTTTTAGTATGACATTTTCAAGTGTGTAAATTTATGTTAACCTGATGTGATACGGTGTGGTCGTGTTATTTCAAACCAGTACAGCTGAAATTTAGCTTTTTATAATCATGTTCTGTGACAACTGTTCTTTTCCGATTTGTCACACTGAAGTCATTGTATTGACTCTTTAAACAGTGTTTATTATTTTACGTAACGGATGTAGTGTTGAGCACTCTGGCAGGTGCTGCACAAATTGTACATTTATGCCTGTTGTTCAACATCTGCAGTGCTGGGGCACCCTGCATGTAGCAACTAGCATGTAGACATCTAGTAGATGGCAGCAAATACATGCTAGATATTAACATTCAGATTACTAGTGGCCGGCTGAAAACCACAACAGATCAGACTTTGTGATTAGGATCCAAAGGGTTACCCAGCATGTGTTCTTGCAGGTTTCCATAAATTCCAGGTTTAAATTTGTGTGATGTATGTCCTTGTTATGATACACGTCTAATTGTCTTCTGGCTTCTATGTACAGCGTGTGGAAGTAATTAAAACTAATAAGTACTCACTGATGTCTGCGGTGTTGCCTGGTTGACATGAATAGAACTATTTGTATGTGATAAAAACATGTTGTTCTGTGGTATAAATATGAAGAAAATGTTTTTTGTTCACATGAGCAACACTGCCATTCATTTGTCAAAATTATTATGAATAATCAGGTGTGTGTGGGTCGGTGAGCGGAACAGGACTGTAGGTGGGGATGAATCGTTTCTGGCGTGTTTTAAATACCCTGGGAACAATTTAACAGTGTCAGTAAGTCGATCCCTTGTGGTCGCCGTTGTTAACTTTTGAAATTGATGGATGCGTTAAATGCTTTCTCGCACAAATTGGACACCGCACAAACAATTTAGCAGGTGCCTTTGAAATGGCTTTCACTGTGCAGGGTGGAGTCATAACCGCATTTGCCAAATTAATGATTGACTGGTGTCGTTTCACATGTCAACAGGCATTGGAAATGACAGATGTGGTGATAAATGGATGTCAATGTAAAGTTACATCATAGTGAACAAAAATGGATAGTAAAAAACCTTGTATTATGCATGTGCTTTGAATAAATCATCAATTTTTTTATTTGATATTAATAATTTTAAGTTATGTTACCATTATCATTACTGAATGATGTTGTGGTTTTGCAACAACATGTGGGGGATAGCCTCAAAATGTATTCATTTTATCCTAAGCAAAAGTGTTTTTTTTAGTGGAGGGAGGTTAGTATAATTGAATTGTACGTTGATTACACTGCTGTGTATTTCCTAAAAAGTTTGTTTCAAAAAACCATCTGGTCCAAGTTCATTATGTGTCTATGTTATTGGATCAATGAACGACCAGCACATGTATTTAAAACATTCCACTTGGATAATCATGTTAATATTTAATGTGTATTTCATTCATGTGCAATAGGTAAACATCACGGTGACAGGCAGACCAGTGACATTTTCATGTACATTTGCAGCGTTTCCAATAGATGGAAGGGTTACATATTAATAACATAGACCATGTTGTGGACACGTTTTGGAAAAAGGCCGATTTTTCTAGTGGTTTGACCTGGGTTCTATAGGCCTTGATACCATCTGTCTGATCATGGAAAATAATGATGTATACTAATGCGCTTGCAGGCTACTCGAGCGAATGTTGGTACGAGAGCCAGAGAAACGAGCTAGCCTCAGGGGGATCATGCAGGACCCCTGGCTGACCCGCGATGGACCCCCAATCATCCCCCTCAGACCCCTCATATCCCGGGAACATATCACCGCCGACATTCACAAGTACGTTTTACGACGCATGATCGAGGGGAAGATCTCGACGCAAGAAGAAATCCTCAAGTAAGTAACGTCTTTCGAGGCAATTTGTGATCTCTCGACTCTTGTCCTAGTAGACAGTATCAAGTCTCTGTCGTAATCTATTTCTCTAAAATTATTTGTGTCAAATCTTTCTATGTACATTTTGCGACAACAGTGATTTTGTCATTTTAGTTACCCAGATGAGTTACCAAAAAACATACATGTAATATTATAATGGACTGTTGTGTGAATTGTATTAAAATACAATTCATACCACCGTTCATTGTAATACTACATGCAGTTTTATTGGGGAGTGGTGGTCGCGCGGCAGAGGGCCGGACTCTCAATCGAGGGGACGGTGGTTCAATCCCACCTACTGCCATTTCGAAACTTAGGCAGTTTTGTTTACCCCACATTTGCCTGTGTCTTTCGGAAGAGACACTATAAGCCGGTGGTCCCTTCTATCTGATGTCTAAGCCAGTGGAAGTAAAAGATCCCACACGGGGTAAATGTGTAACCTGTAGTGGACTCACAAATTCTCGTTGGACTTTAAAAAAATGCCCTGCAAAGGGCCCCTTCCAGTATCTGGGAGAAAGAAAGTTTTGCCTGAACATGCAATTTTGTAGATACATGCTGTGGAGCTTTTTACATGGCCCGTCTTGCTTCAGGTCTCTGGAGACAGACGACTACAGCCACATCAACGCGACCTACTATCTGCTGGCGGAGAGACTGCTGCGCAAACAGCAGGAGATCCAGGAGAACGGCAGTCAGTGGCACAAGCCAGAGGCAGACTCCAACAAACCACTGCTGGCCCCACTCGCTCTGTCACCTCGGTGAGTGTCAACATCAGTTGTGCAGTGTCATAGTCATAGCACCACTTGTCATAGCACCACTTGTCATAGCAACACATATCATAGCAACACTTGTCGTAGCACCACTTATCATAGCACCACTTGTCATAGCACCACTTGTCATAGCATCACTTGTCATAGCATCACTTGTCATAGCATCACTTGTCATAGCATCACTTGTCATAGCCACAGTTGTTCTGTCACCTCGGTGAGTGTCAGCATGAATTGTACAGTGTCATAGCACCACTTATCATAGCACCACTTGTCATAGCACCACTTGTCACAGCACCACTCGGTCTGTCACCTCAGTGAGTGTTGTAGCACGAGTTGTACAATGTCATAGGACCACTTGTTCTCTCTCTAGTGAGTCTCATAGCACCACTTGTTTTGTTTGAACATTTCTTGTGTTCCAGGCGGATTAAATTAAAGTTGGGGGGATTTAGTGGACGATGCATAAGAAATCCCAATGTGGGTGAGGTATCCTCACCATGACTGGCGGGATACATATACTGCAACACAGTTTCTGTGTCATGAGGGAAACAAAATAATATAAAGCAATCATCGTTCGTAACAATTGCAAATCCGCCACATGCACTTGCGGGGTTGGACAAGTACTGATGTGGGTGAGCTTATGGCTTCAGGCTTAGTGAGTGTCTCTGTGCATGATGAGGCGGTCAGGAGTTTGTCTCTCTTGTCCTTCGTGGCTGCATCATTAGTAGCAGTGTCATCTGTCTAACCAACAGACTTCTCCTGTTGCCTCATTAGTGGTCTCAACTGGATGCACAGTCTCAGCTGTACACTCTCCCTGTCTCTATCTGGACAGTCTCAGTTGTACACTCTCACTGTCTCTACCTGGACAGTCTCAGTTGTACACTCTCCCTGTCTCTACATGGACAGTCTCAGTTGTACACTCTCACTGTCTCTACCTGGACTGTCTCAGTTGTACACTCTCCCTGTCTCTACCTGGACAGTCTCAGTTGTACACTCTCACTGTCTCTACCTGGACAGTCTCAGTTGTACACTCTCCCTGTCTCTACATGGACAGTCTCAGTTGTACACTCTCACTGTCTCTAACTGGACAGTCTCAGTTTTACACTCTCCCTGTCTCTACCTGGACAGTCTCAGTTGTACACTCTCCCTGTCTCTACCTGGACAGTCTCAGTTGTACACTCTCCCTGTCTCTACATGGACAGTCTCAGTTGTACACTCTCACTGTCTCTACCTGGACAGTCTCAGTTGCACACTCTCCCTGTCTCTACATGGATAGTCTCAGTTGTACACTTTCCCTGTCTCTGTTTGGACAGTCTCAGTTATACTCTCCCTGTCTCTGCATGGACAGTCTCAGTTGTACACTCTCGCTATCTCTACCTGGACAGTCTCAGTTGCACACTCTCCCTGTCTCTACATGGACAGTCTCAGTTGTACACTCTCCCTGTCTCTACCTGGACAGTCTCAGTTGTACACTCTCCTTGTCTCTACCTGGACAGTCTCAGTTGTGCTCTCCTTGTCTCTACTTGGACAGTCTCAGTTGTGCTCTCCTTGTCTCTACTTGGACAGTCTCAGTTGTACTCTCCCTGTCTACATGGACAGTGTCATAAGCCCTCATGGTGGTCTCTTTGGTATATGGCACAAGGAAGCTGGTAGAAACTGCCATGGTTAGGGTGGGCTCAGAAAGCTCATATCACACACAGATGCAACACATTAAATGTGTCAACATTGTGGTACTAGTGCTACCATGTGGCGAGTAAGCCTGGAATGGTGGCCCTACATAATTGATCACTGATTGATTTCACAAACCAATAATTGATTATGAACATGCCCCATTCCTAGCACAGTCCTAGTTAGCACCCCCTCCCATGGGGCTGGTTTTGTGTTTTAAAGTAATCACTGAGTCAGTGATGTCATTAGTGATGTCATTAGTGATGTCATTAGCCACTGGCTCCTCTTTCTCCATGTTTAATACAACTGTCAGTGCTAATTGGAAGTGACCTTCTGTTATGACAAGTTGAAACTTATAGGTCAATAAGTGACCGGGAGCAATTTTCCTTCTACGGTTGCATTCTGAGATTGTTCATCTTTTAAATAAATTTTTCATTTACTCAACAAGGTTTATACACTAGTGCTTTCCTCTAAAGTATATTGTTTCACAAAATAAAAATTCTAAGACGAACCTGTGCAGTAAACAAGAGAATATATCCCCATGCCACATGGTTATTCTATTCGGTGGATGTCAGTGCCAGTAATTTGGTTGAAGTAGAATTTATTGAATAACATAACAGATACTAAAGTGACAGAAAGAGGAATATGATAAAAGAAATATACTGTTCATTATATATATTGTATGTACAGTTTCTTAAACTTAAAGAGAGTTAAACACAAGGAGTTAAATGGTAGTTTAACTAACACACGATGCAGACATTAATGAAAACCTAATTTGATGACAATGACAATAATTGTACTTTTGAGAGGATGTTTCATTAACTGGTGTCTGTTTAATCAATAGAACTCACAGTGACTATTAACAAACTTCCGTGCATGCTGATCAGACATGGGGTCAAATACATTGAAATGTATTTAAATACAAATACTTTTGAGGGATTCAAATACAAATACTTTTAAATGCAAATGTATTTAAATACAAATACTTTTGAAAAGTATTTCAAATACTTTTTTAAATACTTTTCATTTTCAGGATATATTACTATATAGGTAAAAGAAACAAAACGATATATCAAGCAGTTCATCTAGTTTATTGAAAAAATGTGAAAATATCAGCGACTGCTGCTTGGTGGGCTTGCCTGCCATGGTCGCAGGTTCATAGGTAACTAACATGCAGTTACAACACATCTACCCTCTATGATTCGAAGATACCACCTGACTTGAAAAGCCACCACCTTCTCTTAAGCCACAGGCTACAGGTGAAGCAAATATTTGACTGGTCACCACATCTGGCAGTCACCAGGCAGTTCAGTTTCATTAACTGGACCATGAAAACAGTGATAAGACAGTGCAAGGGAGTCTTGTTGTTGCTAACTACATCCCAGTGACAACTGACAAGTGAGGCAGTGGCTTCTTGTAACAAGCCTTCTTATACAGTGGTCTCAAAGGTCCACTGCCTCAATGACTGCTCATATGATGGCTTAATTGCCTTTACTAGGCCGTAATTCCTGAGTAAATTGCCACAAGACACAGTACAGTTACTTGAGTTTTAATAATTCAATCAAAAACTATTTAAAATTGCAATTAGTATACACATTTGAAAAAGTATTTGAAAAAGTATTTGAAAAGTATTTGAAATATAAAATACTTTAGGAAAGTATTTAAATACAAATACTTTCAATTCCTAAATGTCAAATACAAATACTTTAAAAAAAGTATTTAAATACTTTCAAATACAAATACAAATGTATTTGACCCCATGTCTGAATTGCTGATATGGATATGTGTAAAATATTGTAGTCTTAATTTATTCTTTAGATATAGTTATTTTTATGTTTTAAAATATTTATTATTTTTTAATAAGTTTAGTCAAACAATCACAGAAAATATGTTTTAATGTCTTAAATTATTTAAATTAGTTTTATAGATACATATCATATATTCTCTACATTTTTATTTGTGCTATTGTCTTTAAAATTATATATTATTTCTATCTATTTTAAATATACTTTGCATGTTTTATGTACCCATTTCAATCTCATTGATTGCCCAGAGAGTGAAATAACAACTATTATTGTTATGAATAAAAAATAAATGTTTGAAAGTGTGTGGCTGTTGAGCCACCTGGTGCAGCCGAGTCAGTAATTACCTGTGATGTAAGGCAGGCAGCTTACAGTAGGTGTGACAGTCGCTATATTTCCTGGAAGGCGTCAGTGCACAGGCGTGTTTATTTGCATTGCCCACGCGCTGTCTCCAGTCTACCGTATACTGACGTATTGCAAGGTTTATGTGGAGCTGTTGTATCATATGTGGATGACGTTTGTTGCAACAGAGGTGCGATTCACACATATAAAATATTACATGAGTGTGTGTGTGTGCGTGTGTGCGTGCGTGCGTGCGTGCGTGTGTGTACGTAGGTGCATGCATTTGGTGTCATCAACAAGGAATATCAAATATAGATTATACAGTTTACCGTAAATGCTGTCAAAGATATCTATGACATCTACACAGATACACAAGAGAAACATATCCTGGCCTCCTGCTAAGCGACCTGTTCTCGCTGACAAGGTTTTTGTCAGCATGCCATCGGGTTATTCCTCCTGTCTGATGAAATGCTACATTTCAACAGCCCTGTGTGCATTTCTACAACAGTGCAGCAGCACGTCCACCACAATGTAGGGGAGAAGCAAAAAACACCCAGCCATAAAAACCATGGCCTGACCCTTTTTCACGGCCTGTTTACAATGCACTCGATTGACAGCTGGTGTAAGTAGCTACAGACCTCAGGCGTGTCCCTTGCGAATTTGATATGTAACCATTGTTAATTTGATTATTTGCAACCTGAAATGGAACACGGGCCCGGCAGCAGCCCTGGCTAGTTGGTTACCCAGAATCCCATCCAGAAGCAGACACATTTCTTCTGGGGTCGGCAACATTCTCTGTCATTAAGCCTCTGTTTTTGTGTGATTCCGTGCTAAGAAATTGATATGGTTGATCGATGACTGACATGATAGGGGCCAGTGAATACCTAACACTGTGTCAGGTCAGTAGGTAGCCCTTGCTTGTAAACACACACAATGCATCTAAGTATAGGTAGTTAGGTACGTATTAAAGAGGTGATAAAGCTGTTAAAACCTGCAACGTCCCAAAATAGCCCCGTGCCAAAAACATGTTTCCAGTTCCACGCAGACCGTTAAGTGGCGTTTGTCTGCAGTTTACACGTGGCCATATTTCACGCGGAGATATGGACAGCTGCAGAGAGATGTTATAAATTAACTGTCAATAAAATAGCAGGTAGGATGGTGACCTCGCAGCAACTAGATCTATGACCTTGTTATGCACACACCAAAGTGGCTGAGACCCTGTTTACCTGGCTGCTAAGTTTTCATAGCTCAGTCACTGGTCACGATTTACTCCCTCATATCTATGTCCAGTTAGGTGACTTTATTTTGGCACTTCCTCTTCACAGATTTGTCCTTTCACCTGTCCTATTTTTAGAATGCGCCTACAGTTATGACGGCTCTGCCATCGTGTCTGTCTAGGAAGTCAAATCGACCTCATGTTGGCTGTGGCTGCACTGTCGAGGTCTATTTTCGTTACTTGTCAATGACGATTTTCGTTACTTGTCAAATTAAGTTAGTCGTCACGGTGGATATTGACACAGAGGTTGCCAACTTGTTTGTGAACATAAAAACTATAGTTTTTCGCTATCGGATGATCTTTGCAGTTCTGTATATTAAGATTAGGCCAGTGAGGATTTTCTTGAACAAATTGTGACCCTGCGACCGCACATGGCCGATTAATCGGCCCTAGACACCTTCCCGCATAAACACATTTTTCGTTTGCATAATCATTAACCGACCCGCGCACATTTGGTATCATCGGATAGCTGACAGATTTTTCAAAATGGTGTATATTTATTCATGAGCAGTTTGAATGACAGCGAGTTACACGCGGCCGGACAAAACACGTGATAAATTTGATGCCCAAATTTGGGTGGTTTACTACGCCTTCCATGACGAATTTACGCATCCATTCATAAAGGTCCGACCCCCACATACGTGGCACCAATAGAAAGCTCTGTTCTTGCCCAATCAGGGAAAAATAAACAATTGAATGAAACTGGTCCAGCGAATCAGAAGCAAGCTTTCAAAAACCGCGCCATATTTCCGCCGGTCCAGACGTAAACAACAAGATGGCGGACGGTCGTGTCGAAGGCCGTTTCAGATTCAAACGTTTACTTCGAAATATCTCAAGTTACCGCGGCTATATTTCGACAAAACAACTGACAGTATTCAAGGATGTGCCTATTATACTAGTTCAATTAGTTAGAATAACTTTGGATGCTTTTTGATGTGAAAATTTGACCATTTGTCAGCGGTACTTCTCGCCGTTCGCGCCGCGGGTTTGCGCCGGTGGCGAATGTAGCAGCAATCGGCCGGCCTAAAATGGCCTACCGCGATGTCGAAAAAAATTCGTAAAAATAAAAGTTCTCAACGGATTTGATTCATTTTTGTTTTATTTGGGAGCTAATATGTTTGGCTACGTTTGTCTCACTGGAAGTAGGAAATCTGTCCGCTCAGTAATTATTTAGGAACGGGATAGTGCGTTTATTTTTTTCATATTTTTTTGGATGACGTTCAGCTAATAATATCGCCGTGATTATCTGACATAATAAAGATAGTATAATTTTTATTATAATAAAGAATTCATTTGGCAGTAAAATTATATATAATTCATATTTTTACGAAAAGTATGTGCAGAGTTATGATTTTTATTGTAACAGTATGCAAAACTGAATTTTCACTGGCCGGTCGCAGGGTTAAACTGGGTCGATACACAGGGACCATTTACAAGTATAGATATTACCTGGCTGTATAGAGTGCACTACAGTTGAGATGGGTCAAGACCCACATACTATTTATGGTGACTATATAAAATGTTTCTTACATGTGAATCGCATAACCATTTTGAATGTAAACAACTCTGTTCTGGGGTTTGGTAGTGAGTATTATGGTGGTAGCTATTAGGTCCTGCGTTTGCCAGAACAGTGTTCTAAAATAGATGTGTATGTTGTCAGGTCTATCAATCTGGAAAAATAACAATATGTTAAAGTACAATTCAGAGGAGGGGGAGGTAATTAGTACTGTATGCACTGAAGAGATGAGTAAATGTCAGCAGGCGTAAACACCACCTATTTCAGCCTCTCCTGGTCACTACAGCCTGTGGACAGTACAGGCCGTTAAGTGGACTGGCCACACTGTTTGCTCATGTCCAGGAAGGAAGAGCCACTGACCCGTCTGGCTGTGGCCTTAATGTGGTGCCCACTTAATTAATGGCACAAGTTCCCACATTTTGGAGCTGGTCAGTAGGGCCAAGGTCAGCCTGGTTCCTCCTAGTGATTAGTCCTGTCATTAGCAGCACTGACTGGTGTGTTTACCACAACTCTCCTAGCATCCAGTGGGATGGCTTGTATGGGTGGTAAAGAAGACATTTTATTAGTTAAGTGTATAACTGCTGTGTAAACATTTTACTGGGTGTGAGCTAAATCAAAACATGCTTCACCTTCATTCACAAGGAGATAAGTAAATCACTGACAAGTCATTGTATTGTATGTCAATTTTTAATAACCCCAACTGTCTCTTACTACAGGATGTATCTTTAAAAATGCCTGTAGTCGTATAATGTGTCTGTGTGGTTCTGTATGGTGCCTGAGTGGTATTCTGTAGTTCTATAGTGTGTCTATAGTGCCTGAGTGGTACTTTCTACTAAAGATCACACCCCACCAGTGTCTGTTCTTGTCCCGTCAAGTCTCATGTAGTTTTTAAATAATACATTACATGTGTTCGTTGTTATTTTCTTGATTATCTGTTGCCATGGGTGAGGCTGGCCTTAGTTCTATTCCTCAATTTCATTTTGTGTTCTTCTCTGTTATATATATATATATATATATATATATATATATATATATATATATATATATATATACTGTACATGCACACACACACACACACACACACACACACACACACACACACACACACACACACACACACACACACCACACACACACACCACACACACACACCACACACACACACACACACACTCAGAGATACATATATAATATATATATAGCACAATGTCCAACTGTCCATGATATAGTTTTGTGGCTCTAGCGATCGACACAGATTCCATTACACCAGAGGGCCTCTCCCCTGTCGATTCGTCTTCCGTGAAAAGTAATCGGGAAAGTAATTGGTAGTTAATTTGATTTCTGCCGTGCACCAATACAGTGGAAGCCACTTATCTCAGTTGTCAAAGTGCAGTGTACGGTTCACGGTACATGTTTAGACTTCTGATAAGTTGACAACCATATCTTAATACAGTCTAGTGCACATGCTTATAATATACAGGTATATATATATATATATATATATATATATATATATATATGTGTGTGAGTATATATATATATATATATGCAGTATTATTAGTGTGTATATGTAGTTCTGTACGTACTATGTGCTACCAAGCATATATAAGAAATAAATTGAATGAATATACACGTGTATATATATATATATATATATATATATATTCAAAATATATTTTTCTCATAATTTTACACATTCTGTCTTTGATGATCTTTCACAAGAGTACCAGCAAATGTCTCACCCAATACCTGCCCCACCGCGGCCCCTCACTGTTGGCCACAGATACAGTCACCATTGGTGTTGTAAGCCTCATATACTACCAACATTCATAATATGAAGTGTATATAAAATGCCTGACTTTGTGTAATTTTACCTAATCCTTGGACCGCGCTTGCTTGACAATCACCAATATCTGCTTACTAACATCACCTGCCTTGGAAATGTTAAAATTGTTAAGATTACCAATTATTTGGTAGCATATTTTACTAGTTTCGATTGGGGAAAACTAAGCCAAAAGGAGCTAGGAGCATGTTTGTACACAGCTGTAGTGTCTTGCAACTGCACCGTCTCTCACCAACACTAACACCAGCACATTTCTGCTTTCTCCCCGCTGCACCCGCTACGCTACATCGGCCGCTACCCCCGCTACTGCTACCGCTACCCGTCACATGACACAGGAACAGCCAAACGGACTGCGCATGTCCTGGCGAGCTCGTGGCCAACCTCGCGCACCAGTACACCCCGCAATCGGCTAGTGGCGCCACCTGTGACGGGTAAATTGTCTCGCTGTTGTTTCGACTATGCAGTGTGTGAGCACCCCGCTAACACCGAGATTGAAGCACCACGATAAAAAACAACAGAAGTGCATGCCTGAGACCCTTTGCCCCTTATGACACCAACTGGTTCATTAATGCCTGAGACCCTTTGCCCCTTATGACACCAACTGGTTCATTAATGCCTGAGACCCTTTGCCCCTTATGACACCAACTGGTTCATTAATGCCTGAGACCCTTTGCCCCTTATGACACCAACTGGTTCATTAATGCCTGAGACCCTTTGCCCCTTATGACACCAACTGGTTCATTAATGCCTGAGACCCTTTGCCCCTTATGACACCAACTGGTTCATTAATGCCTGAGACCCTTTGCCCTTGATGACACCAACCGGATCATTAGTCCTAATATCCAACCTTTTAATGATTTACTAAAAAGTATCAATTTGTGACTTATGTTTTTTTGATCTTGGTGCTTCAATTATTGTTAATATCAGTTTACATTAACGTGATGTTTAATTTGTAATGTGACACCACTGAAGAGGTTTATCTCCTTAGCGATATGTGCTCATGACCAAAAATCACACACCCACCCTTATGCATTGCATTGTGTGTGTGTGTGTGTGTGCGCGCGCGCGCGCGCGTGCGTGCGTGCGTGCATGTGTGTTGCGACTGCAAACTTAATGGCTTCATCTTCCACATCGGTAACACTAGAACAAACCAAAACAAGGGCCACTGACACCAGAAGAAATAAAAACAAGACAGTCCCTGTTTTGCCAACTAACTAGTGACATCTGGTGTGGTCACATGACACAGATGTGGGATGAATGTCACACCATGCCCTGTGTGATGAAATATCATCTGGCGGAATGCCTTCAGAAAAAATGCTGTAGATCCCTTGGAATATGTGGTTGGGGGTTGGATTTGTTACACAGTCTACTGATTGCTTAGGTTTCCCGCAGGAATCAATACGTGTGCCGGCTAATTGGATGTGGGAAACCATAGCCAAATATGTTGCCATGGTCGTGATCAAATGGCGGCCTTTCTTAATGAAATGTGCATAAATGTTACTGCCTTCTAAGTCTTTGTGGTCGCTCGGTTTGTATCAGATTTTATTCAGGTAATACCGTCCGTGTTATGTTGAGACCACAGTGATGTGTTGCGTTCACCAGTGACATTTTGCGACACTTTCCTATATCAGGGTAATTGGTGTTGATTTGGGTGTTGATTGTTTTTGATATTTTTTATGTCATGGGTTTTGTAAATATAGAACGATGTTACAGTCAATTCGTACAAATAAGGTTTCCAAAAACTAATAGTTCGAAAACGTTGCTAATACCATTGAATATACTTTTATCAAGAAATTGGTGTATAAATACAGTGATGATTAAACCGATTAAACCGTCATTTGACAGCAGAACCAAATGAATGTTCCTCACTCTTGGCTGTTGGATTGTTGTCGCCTAAGGCAAGACAAACCAAGGCGACAGTCTTGTAGTTGTTGTTGTGTAAGTTTTAATAATTGAGGATTTCTACAATGACCGTGGGAGGCAGATCACATTTCCATGAAAGCAGCAATAGACTTTTTCTAACACGTTTTAAATTTCTGCATCGAGTCCTTTGATCTCAGAGAACAATCCTAATGCCATACTTTCCCTTAATGGCCTGCGGCTTCACTTGTCTGGGGTTCTGATGCTGACACCAGTAGAAAACACCAGTGGTGAAGTAGACGATTGCTGTGGAACAGGATATACCACAGCAGACCACACTTAGGCATGGATGTGAGCTTTTTCACATTTGTCTGACATCTTGGAAAACCATTAAACCTAAAAAATCGATGCCCAAACCATTTTGGGTGTACATTAAAACACATTGAGACTGTGGGTTGCAGGAAGTGACAGCTGCAGGTAGTAAGTTACAGGTGTAGAACACTTAACTGCTCAGTTAAGTAATTAATGTGTATGTGTGTGTATAGCTGCTTACAATGTATAAATAACCTTTTATAATATTATCAGAAAGACAATTTGTATAAATGACTGCTGCTGCTGTTTTAAAACATGCTAATTGGAGGCATGTTGTACTTCATGTCTGTGGCATAAAAGTATATTATTTAACCAACAAAGTGTGAATCTTATAATGAACCAGTTAGAAACATGGGACACTTGTCGAGTTGTAATTACTACAAGGTGACAAACTCAGAAATTCAGGTTAATTGAGCATTTACTCCAATATTATTACTGTTACACTTGTCTGCTATGTCCATTCCTGGTAAACGTCTAAGTCGAGTTGTACAAACCCAGTCAACATGGACGACAGCAGCAATTGTAACTGTTTAACGACGCTGCATGGGAAGCGAACCAGGGAATTGAGGATGCTTATTTGAAACATTTCCCTCGAAGGTATTTTCATTACTCATTGCGAATTTGCACAAAATCTCCACCGGTGGGTGTATCCCGGTGGTAGTATGACCCAGGGGCTTTTGAGAATAGTTGGCAACGACATTAGCCGTACCCAGCAGGTGATGCAGGTGCCAGGAATTGCTGTGCTGGTGTTCTCTGGTCCAAAACTAGCTAAGAACGTGCAACTTAGCACCCAGTAAACATTGGCCTGCCCCCCCCCCCCCTATACACCAACTCCTGTGGCACTCATTGCTGTCGCTAATGTACTAGACATAATTAAATTACCTATATTTCCAAGTCTGGATTAGCAACATTTAGTGGTGCTCATTTGGCAGTCGCGGTATTCTGCCAAGGTGGGTCATGACCCAGGAGCCGGTGCATTGTTTTCTTTATTGTTTCTATCGCAGTTCACCTATTGATCGCAAGATCTCGGGCTGTCTGGCGTGCCTGGATTCCAGTTTGTATTCAAGACTCTAATCTACCCTGAAGGTTTGCACCGTTCAAGGGCAGTGTTTGGCTGTTTGCACATTGTGGGTTCCATTGGGGTGGACCGCAGTGTGATGGGAACTTGTGAATTGAAGTGAATATACTACTCAAAATTTGCTAAGGATCATACCACGTTTGTAATGGAATCATCTTGAGATGGCAGCCATTCAGACTCAAAGACTCATTGGAAGCATGAGACGCCGTTGCCAGGCTGTGATTGCATTGCGTTGGTCGCACACAAACTAATGACAGTTGTTGCTGCTGGTAATTAAACTGTTTGGGATATTTTCATGGCTTGGAGTAACATTCTAAAACCTCAATTTTTGGGGGTCTGCTTCTTTGATGACAGAACGCGTGTTACCAATTATTCACATTTCGTATACAGCAATGAAATTCAGGAAATAAATATGTCCTCGAATACATGCCATTTTTAGTTTTTTTGAGTGATACCCATGGCGAAAAATATAATACCGCCCTAAATAGTGATCCCTGGCAAATTTGTGTAGTATAGTTCATGTTCCCCCGAATGTTGTTGTGAGACCATCATGGGCAGCAAACACATTTTGCAATGCGGATGCGTTGCAGACGTTGGCTGTGCTGTGTAAGTGGCACGGCACAGGAAACACTTTCCTCTGGAATAGACTCAATCACTTCTGATATCACAATTTCCTGTGAGTCGAACAGCCATATTTCCGGGATTGAGTTTAACCCGGACGGTGGTTGCCTAATCCATCACGTCTGACACGATCCATCAGGTTTGACTTTGACGGGAAGGGGTTGATTAAATATGACCGAGAGTGTTCCCACTGGCCAAGGTCATACCCTGGGAGGGGTGGGGAGAATTGGGGGTGGGGTGGGTTGCCTGCAGCTAAAGAATAGTTCAAAAGGAGTGGGAGATTGCAGTTGATATTCTCAAGGGGGTGATATTTTCAAGTGGGTAAGCTAGAGGTCACAGTGGGATGCAGTTGGAGGTCACAAGGGGGTACAGTTGAAGACCTCAGGAGGGCAATTGGATGTTCGAAGGGGTACAGTTGAAGACCTCGGGGTACAATTGGATGCTCCAAGGGGGTTCAGTTGAAAACCTCAGGGGGGATTCAATTGGATGGAAATGGAGAAGTTAAAGATTCAGAAATATATATTTGGAGTTTTTTTATGGATCTTGCTAAATTGCAAGCACACCCCAAAAATAAATATTATATTGCCTGCTTGCATGTGGGAATTTGACCAGAACAGGGTAGGTCACATACACGACTGCACTTACCATATTCGCATTATGCGTAGCACACGACCAATTGTCCGTAATAGAAGTGGGCGTACGTACGTCAGTGATGACGTGCTTGCGAATTAGATGACTGGCCACTAGCCTTTGACATTATGAAGTCTTAACATACGTGATGAATGCGTCTTCAGGAGAAATGCGAGCCTGGCTTAGGGCAGTGACGGACATGTAATGTTACAGGAACTGTGGTTCCAGGGATTGTGAGCCTCAGTGGTCAACATTGATAATCCTCTTAGTGTTGCAGCTCGCAATAGCTGCGTCATTTCCCCGTAAGCTGTACCCGACAGCAACAATCAGTCTCACAGATGCGATCAGCATTACAGTATCATATGGCCACTCCCATGAGTGCTTTGTTTTTCTCGTAAACCAGCATTTTTGAACATATAAACAAATGTGCAATGACCGCTGTTCTCACACGGTTGTGACATATGCGTAATGTGATGTAGTGCTCTAGCACAACACACACATTGACATGACTACTGTTGCCCATTTGTTATTTCCTACCACAAGACAGTCCTCTGAGACAACTGCCACTAATGTTCTGATACACCACGGCACTAACATATCCGGGGGCAGATCCACATACTTGATAGTAATCTTGTTTAATACTGGTTGCCGCAGGTGACCAATCCATGATTAGTTTTCTGTTGATGTATGTAATTTCAGGAATACCTTTCATGTTGTGCATATGCATATTGTTTCATTCGATATTTGTTGTTCACTTATCGGGTCACTGTTAGGTCAATCACGGTTTTGTCTGTCTGAGAATCGGTCCAGTCGGGTAATGGGGTGAATCCCGGGCGATGGAATCCATAGTAAAGTAAGTGTCATCCTGTTGTCCTCAGATTGACCTAGAAATGTCGCCACCGTGCCGGGAATGCAGATTGGATAGAATTGAATCACAGTGCGGCATGCACGGGCTGGAATTGGGTTCATGTGGGTTTTGGACGTGCGTCCGCAGAGAACGTGCAGTGCATGCGTCATTGGCGTGGCAGCCAGCTTATTGAGTTGCATGCCGTCGCATGCAGTTTCCTGCACAAATCACGACGCATTTCGATCGGTTGCTGCCTTTGCATATGTGGTAAAAAAATGTATAAAGTATGTCCAGGATTAAGTGACTCGGGAAGGCTTCTCCAGTGGGATTAGAATGCTTCTCAGACGCGAGCACTTCTGTCCTTCCCTTCTGTGGCCTACTGCGAACTATTGATGCGTTCCAGGAATGTTCCGAGAGACAAGTCTGCCCAGTGTCACCGGTGCAGACGCACGCTTCTAGCCGCATTGATTTCATTTCTTCTGGAATTAGCGGATCAATTTAGCAGGTGGACAGGTCGGCGCATCGCTGACACGTGCTAATTGAGGTGGTTACACAATTGCACAGGCAGGCAATCAGTTACATCAGGCTAGTCTCCGTCGCGTCGTGATCATAACAATCGCTGACATCTTCTCTCACATCAGTGCTGTGAACAGGAAGGATTTCACACATTTACAATAGCGTCATATTTCGAGTCATAAATATTATTTAAAATGTATCATACATAGATACTACTGAGTAAAAATCCTAGTCAGAATATACAAGATTGAACAAGATTGCCACCTAGAGAATCAACTCTAGATGGCAGGTGGACAAGGAAGCCCTTTGGCTTATCGAGAGTCCAACCTATCTACCTATCTGAGTGGTCTAGGGAAGCTTCACGCAGATTGAAATTTCCTGCAATGTGACGTGGTTGATATTTGCTGGCGTGGTCTCCGCTGCTGTGCTGTAGTGTGAAGTTGCTTCCAGGCACAGTGCAATTAGGCGAGTTAGCTCACCATCTTGTTCAGCCTCCAGGCAGGCATCTTTAGAACTCAGTGGTGACAGAAGAGGAGGATTGTATTGCAGGATCTGGGTCACAGTGTTTGGGTTACAATTGCAGGATATTAGAAGTCGTGATTTGATCTGACAATGTGATTCTGATCAACATTTATAATTGGACAGGATTATGTTCTCAGAGTCTGGTATTCCAATACTTATGTGAGGATTGATGTCTTAGCACATGATGGTACAGTGTGTCACTGTGGTGGATGTTGTGCTGAAATTATAGCAGAATTAAAAAAGTACAAATTTAGTGGATCATATTTGATTATAATAATTATACTGATTATATGTATAGATCTCTGTCTTTGTGGCATCTGAATTATATATATAAATAGGTTTCTTTTCCAGAAGAAACCAAACCCTGATGATTTATACTTGTTTATATATATATATATATATATATATATATATATATGTTTTCTTTTATTTACACACACACGCACACACACACACACACACACACACACACACACACAAAAGTGTAAATAAAAGAAATCGTAGTACTGTATAATTAGTGTGTGATCATGTTTTAATACAAACAATCAAACTGTTTGTACTACCAAGAATGGTAGTCATGATTTAAAAAATAAAATTGTAAAGTGGGGCATGGAAGAACTGATTCCGTATATCTGGGAAAAACTGGGATAATGTGGTAGTCAACAAAGGTAGATCTGTTCAATTTGGTCTGTTAGGTTTTGAATGTGTCATCAGTTACCGAATGTTGTGGATCTCTCAGAATGTGTCAGTTATCTTTTCTAAGGTTATAGATGTGACAGAATGTGTCAGTTATTTAAGGTTGTGTAACTGCGTAAGGCTGCATCAGGTGTCTATGGTTGTTGACTACACTGAGTGTCCAGTGTAGGACGTTGTTCACGTGTCCACTCTGCCATGTGCCAGGGACACTCACCCTCTGCCTGTGTGTTGCAGCATTCAGTCGGCGGACCCTTCCATCCTCCGACAGCGCAAGACCGTCGAGTCACTCGTGTCACCGCCCGGCACGCACGCCGTATCACTGATGTCGCCGTCATTGACGACGAGCTCGTCGGGCTTCCCGACGTCGCTACGACGCACGTTCATCTCGGAGGAGTGCATCGCGGAGGACGACGAGGACATGGACGTGGAGCCGACCAGCTCCAGCTCGCTGAGGCAGTGCGTCGACAGTCACTCCGACACGGAGTCTGACGCCCGGAGCAACAGCAGCACGGACGTGCGGGGGGAGACGGCGTCGCGGAAGACAGGGGGGTCACCTGGGGGGCGGCACGGCATGCCCATGCGCCCCCTACACAACGTGCGCAGTTCCCCGCAGCTGCTGAACCAAATCCACGAGGAGGAGGGCGAGTCGGACGTCGATGACTTGGCGCCGTGCAGCGTCGCGCCACCGGTGCGCACCATGCACCGCAAGACAGTGCCGGCGTCGGACAGCCAGCGCAAGCTAGAGCGGCACCAGCGCAAGCACATCACGACGGGTCAGCGCGGCGTCAGCGCCGGCGCCACCTACAGCAGCTCCGACGCGAGCGACACGGATGACGCGGACCGCGGACGCTCGTGCAAGGACGGCAAGCTGAAGTTCCACCGACGCGACAGCAGCGACCATTCCAGCGACACGGACGGGCCGGCGGGGCCGACGTCGCTCGGCGCCGCACACCGCGTGTTCAACTCGGGCGGCGCGCGGCGCGGGAAGAACCGCAGCGTGAAGAAGGGGAAGGGGGAGGAGGAACGCAAGTCGCAGAAGGGAGGGAAGTCGGGCGGCGGTGGGGGGCACCAGAAGCACCTCGCCACGATCTCGTCGCTGCTCGGTAAGCGCGACTCGAGTAGTTCCGAGAACATCCACCTGGACGCCGGGCTGAAGCTGAGCAACCTGAGCATCACGTCGGGGCTGAGTCGCAGCAAGTACATCGTCGACGGTGACGACAATGCGCCGCTGAAAGACGTCGACACCCTCAACGACGAGAACGTGTTCCAGATGCACGTCATCCACGTCCGCTCGAAAGTCTTCACCGACCTCGTCGACCGCTTCAGTGCCGGTGACCAGGACGATGCCGACGATGTCGTGTCGTCGTCGATACCGCTGACACCAAAGGAGCCGACGGCGAAAGTGCGGCGGCGTCACCGCGACAAGGTTAAGACTGACATAAACTGCAACGGCGTGATTCCGTCGATGGCGGGCAGTGATGCGAATGCGGATGCGCCCCAGAATACGCGGGTCATCTCAAAGTGTTGTAATGTCATTTGACCTCTGGGAATTCTAGGCGAGGGACCCTGTAGAAACTGTAAGTGACTAGTTACGTGTAGCCAAACTCTGATTGAGGTATGTTATAATGTATATTATCATCTGGCATGTGAGAGAAATTTATTATAGATGTTCACTCAGGTTATTGCATGTTCTTGTAGTGTCTATCGGGTCGTCGTCATTGCTTGAACCTCCTCTTGCTTACATACAGCACAGGCAGGGTCTGCTTCCTCATGTGATGGTCCTCTCAGTAACACTGGTGACTGTTTGTGTGTTGTTACTGGACACGTCTGAGGTCCGTCAGTGTGTGGTGATCCACGGTAATATTGACAGTGGTTAACTACAATTGTGAAATATATGCGCAATACTGACTGATGCTTGTTGACAATGGCTGTTTGTGTGTGTTCGATCCAGTGGTGGTAAAATCAGGGAGCTGAGTTAGTCTCGAGTCGAACAGTCACCTGTGTCATTGGTTCACAGGTAGACTCAGCATCAGTCCTGCATATGTCATGGTACTCAGAGGCTTGTGTGTGGAACAACCACAGGGGGACGGTACCTCAGCAAGAGTGTGGGTCCCTGTACCATCATGCTAGGCAACCCTGTGCTGTAGCGGGACACCATGTTGGTCTGGTCACTCCCAGACCAATGCCTGGTGTACGTGAAGTGTCATGCCACTGCTGACAACGCGTCCCCATGGGCAGTTCTTTTGAAGACAATTTACACACGTCGAGCTTGCTAACGTTTACCACCAGATCAATTGCTCTGCAAACGACGCCCATAGCCCAGAGTGCGACGAAATTTTCATCCTCCTAAATCCCCACCACTGGATGCGTATTTTATCATTTCTATGAAATAAACACCCCTGGATGTGGGTGGATTTCATGATGCAATGTTCTTCCGCTGTGTCTAGTTCACCCTAGCATTTTTAGTGATTTTGTACTTTAGTTTAATTAATGCACATGGTTGGAATTTGTGTTTTAAATCAGTAGCAGTGTAGACTTAACAATTTCAAATTGTAATTTTATGTAAAAAGCTCGAAGACATTACACATTTGTCAAACTGGTAGAACTAATTACATGTTTATTCAGAATATTAGTTGAAGCATTCAAAAATGTTGAAATCTTCAGTATACAGTGTATTCTTGTTCAGGACATAACACGTTTTGAATAGAATACATAATTAGTTTGTGAGTGAACATTTCATGGTGAAATCCTCCAGGTTTACCATAGGTAAATACTTTTATGGTAATCAATATGTATTACACAGTCCATACTGCAATAATTGTTCAGTTTCCTCGTGTTATTAATGTACTTCTTTAGACAGTCATGATTGGCTGGAACTACTTTCATTTTGTATACATGCACAGGTGACATCCTAGTGGATGTGGCCAAGTACAGGGTGTGATGAGAGTAGGAGCAGGAGTGGTTTACTTAGAAATGCCAAAGATCTTTTCTTTGTATAAGTGTGATCAGATAATAATTACCTGTACGTACTGTGTATATTTGTGTGTTCACTATTAACTATGTGAATATCATTAGGCTGGTATGTTTGGGTGAGTGCGCTTACGAACGCAAGTTGTGAACATGCGTGTTTGTTCTGTCACAAGAGTACGCCTGCGTTTTACTTTTTCCTTAGCATTGATCGGTTGCTTACATGCTGATGTGAAGTTCTTTAGTGAACGCAGATTTGGGAATGATCACACATACATACACACATATGCACACACATATGCACACACACACACACACACACACACACACACACACACACACACACACACACACACACACACACACACACACACACACACACCACACACACACACACACCTACAAACATACACACAAACAAACACACACACAAACAAACAAACAAACACACACAAGCACCTGTGGGTGCACATTCACACACATACACTCCCACAAGTGTTGTTAGTCTGACTGAAAGTTCTGACTGTGTGGTTGTGTATGTCTAAGGTATCATCCACACCCTTGTTCCAGATAATTGACCCTGACGTCTTGACACATTGTCTAATCCAGGGACATCTCTTGACTCCCGTTATCAGCAGGCACAAATAGCTGCAAGGGTCGTGATTTTTGCATCGGTTTCTTTCGAAGCATGTCCTCTGTTGTAAATACAGTTAGGTTATGTATAGCATCATATTGTTTATTTATAATAATAATAACAACGTGGCTGACTTATAACAATCATAACCACTTGTGTTGTTCATAGCGCGTAATTATGTTAATCAAACACAGCCTCCATTTAAAATCATTGTACGAAATTGTTCACAAACCTACGCAAATGTTCATTCTGAGTGGCCATTGTCAGCTGACGTGGCGTCACGTGACCGTAACCTTTGTATGACGATCACCAGCCGTGTTGAAAGTGGGCTGGAATCTCGTGGGTACGGTCACGTCGCAAACATCGATGGTCATGTTTAATATACAGCAGGTGGCAGCACCGAGTAATTTTCAATTAACAAACTGAGTTTGTCACAATGCTGGAGTGTCACTGAGGGGCTTCCAGCGTAATCAAGTCGGTTCACCTGTACATATCTCGAGCACTGTGCACGCCGGGAAGTCACGTACAGCTGTCTCTGTTCGATGCACTTGTTTATATTGCACACGGTCTTAATATATCGGTATTGGTGGACATCGTACGAGTGTGTCGTGGCATGTGTCGGCAATAACCCGTCTCTTGTCACGTTCGTATGTCTCCCGTCACAAGTAGATGCCTCGCGGTGTAATATCGTGTGTCATTTATTTCCATGTGTATGCGGGAGTGTCACCACTTGATGGCCAATGTGTTTTTGTTTATGTCTTATATATATATATTATGTGTGTGTGTGTGTGATGTTATCATGTCTGCAGCGGTTTGTATAGCATTACTGGTAGAACACGCCTGTCATGCCGCATAATAATTTATATGCGTTCTAGTGGCTGGTGTGTGTATGTTATAAAGACGTGTCGGTACCGCCTGCAGTTGGTACCGCCTGCAGTTGGTACCGCCTGCAGTTGGTACCGCCTGCAGTTGGTACCGCCTGCAGTTGGTACCGCCTGCAGTTGGTACTGTTGGTATAAATATCTGATTGGGTTTAGTCCTGATAAAGCGGTGCAGAGGGACGTGTGCATATGAAGACGCGAAGCTTGCGTGACTAACTTATTATATTGTAGATGTGCCAACTATATCGTGGTCGACTAACTTATTTGCGATGGTTTCAGCACAGCGCTGCACGGGTCCCGTTATTTGTGGTCACCGCGAACGAAGGTCGCCGCAGAGGTCACCGCTTTGTAAATATTGCGTGCTAGGAACTAGTTGCTTCACCGCTGGGTCGGGGCGAGGCGTTTAGCGTCTGCATGGGGGTATTGTACAGTGGCGTCGCCCGGTGGATTGCAGCAGCAACAGATCATGTATTACGATAGCAACTGTGCTGGACTGGGGTAACAATGAAGTCGTTTGAAGTGTGTAAATTTAACCAGTTTGTTTTACCTGTACAAACGTGACAATATGACGTCGACGAGAAGTTGTCTCTCTGGCGTCGGGAACATGTGTATGGAGGGTGGGGTGTAGAGTGATCCATACTATAACGATGATTATTATTATTTGAACCTGTTGAATTGTATGTTACTGAAACTTGTTGAAATATAGTCAGTAATCAGTGCTGATGTGTCTACGTGTTGTCATTTAATGCCGGTTCTAAAAAAAGTTAAAAAGGCAAGTTTTATATAGCGCAGTATCCAGTCATCAGAACCGTTCAAAGCACTTTACTTCCCTAACAGACCTGTTCACTCAGACACCATCTCGGCTTCTCTGGGAAGCATCCAGCCATATGCTACAATTAATGCGCGAAGGCTGCTCGTACACATATCCACCACTGTCTGTAGCCAGGTACTCATGTATACAGCTGAGTGAACTGGAGCAATGTAGAGTGAAAAAACTTGCCCAAGGTTTTAACACCGCAGCACAGGATTCGAAACCGGGTTCTCGTAGTCGAGAGTCTGAAGCTCTACCCCTGAGCCATTGCGTTCTGCTGGTTGCTTTGCAGCGACCATGTTACCCAGAATCATCCTCAGGCTGGAGGTTGTCTGCAGAGAGTTGTCAGCAGAGAGTTGTCAGCAGAGAGTTGTCACTTGAGTATTTTATAGACGCTGCATTTATTAAACAAATAATGTATGGCAGCCAACCTATCATCAACATATTTATTTTGTTAAAAACATTATATTAAACATGAATGCATAAAGACAGCTTACATTCAGAATCGCAATGTTTTTTTTATTCAAAATGCCTACTGGCTTGATGATGCTATCTCCAGATATTGGACTTGTATAAATAATAAAATAAAAACACATTAGCTTCCGAAAATCATAAGGCACCAAGTTACGTGTAGACACTAGCCATGTTAGACCTATCCACAGCACTTGGGCAGTTTTCATACAGGGCTATAAATAAATAAGTACAGACCCTACAGCGTCCGGGCTTTGATAGATTTCGTTAGTACATTATTGTATGTAATATTGCACAAGGGAAGCTCTATAAATGATATTGCGGATGTCATTTATTATGAAAACTCCACCATCGTCAATGAGTCCATTGTGACGGTGCCTATATTGAACCTGTAAGCAAAGTGGTTTTCCCCACACAAATCCTATGCTATGAATCATTACGAGGAAGTATATTGGCAGTACATTTGTTACCTAGCATCACACCCAATTGATCCAGGTTCCTACATTTCTATTTCTAAGAACCAATGTGTGTGTGCCTTTGTGTGTGACATCTTAAAGCTGTGCTCTCTTGAAAACCAAAGTGAACAAAAAACAACTTTCCAACGCGGGAGAATCAAAATAACAGATGAGCTGAGCTTGTAATAATGACTCAATTGACACCCATACTCACTAATACCATTGTTAATCATAGTCGTGTCACCATGATATTGTCACATAGAAGCAAACGTTGACAACATGTGTTATGTTGTCACAGCTGAGAGCTGTTTTTCTCACTCCCCGTTTCTCCCTCTTTATTCCCCTCTCCGTCTGTCTGTCTGTGTCGGTCTGTCTGTGTCTGTCTGTCTGTCTGTGTCGGTCTGTGTCGGTCTGTGTCGGTCTGTCTGTGTCTGTCTGTGTCGGTCTGTCTGTGTCTGTCTGTCTGTCTCTCCCTCTATGACGAACAGGACAATCTCACAATTGGAGAAATTTAATAAAAACAATGTTTATTACATAAAAATGGCAAACAAAACTATTTTGTTAATACATAAAATATATTAGTAATACCTGAAACAGCGAACTAACAAACAAACCATGAGTTCTGTTATGTCTTCCGTCAAGCTGCACAACTACTTTTTCATGCGGAAATACTTTCATTAGAGGGAAGTTGCTCGTTAATTTTTATCATAAAATCTTGTAATACAACATAAAATTATATTTCGTCTGACATATTTACCGCCCAAGTGTAGGCAGAAACATTTGAAATCAACAGTTCAATGTTTAGAAAAATCGTGATAACATCACAATACGTATATTCACCTTGATAGGAATTGGACCCGAGACCAGGCCCTCAAAAGCATCGAGTTGTCAAGTGAACAAATGTTGTAATTTCAACAAGAAATAATTCATTCAAACCCATTTGGTCAATATGTTGTGTGTGTACATATATATATGATTTTATGATAAAATCCAACAGACAACCTCCTTGTGAGAAAAACTATGTTCCAGCCATGGCATATTTTTTCCATTTTACAATCACAAACATGGAACTGCAACTTGGCATTGTTTTCTGGTGAAACTAATGGTTTTGAAAACTCATGCAGGCATCACATAGACTTTCAAACGTAGTAGTATCTTTTATAATTCATGCAGCAGAGTTTCATATTAACGTACATGCTATGCTAACAATTCATTTTCTGTACAAAACACACAGACACAATAAGTGGTCCTCGATTCGCAAACTAATACGCATGCCTTTGCATAGCAAGAAAATGAAACTTGAATATGAACTCCATCATGTTTTTGCAGCCTTATATAGCTAGACCAGTAAACTGTTTTGATATATTTAAAAACAAAGATGGTATATTATGCAATGAGAGTACTGTTGCCTGCGGCCTGTCTGATGCCTGTAAACAATATGTTGCTATGACAATGTAAAACGGTAAATATAAGTGATACTGTTTTTATATGATGTCATTTCTTAAATGGCCTTGACTATCTTCTAATGACAGCCTTTGCCTAATTGCATCTACGATAAAGCCTCATGTAAACCCAGCCTCAATCTTCAAAGGAATAGACAATAGAATATATAAGAAACATAACTGCACATTAGTATAACCACCTCTTTTACACAACATATGCATGTGCGGCATTGTGCGCATCTAAACACCAGCTCAACAAACCACAAAACCCAGATAACCCTAACAAACTACAACTTAAAAATCAACAGCAGTGCATAGTAGATGTCATGACGTTTGATAATGTGACATTGCATTAAGTTATTCCAATCCTACAGCTAGCAACACCAGCAAACATTAGAGATCAGGAAGGTGAAGCTAAGACAGTCGTTATCAGCCTCACATGGCAAGCCTCATTTAATTTTTCAGACAGTAAGGCATGTTACAATAGCCGAGGAAAAACAAAATTAAACTTGCAGGGGTGAATGTATAAATTTTCCTTATTGAAATATACAAACTGCAAAGATATAAATGTAAATTGTAAAGAAAAATTGATTGGTTTTACCACAAAGCCTGTTGATGTTTGTGGCACTCACAGATCTCATGGTGTGCAGTTTTTATCTGCAATTACACCCCAAAACTGCCAACTGCACCCACTGTTGCCAAAAACCTTCAAAATGCAACGTTCCCACATTGAATGGATCTCCTGCCTTATTCTGAGTGTATAGGGTTAGGGTTAGGTCATGTCACAGCCCCCCGCTGGCAATAGCACTGGTACAAATCTCATTTTAAACTACACAAAAACATACACAAAATACAACTGCAACATTAGTGCTATGTTCAAATAAACTGCTATCATACCAACAGTAGCAAATACATGTCCACCTAACTACAATAGAAACCACGTTACGTGGGAAAATCATTTGTGTAGTTCGGCCTGTGAACTCCAGGATGATATCTACAGTTCATCCTGTGATGTTGGACTCAAGGATGATTTCTTCTGTTCATCCGGTGATGTTGGACTCGAGGACGATTTCTTCTGTTCATCCGGTGATGTTGGACTCGAGGACGATTTCTTCTGTTCATCCGGTGATGTTGGACTCGAGGACGATTTCTTCTGTTCATCCGGTGATGTTGGACTCAAGGACGATTTCTTCTGTTCATCCTGTGATGTTGGACTCAAGGATGATTTCTTCTGTTCATCCGGTGATGTTGGACTCAAGGACGATTTCTTCTGTTCATCCGGTGATGTTGGACTCAAGAACAATTTCTTGTGTTCATCCTGTGATGTTGGACTCAAAGACGATTTCTTCTGTTCATCCGGTGATGTTGGACTCAAGAACAATTTCTTGTGTTCATCCTGTGATGTTGGACTCAAGGACGATTTCTTCTGTTCATCCGGTGATGTTGGACTCAAGAACAATTTCTTGTGTTCATCCTGTGATGTTGGACTCAAGGACGATTTCTTCTGTTCATCCGGTGATGTTGGACTCGAGGACGATTTCTTCTGTTCATCCGGTGATGTTGGACTCAAGGACGATTTCTTCTGTTCATCCTGTGATGTTGGACTCAAGGATGATTTCTTCTGTTCATCCGGTGATGTTGGACTCAAGGACGATTTCTTCTGTTCATCCGGTGATGTTGGACTCAAGAACAATTTCTTGTGTTCATCCTGTGATGTTGGACTCAAGGACGATTTCTTCTGTTCATCCGGTGATGTTGGACTCAAGAACAATTTCTTGTGTTCATCCTGTGATGTTGGACTCAAGGACGATTTCTTCTGTTCATCCGGTGATGTTGGACTCAAGAACAATTTCTTGTGTTCATCCTGTGATGTTGGACTCAAGGACGATTTCTTCTGTTCATCCGGTGATGTTGGACTCAAGAACAATTTCTTGTGTTCATCCTATGAAGGTGGACTGGAGGACGATTTCTTCACTCCATCCTGTGAAGTTAAACTTGGGGGCGATTTTTTCTCTCCATCCTGTGAAATTTGACTCAGAGGCGATTTCTTCACTTCATCTGGTGAAGTTACACTCGGGGACGATTTCTTCAGTTTATCCTGTGAAGTTAGACTGGGGGTGGGGGAAGGTTTCTTCACTCCATCCTGTGAAGTTATACTTGGGGGCGATTTCTTTGGTTTATCCTGTAAAGTTGGACTAGGAGGTGATGTCTTCGGTTTATCCGGGGAACGTAAATTTTGAGACGACTTCTGTCGGTTTTCTTTCAGGCGTTTCTGGGCTCCCTCAGCTCGCTGGAAAAACAACAGAGAAAGAGTATTTGGGTTACCATGGTAACGCATCAACGAACACAGAATAATCTAAAAGTATAACTGTTCTACACCGACTGCAACTGAGGGTTGTCGGGGTGCATATATTTTGACAGAGATGGATGGATGGATTTGCTAATCACATTGGTCGGATCATGATTTATGTGTTGCTATTACCATTCTAGCTGTCCACTCCTAAATGCCATATTACCTGAGTGTCGCTCTCTAGAGCTGACCTTGGTGACCAGGGAACAATATAATTATTTTAAAGTATTGATGAGAATGTTCTGTGAATTTCATATTACTTTTTTTAAACTGATGTGTCCTCATTTAGAAAATACTTATAATAAAAGATAAATAATTTAATCGTGTGCATTGTGCATCGGAACAATCTACCATTTACCCAGCATGCAACATACATTGTCCATCTTCATTGGCATTGCCCAATACCTTCAATAAGCAACTTAAGACTGTATTTTAAACACATTTTTGCAATCTAATTCAAACGTTTTTGTACGAATGGTTTACAATTTTTTTTTACGGTACTTGTGTCTATTTTGATTCACTATAAATTGTACTTAATCAATATTTTAATCTTACATTCTTATGCATTCATTATAATTTCTGTATAATAATTTTATACCAGCATATTGATTTTCCTAGAGTTGGTGCACAAATTTATTATTACTGTTTATTATTAGATATGTTTTAATCTTGTAACGCGTTTCTGAAAGGATACGGAAACTAGAATCACCGTGCAGGAAATGCGGTTATCATTAGTGTTACTGTTACTATAGTATGAGGTGAGACAGCGTTGACCTCGTGACCTCTTGACCTCACCTGTTTCCTCCACGCCTGCTTGGCCTGGTACTCGACGCGGTCCAGGCCCCTCCGCACATTGCGAGGCTCGTCAGGGATGAGGTAGGCGAGGCCCACCTTCACGAAGAGGAGGACGTGCTACAAACACACAGGACGTCTTCAATGTTGTGACGACAACTTCACTTGAAGACACGCAACCTTCACTGCTGGCCTTTTCCAGTTATAATAATAATAATAAATAATAATAAATAATAATATATTTATAGATAGCTAAATGTGAGACTGCATATAATGTGGCCTGTTGGGTGATGACATGCATCTGAGGGAGAAGGTACAGCCGACTCTCCTGTGAATGGTTACTATAATTATTACTATCATTTCTAGAGCACTGTGTCTCTGGGATCAACATGTTCAGAGACGTGTTAACTTCGTCCAGTGTTGCTTCATACCAGGCACTCATTTACAGAGTAAAAGAGAATAAAAAATAAAATACATATGTACGTATATATATATATATATATATATATATATATATATATATATATATATATATATATACATACATACATATACATACATTAGGGACACATTCAGCCACACCACATTTTATGCACAGTTAACTAATTCAGTTGACCTCATCACTGTCTGTTTATGCCCAGGTACTCTTGTACGAAGTTGTATATTCATTTTGCCGGTTACATAATGCGAGCAAGACGATTCGAACTCAAGACTTCCCGACTGACAGTACGGTGTTGTCTCTAATGACCTACTTACCTCCGCCAGCACAAACAGTAACACTGTGTGGACTTCTCCAATCAGGTACAAGTTGCACTTTACCGCTGGCGACAGAAGAACAAGGGCTGTGTTTGTGATGACGGCCAACACGCCGATACACTCAAACGCCAGCTGCAACAGAACATATACTTCAGCACAGAAATATCTCAATAATATACACCAAGGTGCCAGGGTTATTTACTATGTTGTGTTCAAGGCTGGGATTTTATTATAATGAATATTGTGATTTCCAAGTTATATACTATTGATTTGTTAATATCAAATGACTTTCGCACTGAGAAATGCTGGTTTTAATAGTCTGGTTGTTTTAGAATGCATCTAAATTCCTCTAAGAAACCCAACTTTTACTCAGGTGATGTGTGTCTTATAATCTATAAATGCGATCTTAATAAGTTGACTGAATGGTCTGTGAAGTGGCAAATGCTGTTTAATTATGGGAAGTGTAAGTGCCTCCACGCAGGACATGGGAATGAAGATGTACAATATACAATGAGTGGTACTGTACTAAATACTACCTTAATTAAAGGAATAGGACTTAGGTTTTACTATTAGGGCTAACATGAAGGTATCAGAGCAGTATGGAATTGCAGCAGCAAAGTGAAACCAAAGTCTTGGATTAATTAGGCAAAACATAGTGTACAAAGAAAAATAACTAATAATACTGCTGTATAAAACAACAGTTAGGCCTCATTTAGGATATTGTATACAAGCATGGAGGCCATATCACAAGAAAGATATTGATATGCTAGAAAGAGAACAAAGGAGAACAACCAAAATGATACCAAAACTCAGGAATATTAGTTATGAAATGCATCTAAAAGAATGTGGTTTAACAACACTAGAAACCAGAAGATTGTGAGATCAGATTGAGTGTCTAAAAGTTTGATTGGGTATGAAAATATTGAGAGAATGTTTTTTTCTTGGTTAAGGAAGAGAGGACTAGAGGACATGGAATTACATTAGCCAAGAAGCAGTGTAGAATAGATATTAGAAAATGTTCACAAAGAACAATAAATGAATGGATCAGATTATCGGCTGATTGTGTAGGTGCTAGTAATTTAAAAATAAAATCGACATATACCTAAGAAAGGCGGGGTATACTTAGATAGATAGGTTGGACTCTTGATAAGCTAAAGGGCTTTCTAGTCTACCTGCCATCTAGAGTTGAATCTCTAGGTGACAATCTTGTTAAAAGTTAGAAAATCAAATTTCTACTCAAGTCTGATACACGTATTATATCCATATTTTAAAATGTAGTTTCTTGTATCAAGTCTAAACTCTGAAGGATGTCTCCTTTCTGCCAAACCCCTATGTCAGCAATCGGGTGACTGGTTAGATTTTATATACACCCTGAGGGGCTATTCCTACCTGTCGTGGGTGGGGTGGGTGGGTGAATAGTCACGGATAGTTTTTAGCCACCCTGACTGGGTGGGGTGTTTCCTACCTGCCACGCCCCTATACCACAGCTGGGGTGTGCGAAAGGGCGCTGGTAGACATGGATCATACTGAAGGCGTCCGTGCGTATCTCTATGATGTTGTTGAAGAGGGCCCAGAGCGCAGCCGTCGGGAAGACACAGGAGAAGAGGGAAATGTACCCAAACTGGAGGAACATCTCCAGGTAGTCATCCCTGGTGCTCTGGAACAGTGGCAGTGGCGGTGGCAGTGACAGTGGCAGTGACGGTGGCAGTGATGGTGACAGTGGCAGTGGCAGTGGCGGTGGCAGTGACGGTGGCAGTGGCGGTGACAGGGGCAGTGACAGTGGCAGTGGCAGTGGCAGTGGCAGTGGCAGTGGCAGTACCAGTTCCAGTAACAGTAATGGTACCAGTAGCAGTAGCAGTAGCAGTACCAGTACCAGTAGCAGTATCAGTATCAGTAACAGTACCAGTAATTGTACCAGTAGCAGTAAAAGTACCAGTACCAGTACCAATAACAGTACCAGTACCAGTACCAGTACCAGTACCAGTAACTGTACCAGTACCAGTACCAGTACCAGTAACTGTACCAGTACCTGTACCAGTACCAGTACCAGTACCAGTACCAGTACCAGTACCAGTACCAGTACCAGTACCAGTACCAGTACCAGTACCAGTAACTGTACCAGTACCAGTACCAGTACCAGTAACAGTACCAGTAACAGTAACAGTAACAGTAACAGTAACAGTAACAGTAACAGTAACAGTAACAGTAACAGTAACAGTAACAGTAACATCACCACTGAGTCTTGGTCATCTTCTAACAGGTCTTTCTCACAAAGCGGCCACCCATTAATTTTCGTTGCTAAGACGTAGCACAATATGTTACACATATAAATGAAAGTGAAACTGTTCGATGCCCCTAAACATACTAATGACTAAAACCTACACACAGCGTCCCTACAACTTACCACGTACTCGTCCTTGGTTGACTCTATCTCCGCCTGCAGTCTGATGTCGTCATCAATGACGGTGTTGAAAGTGTCTCCTGAGTGGAAATCCTTATGACTGGCATCCCGCTTAATGATGATCTTGCGTCGTTTGTACATGATATAGGGCACGGCCGCCTCCATCACTTGGTTCACCAACTGAGAGACAATCAACAGGGTGGCCAGGTGCTGGAAACAGAACAGTACGTGTCACAGAGACGTCATCAACAAACTCAATCATCAACAAAATGAAAGTGAACAATTGCAAAGCAATTTAGTAATAAGTAATGCATTTGTTTAAAAGGATGCATACAAAATCGAAACTCACACTGCGTAGACGCTCCATATCCTTCAGGTAGAAGGCCACGTAGAAGAGTGACAGGAAAGAGTTGGTGAAGTCAAACTGAAAGTGAAAGTGACAATTAAGTCTTTTTTTAATTGTTTGTAATTCTAGCAAATTCTAGCAGTTCCAAACATGTTAATAGTCCCTGCCTGTAATGCAAAACTGGTCTGCTTTCAATAAGCCCAAAACGTTTTTAGTAATTTGAATATTGCTACTGCAATACATTCAAATAGTAAACAAAACATTACATTGCCCTTATACTTGGTATATCCACATGGTTCTCACATTTAAGACAACTGATTTGGCAAATCTCCTGTTAGTAACTGTCACCCACAGTGATTCCGAGTCCTTTAAAATGATAAATTACCTATTTTTTAAATAATTATATGAAACAAATAAATAATAATAATGTATTCTTATGCTGCAATATCCTCGAAGATTGAGTTCAGTGGCATGACTAAAACAAAGGATTAAGTGATCTCGTAATTGTATAACAATGCGTGAGTCGTCGACAGATTGATGAAGGTGCTAGGAAGCTAAGGAGGATAGGCAGCTTTAAAAAGATAGGTTTTTAGACACCAGCAGGATGAAACTATATTTCCTTCTAATTTAACAGGAAGCAAATTCCTCACAGTTGGTATGGCAGCCGAGAAAGTTCTGGTTCCGGTTTTTCACCCGAGGAATGTAAAGTAGGTTACTACTGATTGATCGTAGCTGTCTGGAATTTCTTGCTGGAGCGAGCATTGAATTAAAACATGCTGGATGTGACGATGAGAAGGTTTGATAGGCTATAAATAATAGTATCTATCTAAAATTATTACGTTTTGCTAATAAATAAATAAATATTATGTATCTAAAATGTCATAAAATATATTTTTATTTAAAATTATTCTGTTAAGCTAAAATTTCACAAAAGTACCCTGCAGATGTTCAAGGACGCGCCGTGGCCTTCATGTGGTGTGTGTGTGTGTGTTAGTTGTTGTGTGGCTGAGTCACTCACCAGGACCAGCTTAGTGATGAGATGGTTGTCGTATGTTGACTGCAGTCGATGGTTCTCTACAAGTGCAAACAACTGCCCAGTGAGAACAACGATCAACCATTTCACGTGTTTCAACAGAACCAAACAGCAACCATCTCAAGTGTACCTATCACAGCTACAAATATCACAACTATATGGTTGTTAAAACAAATGTCACCCACCAATCTACACAGTCATTTATTTATTTCAAACAACAATTTAGTTGTATGTATATATGTATATAATAATATTCATATATATATATATATATATATATATATATATATATATATATATATATATATATATATATATATATATATAATATATATACTATGTATTTGTATATAATATATAAACATATGTATATAGATGTATAATATATTATATATACAAGCAATTATGTGTATATATATATATATATATATATACACACACACAATTGCTTGTGTATATAATATATTATACATCTATATACATATGTTTATATATTATATACAAATACATAGTATATATATATATACACAATTGCTTGTGTATATAATATATTATACATCTATATACATACGTTTATATATTATATACAAATACATAGTATATATATATATATATATATATAATTATATACACCTGTATATACAAAAAGCAGGATTGATGTCAAATGTAAGTATAAATATGCAATACTGTATACAGGATGTATACAATAAGATGAATGGGTCATAAGTTATTATCTATGTATCTATCTATATAATACCTACATGAAAAACATTTCTCAAATATCCTCCACTCGTAAGAAGATATATAAGCAATGAACTGACCCAAGTCATTCAGCACCTGCGCCAGCTTTCTGTAGCCGATATTCATAACACAGATGATGGTGGCATAGATCGGACTTGGCACGTGGAGAAGAAAGCTACTAAAGCACGTGTCTTCTATGAAGTGATACTCGTTCACGGCCTCCTGGATGTTGAAGTACATCAACATGACGGAGACAGCGAAGAACAGACAGGTGATCAGAATGGGCAACGTCACAAAATAGAACATCAGCATTCGCTTCTTCTTCGGATACGTCAATTCCAGCCGGCCAGTCACAGGGTTTGTTCCCAGAGTGCCGTAGTACTCAGCTCGCGCCGGCTCAAACTTCGCGTCGCCGAGTGAGCCCCACTTGTATGCGAGACTCGCTGCGTAACGCTTCCACATCTCAAGGAACAGAGTGGCCCAGATGAGGTTCATCGCACAGAAGGCGATCTGGGTGAAGACGTCGTAATTGAAGAAGGTAGCAACCACACCCAACACAGCAGGGGGGACCAGCGCAAGTGTGTAGAAGCCGAGGAAGGCGAAGTACATCGCGACAGTCTCGCCGAAATAGTCCCGGATCTGGCCTGGAAACGATAATCTTCAATTCGTGAAAATGTTCATCAAGTTGGCAGTATATTATTCCAAACAAATTCATAATTACACAACTAGTAATGTTTGACTTATTTCTACGTTTCGACCACCATCGGCGGTCTTCTTCAGGAACTGAATGTTCAGTGGTCACTAGCCCCCCTTGTCTCTGTTCATAGTTGGTTCTGTCTTCCTAATCCAGATGGCGTCTTTTACCCAATGCGCACACCTGTTCGTCTCTTTATCCACCACTTTCGCTCCCTCCCAGTCTACCACACAGTTGCGTCTGTCCACATGGTCAGTTATGGCTGATTTGTGTGCGACGTTTGTCGAACATTTCCTTGCCTCCCGAGTAAAACGTCTAGATGTTATGGTTTCAAGTTCTTTTTTTATGTTCTTCAAGGACTGTACCAAATGTTCTTCCTGTTTCACCAATGTAACACAAGTGAGCAGTGACCACTGAACATTCAGTTCCTGAAGAAGGCCGCCAATGGTGGTCAAAACGTAGAAGTAAGTCGAACATTGCTAGTTGTGTAATTATGAAATTTTTTTGGAATGATAATCTTCAAGCATCATTGTGTGTCCAAAGTTTGTGCATCGCATAACTCTGTTGCTATGATAATATTACATGTAGTAATCTTTATGTTATATAACACGTTCAGTTGAAAGGGCAGTATCCCACATAGCACAATATTAAAATATTAGCAATAGTCTTGTTATGGACCAAACTTTCTGGTAATTCGCCAGATCATAAATATCGTCCTGTATTAAGAAAATCATAGATACAATTCTGTGCATATATTTAATATATACCATTATTAAGATTGATATAATAATGTTTTTCTTATACACACTGTAGCATGTTATGGTCCAATATGACTCATTTTAACATTAATAATTGTTTAAACACAATCATGATTTAAAACTCTACCGTAATGTGATAATCATTGGCCTTCGTTTGTTATCCTACAAGAGTGTATAAGTATTATACAATTATCACTGCATTAATGAATGTGCACATCTTCAACACTGGGCAACTTGTAAGTGTTTCAGTGTAGCTTGCGCAATAATACACTAACACATACAGTCATACACACCTTTTCAGTGGTATGGATAACTAAAATTCTGTAACATCATAACTATCTTTAAATGTTTCCACTAATCCTTTCTCAAAAATTGCAGTTTGTTCAGTCATGTCAGCAACACAAATACAAATTTCATCTGCATAAGTTACTGTAGTGCTAAGTAAGTGATGTTTAATGCAAACCATGTAATTTACTGGATATGAGAGCAAATTGCAGTCGTTAACAAAAGCAACTGAAAACATATGTTGATGATATTAAATCACCAACTGAAATGTTGTACACACAGTAGGCAACATGAAAATAGATACCCAGTGGCTGGAAGTGGAAGATGCTGAAATACCAGACTTTCTCGAGTTGCTTCAGGTCATCTCGGTTGTGCAGTGGAAATAATTTCTCAATGATCTTCTTGTTGAGGCATCTTGGAACTGCAAAATGTAACAAGACCATTTACATTAGGAAGGCTAGGATCTCACTGAGTGGAGTATCAGGCCTTAGGGCAGCTCAAAGTGCTTTACACTTTACGTCAGCAGACTAGTTCAATCAAACACCAAATTGACTTCTCTGGGAAGCATTCAGCCATGTGGCAATTACCATATTTGGGAACTTTGTTAACTGACTTGATCCCAACGGCTGGACGTCTTACAGATGTCTCCTGGGTGTAGGAATCGGTCATTCCATTGCCCTACCATTGCCATACCACTGCCCTACCACTGTCCTACCATTGCCCTACCACTACCACTGTCCTACCATTGCCCTACCACTACCACTGTCCTACCACTGCCCTACCATTGCCCTACCACTGCCCTACCACTGTCCTACCACTGTCCTACCATTGCCCTACCACTACCACTGTCCTACCATTGTCCTACCACTGCCCTACCACTGCCCTACCACTGTCCTACCACTGTCCTACCACTGTCCTACCATTGCCCTACCACTACCACTGTCCTACCACTGTCCTACCATTGTCCTACCATTGCCCTACCACTGCCCTACCACTGTCCTACCACTGTCCTACCACTGTCCTACCATTGTCCTACCACTGCCCTACCACTGTCCTACCATTGCCCTACCACTACCACTGCCCTACCACTGCCCTACCACTGTCCTACCACTGTCCTACCATTGCCCTACCACTACCACTGTCCTACCATTGTCCTACCATTGCCCTACCACTGCCCTACCACTGTCCTACCACTGTCCTACCATTGTCCTACCATTGTCCTACCACTGCCCTACCACTGTCCTACCACTGCCATACCACTGTCCTACCATTGCCCTACCACTACCACTGTCCTACCATTGCCCTACCATTGTCCTACCATTGTCCTACCACTGCCCTACCACTGTCCTACCATTGTCCTACCATTGTCCTACCACTGCCCTACCACTGTCCTACCACTGTCCTACCATTGTCCTACCACTGCCCTACCACTGTCCTACCATTGTCCTACCATTGTCCTACCACTGCCCTACCACTGTCCTACCATTGTCCTACCATTGTCCTACCACTGTCCTACCATTGTCCTACCATTGTCCTACCACTGCCCTACCACTGCCCTACCACTGTCCTACCATTGTCCTACCATTGCCCTACCATTGTCCTACCACTGCCCTACCACTGCCCTACCACTGTCCTACCACTGTCCTACCATTGCCCTACCACTACCACTGTCCTACCATTGTCCTACCATTGCCCTACCACTGCCCTACCACTGTCCTACCACTGTCCTACCATTGTCCTACCATTGCCCTACCACTGCCCTACCACTGCCCTACCACTGTCCTACCACTGTCCTACCATTGCCCTACCATTGTCCTACCACTGTCCTACCACTGTCCTACCATTGCCCTACCACTACCACTGCCCTACCATTGTCCTACCATTGCCCTACCACTACCACTGTCCTACCATTGCCCTACCATTGTCCTACCACTGCCCTACCACTGTCCTACCACTGTCCTACCATTGCCCTACCACTACCACTGCCCTACCACTGTCCTACCATTGCCCTACCACTACCACTGCCCTACCATTGTCCTACCATTGCCCTACCACTACCACTGCCCTACCATTGCCCTACCATTGTCCTACCACTGCCCTACCACTGTCCTACCACTGTCCTACCATTGCCCTACCACTACCACTGCCCTACCACTGTCCTACCATTGCCCTACCACTACCACTGTCCTACCATTGCCCTACCACTGCCCTACCACTGTCCTACCATAGCCCTACCACTACCACTGTCCTACCATTGTCCTACCACTACCACTGTCCTACCATTGTCCTACCATTGCCCTACCACTGTCCTACCACTGTCCTACCATTGTCCTACCATTGTCCTACCACTGCCCTACCACTGCCCTACCACTGTCCTACCACTGTCCTACCATTGCCCTACCACTACCACTGTCCTACCATTGTCCTACCACTGCCCTACCACTGCCCTACCACTGTCCTACCACTGTCCTACCATTGCCCTACCACTGCCCTACCACTGTCCTACCATTGTCCTACCATTGCCCTACCACTGCCCTACCACTGTCCTACCACTGTCCTACCATTGTCCTACCATTGTCCTACCACTGCCCTACCACTGCCCTACCACTACCACTGTCCTACCACTGCCCTACCACTACCACTGTCCTACCATTGTCCTACCACTGCCCTACCACTGCCCTACCACTGTCCTACCACTGTCCTACCATTGCCCTACCACTGCCCTACCACTGTCCTACCATTGTCCTACCACTGCCCTACCACTGCCCTACCACTGTCCTACCACTGTCCTACCATTGCCCTACCACTACCACTGTCCTACCATTGTCCTACCATTGCCCTACCACTGCCCTACCACTGTCCTACCACTGTCCTACCATTGTCCTACCATTGTCCTACCACTGCCCTACCACTGCCCTACCACTACCACTGTCCTACCACTGCCCTACCACTGTCCTACCATTGTCCTACCACTGTCCTACCATTGCCCTACCACTGCCCTACCACTGTCCTACCATTGCCCTACCACTACCACTGCCCTACCACTGCCCTACCACTGCCCTACCACTGTCCTACCATTGCCCTACCACTACCACTGTCCTACCACTACCACTGTCCTACCATTGCCCTACCATTGTCCTACCACTGCCCTACCATTGCCCTACCACTGCCCTACCACTGCCCTACCACTACCATTGCCCTACCACTGCCCTACCAGTCTTTGACAAACAACACCAATTCACAAGCGACTGACATTTACTGAATGAAGCAATTGTTGGGGTGTTACCTTTTTGATGTTTTTTAAATTATGGGTAAATTTACATTAAGACTTTACCCGTCCCTGGTGATATACGGAGGCAGATACTTACTAATGACTTCGCCATCGTACAGCTCCACATCTTTAAACCCAGGTATGTCCAGTCTGCCCTTCTGGGCCCGGATTAATTTCAGCTCATGCAGAACAATCCTCTGCTTCTCTGCCAGAAGCAGGAAGGAATCCAAGTCCTCTGAAACAAAAGACACAAATAAAAACATCACGTCTGGCAACACAGTTGTTAGCACGTGAGACTTGTAATTTGAAGATTCCACGTTTGAAGCATGTGGCTGACATATCATGTACACATATGTTCATGTTGCTCCTGTCCACTAAGCCGTACAAACAAGTGCCTGCTTATAAACATTGGTTGCTACATTTTCTACATTAAGACGTCTGCCTGTTCAGCCACCTGACCTGGCACGCCTAAAGACACATTTCTTGTGACTGTTCTCGCGGCTTAGTTTAATGTTTGTGTACTTTTATCAATATTTTATTTAACCTATTTATATATTTATTATACATATATATTTATTCAGCTTAAATAATTAGTGTTATTATATTTATATTTTTAATTTTTCTTTTATTGTTTATATATGTCACTACCGGGTAGTATATTTAAGTTTTTTTTTCTTCTGGTGTATATTTGTATTTCATGATTTTAATGTATGTAAAGCGCCACAAACAATTTGAAATTGGATGTGGCGCTATATTAAATAAAATATATAATTATTATTACATGTGCATGAGTAATTTTCATGCAATGATTCCGGCATGGCTTAATTCTTCGGAGTGAAGTCAGGGCAGTGTTCAATTAAACGTATATGCCAGGGTGGAAAGGTAATACATCCTGAATAGGACTTGATACCAAACAAAATAATACCTGTACAGGTGTACATAGCTGTAAACAGATAATAGGACACTTTTGGATGGGTACAACTTTGCTCCTGCTTACTGTCGTGGGCCAAACCAAACAACTCACCTGAGTTCTTGAAGTTGTGCAGGTCATCAAGAGCAACCTCGCGAAGACTGCCATCTTCGTATGGCTTCTTCAACTCCATCAGTTCAGCAGCTATGAGCAGCCGCTCCGTGCTGGCACCCACGTGAATTCGGACTGGCTGGCAACACGTCAAACATCCAGTTTAGGAGTCATTCAAAGAGCGTACATCAATTATGGTGCTTTGGCATATTTCAAAGTGATGCTATTTCAACCATCTCTTTAAAGTCATAGCGACATACAGTGTAGTTCATCCGTCAATACCTGCCCACTCGACTGTATAAATGAGTGCTTTGTATGCATTACATAATATGTAATAAAGTATGCCCTCACCATATGTTCATTTCTGGTTGTCACCAGACCTGTCACAGATAGGGAATGTTATATACATATCAAAATCCTGAATAAGTTTATGTATGGCATTAAAACAATATCAGACAAGCATTTGGATTTTTGTTATTATAGACATGAATATAATTAAAAAGACAGGATTTAACAAGATTGCCACCTAGAGAATCAACTCTAGATGGCATTTGAACAAGGAAGCCCTTTGGCTTATCGAGAGTCCAACCTATCTATCTAATTGTATATTGATGGAGGTTGGTGAGAATTTAGTAAAGTTAGCTTGACATTTGGACTCAATTAGTGAAGGTTTGTGACTGCACTAGTCAGGAACAAATCAGATGAAAGTGAATGGTAAAAAGATACAGGAGGACAAAGATGGAAATTGAGGGAATGTGTAAAGATAGATTTTTGGAGGATTGGGAGAGGGATGGTGAATTAGATCAAACATTTGATGGGGTTGGAATAGTTGGTAGACAGAAGCACAAGACAAGTGAAGCGCAGGAAGAAAAAGAAAAACATTACAAACCAGCGTTGAGGCCAGACACACCACGAACAGACAAGGAAAACAACATAAATTAATTTGCACCTTTTCAGGGTCTTCCACCACTTCGGCATTGAGTTCACCCCCGCCCTGACTCCGAGGGGCCTGTATCTTGCCCAGCAGCCACTCCACGGTGGCTCCTGGTATCCCCACAGCAAACTCTATGACACACAGCGTGTGGAAGTTTCCTTGACCGCTTGCTCTGGCACGGTCACTTTTAATGTCCTCCACTTTCCCGGTGCGCTGACGCAGACCAGACGCTTTGCTAGCAACAGTCGAAACACCATCAGCACTGACAGCAGGTTGTCCTGGCGTTGTCGTTTGCTCCTTTGATCCTGCATCCTTCACTGTGCTAGTGGTCGACTTCACCGCTGTTTCTTGCAGCTGTGATCCTGGGGTGCTAGCAGTTGATTTCACAGCTGTGACTTGCGATTGTGGTCCTACATCCTTAGTATCGCTAGTAGTAAATTCAACGTGCGATTTTGTGCCAGCATCCTTAGCAGCGCTAGTGGTCGGGTTCTCTTGCAATTCCAAACTACCATCCGCAGTGCTATGAGTCACTATGACCTTCGGGTTTGGCCTGGCAGACGTGGCACTGGCAGTTGGTTGTGCCTTGGCATCGTCACCAGGCTTCACGTGTGACATGACAACGGATAGGCTTAAACAATCCTGCAACATGAAAACAATGTTGTGAAATGTTAGAACGTATTGGTCAGGTGAGTAACTCCTTTTAATAATGTTCACATGAGATCATAGATAAAGATGCAAGTCAGTGACCCTATGGGCAGCGTACACTGACAAAATAGGAAATGTGGGTGTGAAAAGATGCTCTCAATTGATACATGTAATTAATGTTCTTGCCAGTGACTCAGGTCCCACATAAATTCACTCCAAATGGGTGTACAAAATACTGGTATTGGAACAACATAATGATCACTAAATGACAAGCAACACTGTTGAACATTCAACCCATAAAATGGGAAGAGGCAATGACATCTGTCGAGTGTAATTATGAATGAAATGTATTTTGGTGAATCATAGTCAATGCCTGGTCTCTTCACAAAATAAAACGTTCTCCGGGTGTTTATGTAAGATGACCAGAAACAGCCAACTTGTGGAAATGCAGCAATTAGACTGGTCATTAGTTGTCTCAGTCAAGATAGAATTATCTACTTCCACTTCACTCAGCCAACCTAGTGATTAGATTGCAGTTGATATCAATAAAGTGTATGACATTTTATACTATAAATTTGTCACCTACACTTGACAATATATTTTGGAGATATTCGGGTGCTAAAAGAAATTGTCAATCAGGTAGAAATTTGTGATGCACAGTGACAGTACTCTAAGATACATATATGAAAATTTTGTGGAAAAGTGACACAAAGGTTTTTGACAAAATATATAGACAACTATGCAAGCTTACCAGCTATGGGAACCTTTGGAATGACTTAGCAATCAATTAAAGATTTCTTGTGCATAGTGGCGGTGTAGCGCTTACGTTTTTCCGGCGTTAAATCCTTTCCGATTGACGTTTCTGCGCATGCGCGAGTCAGATACGACCTTGGTTGCTATGCGAGATGTTTACTTTTCCCACCCCGCGGCACCCACCGTTAAAACCGTTCCGATTGACGTTTCTGCGCATGCGCGTGTCAACTATTTTGTTAACCGGCGAAAGTTTGTAGTTTCTGAGATGTTTTACAGTTATCTGAGACATTATATGAGCAGTGGCACCACCCGGCAGTAGCCAAGCATGACAATGTCCAGTGAAGGGTACGCTCAGCAGGGCTGAAGCCTACTTTAAAAGGTGTGTTCAAAAAGGCTAAATTCGAGTCGACCTAGTCAGTGGCAGTGCTGACTCAGCCTGGCTCTCAGGAGCAGAGTCCAGTTATCAGTAATAAGATTATCGACAGCGTCAAACGTTCATCACAAATAATAATAATTATTATATTAAGTAACGTTGTCATTGGCATCGGAACTTGAACTTGAACTTGAAATTTTATTTGGCATATATACTATACAACACAATACATCAGACACAGAACATATGTTAATAATGAATGCCAGGACGCCAGTAATAACTAAAATAGTTGATGCAACTGGACGCCCTTTAAAATTATAAAATACTGTCTACCTCTAATATAATATGGTGTACATAATAATAATTTAATTAATAACAAGATAATAATAATAATGCTAATACTAAGAAAAGAGTAATATTAATCTAATGATACTACTTATACTATAAAAACAGTTTATTACTATACATAATCTAGTTTAATAAAGTTGACGTGAGAAATTATACAATTATTAATTAATACTGTTCATCAAGCAAGAATAACAATTTCTTAATAGGCAAATATCTGAATAGGACTTTATAATAATTTGTTTGAGATTGTGCCTTTTATTTAGTGATAGGTGCAGTACATTATACAGGTGCAATAGTATGGTATGAAGTTTATAAAACAATCCCTGTTTTTTTATTTCTGTTCTTATGAAACATAAATGAATATTATTGCTTTGTCTGGTTACATGGCTGTGAAGATCATCGGAATATAAGTATAGGGTTGCATTAATTAAGTCGTTTATATAGAGTAGAAATGATACAGTAACGATAGGAGTGAGCCCTGCATCAGTGCATGATCGTGTGTGTTTTCAATATCTTTAACTTTATTTCAGATTGTCATAGACATAGTACATACAGATGTCCACATAAACATTAAAAAAATACAAGTGACTAGAAAAATATAAAAGTATTGCACATGGTAAATAGAGAGAAAAAACATTGCACAATGGTACATTCAAACAAAAACTATTATGTATATACAACATTTTGATCCAATGTCGTCTTATCCTGGATTGCCATTTTATTTATATCACTGTTTATAATTGCAGTTACCAACTTATTATTACTTATCAAGTCTCCGCATGAATTTATATACAAGGTTTCTAATTACAGCTTTACTATCTGGTACATGGTATTCTACAAACATGGTGGAGGCACTGCAATATTTAGGCTGATTTAGCAATAAGCGAAACACATTATTGTAAGCCACATGAAGATTATGTATACTTGCTACTGTGTAATTCCACCACAGCTGAGCAGTATATATGGGAGAGCAGAAAGTGTTAAGCAAAGTCAGCTTCACTTTAATGGAACACATGTAAAATTTCCGCAATAGCATATTACCCCTAGCATATAGTTGTCGGCATTGCCGCATTGGCGTAAGATATCTGTGTCATCACGTAATGTATTAGAAATAAAGTGACCCAAATATTTCACATTATCCACTTCCTGGATTGTTTTACCATTAATCTTAAATGATGGAACTTCAATATTTTTCTTATATTTACTTTTAAAATATTAACACAGCATTGTTCTTGGAGTTGTACTTGATATCATGTTTTAACCCATAGAGTCCACATACCTGCATCAGTTCAGACAGTCTTGATACAGATGGGGACAGAATTACCAAGTCATCAGCATACATAAGATGGTTGATAGTTGTACTACATATTACACACCTTGTGTTACATTTGTTTAAAGCTATGGTTAAATCATCCATATATATATATTAAAAAGGTGTGGTGAGAGTATACCACCTTGCCTGACACCATTTGCAACATAAAAATGTTCCAACAATTTGCCTGACCATCTTATACACATAGTCTGATTCGAATACCAATATATAAGCAGTCTAACAATATATCCAGACACTCCCCTGTCAATCAACTTTTGAAATAAGATAGAATGTTTCACTCTGTCAAAGGATTTAGAAGCATCTAAAAACATGTAAACATAGACCCATCTATGTCTGTCCCGTGTTTTTTCTTAAATCCAAACTGATTGGACATTGTTGACCGCGTAACTGACATTCTGTCTAACAATATGTTTTCAATTTTTTTTGACACAATACTAGCTAATGCAATAGGTCTATAACTGTCTTTGCTGTTAATCTTGCTACATTTGTCTTTGATAATAGGAACCAGCACAACAGATAACAAAGAACTAGGTAAAAATCCATGTACAAAAAAACCAGTTATACACATAGCAAGTAAAGGCACAATGCGCTTATCACAATATTTAAGGTGTTCAGCATATACACAAACCATACCATAAGTCTTATTTATATCTAGGCATTTAATAGCACTTTCAACTTCGCTAATTTCCACAACTATGTCATTTGTATATTTGGAATCACATTTGATCTGTTGAATGTCTATATCCCTAATACAATTAAAAAGCTGTTTAAAATGAGACCGCCATTTACCTGTAAACCTTTACCTAATAGTGTTGAGGATGTTAGTGGTATTTTTGAAATAACTGAATTATGGCGGCCTCATTTTAAACAGCTTTTTAATTGTATTAGGGATATAGACATTCAACAGATCAAATGTGATTCCAAATATACAAATGACATACCCCGGTAGTTGTGGAAATTAGCAAAGTTGAAAATGCCATTAAATGCCTAGATATAAATAAGACTGATGGTATGGATGGTGTATATGCGGAACACCTTAAACATTGTGATAAGCGCATTGTGCCTTTACTTGCTATGTGTATAACTGGGTTTTTTGTACATGGATTTTTACCTAGTTCTTTGTTATCTGTTGTATCTGTTGTGCCGGTTCCTATTATCAAAGACAAATGTAGCAAGATTAACAGCAAAGACAATTATAGACCTATTGCATTAGCTAGTATTGTCAAAAAAATTTGAAAACATATTGTTAGACAGAATGTCAGTTACGCAGTCAACAATGTCCAATCAGTTTGGATTTGAGAAAAAAACACAGGACAGACTTGTGTATTTATGTCTTAAAGGAAGTTATTGACAGGCATAGGAGTCTCTATGTTTACATGTTTTTAGATGTGTCTAAAGCCTTTGACAGAGTGAAACATTCTATCTTATTTCAAAAGTTGATTGACAGGGGAGTGCCTGGATATATTGTTAGACTGCTTATATATTGGTATTCGAATCAGACTATGTGTATAAGATGGTCAGGCAAATTGTCAGAACATTTTGGTGTTACAAATGGTGTCAGGCAAGGTGGTATACTCTCACCACACCTTGTTAATATATATATATGGATGATTTAACCATAGCTTTAAACAAATGTAATACAAGGTGTGTAATATGTAGTACAACTATCTTATGTATGCTGATGACTTGGTAATTCTGTCCCCATCTGAATCAAGACTGTCTGAACTGATGCAGGTATGTGGACTCTATGGGTTAAATCATGATATCAAGTACAACTCCAAGAAAAGTGCTGTGTTAATATTTAAAAGTAACTAATAAAATTATATGAACAATGTTGATGTTCCATCATTTAAGATTAATGGTGAAACAATCCAGGAAGTGGATAATGTGAAATATTTGGGTCACTTTATTTCTAAGACATTACATGATGACAAAGATATCTTACGCCAATGCCGACAACTATATGCTAGGGGTAATATACTATTGCGGAAATTTTACATGTGTTCCACTGAAATGAAGCTGACTTTGCTTAGAACTTTCTGCTCTCCCATGTATACTGCTCAGCTGTGGTGGAATTACACAGTAGCAAGTATACATAATCTTCATGTGGCTTACAATAATGTGTTTCGCTTATTGCTGAATCAGCCTAAATATTGCAGTGCCTCCACCATGTTTGTAGAATACCATGTACCAGATAGTAAAGCTGTAATTAGAAACCTTGTATATAAATTCATGCGGAGACTTGATGCTCTTATAATAAGTTGGTAATTGCAATTATCAACAGTGATATAAAATGGCAATCCAGGATAAGACGACATTGGATCAAAATGTTGTATATACATAATAGTTTTTGATTTAATGTACCAGTCTGGAATGTACCATTGTGCAATGTTTTTTTCTCTATTTACCATGTGCAATACTTTTATATTTTTCTATAGTCACTTGTTTTTTTAGTGTTTATGTGAACATCTGTATGTACTATGACAATCTGAAATAAAGATATTGAAAACACACACGACCATGCACTGGTGCAGGGCTCACTCCTATCATTGCTGTATCATTTCTACTCTACATAAACGACTTAGTTAATGCAACCCAATAGTTATATTCCGATGCAAATGACGTTACTTAATATAATAATTAGTATTATTTGTGATGAACGTTTGCCGATGTCGAGTCAGCACTGCCACTGACTGAGTCGACTCGAATTTAGCCTGTTTGAACACACTTTTTAAAGTATGCTTCAGCGCTGCTGAGTGTACCCTTCTCTGGACATTGTCATGCTTGGCTACAGCTGGATGGTGCACGCCACTGCTCATATAATGTCTCAGATTATAAAATGTTCAAGATCACATCACATAATGACTAAAAATAAACCTATATGCAACCAATCATGCATGCGTATTTTTCAAAAAGTAAATAAACAGTTTCAATTTTAGCAGTAAATAAATAACATAAGACACTTTAAAACAAATTGGCAATACATTTTTGTGGAATCGTGAAATCTAACCACTTTAATGCATATTGCAGTTTTAAAAATATGCATGCATGATTGGTTGCATATATGTTTATTTTTAGTCATTATGTGATGTGATCTTGAACATTTTATACAGACGATCTATGTACAATTATTTTGCTTTAAGAGGAATGTTTTTATTTTTTTATCCCAAGAATTCATTGATTTTTTATATACAGCATGTATTTCAATTTAGCCACAGCCACGCAAGATAGATTGGATTTTGGATTATTTTTATTTTTACAATAAATTGTTATTGAATGAAGATTAATTGTGTGTCTACTGTGCTTCAACAATGAACTAGGCAACAGTGTTTGCTTAATCAATCCAGTTCAGAGGTAATGGCGGCCACATGAGTTATACCACAAAGAATTGTACTGGGTCCAGTTATGTTCATATTATACTTAAAGGCCTGTATTAAAACAATAAAAGTATGTGCTATTTATAGAGGACATCAATATGTTTCACTTACACACAACTGCTACAGGCTTATTCAAGAAGTAAATTCAGAATACAATAAAATATCAGTATGGATTCATTTCAACAAAACATCACTGAACATAACTAACATTATCTTTTCACATTTACTCCTGAAGGTAAGACGATGATCATGATGTTATTTTAATAAATGTAACAAATATATATCATGTTACTTCAGTAAAGTCTGTAATTATTTAAACGTAGACTAGAGGAAACAGGTCAGTATAATATAAAGATTGTTAATGCATAAGTCATTATTTTCCTCCTGTGTACGCGTTAAATGCATATTTAAGCCACTTATCACACAACAAATTACAAAACTTTGTTATGCCAAACTTGGTGCAACTATTTATTTATCCATCCAATTACTATTAATATTAAGGATAAATAAACAATACAGCTTTGTATACGAAGCAATAACTACTATATTTTTATTTACTAAAGATGTAGCAGTAAATCCTAGCACAATCAATCGTAACCTGTGACAGCGCTTTGTTATCCGCTGTCACTGGTCCAATTAGCTATAACGCTCAAACTCCCAAATACACGTGAGCAACAACCAGCGTAGCTAGCTAGCGCTGTCGCGCGCGCCTCTAGATGCGCGCATGCGCAGAAACGTCAATCGGAACGTTTTTAACGACCGGAAAAATGTAAGCGCGACCATCGTAGGTAGCGCTTACGTTTATCCCCTAGATACGCGCATGCGCAGAAACGTCAATCGGAAAGGTTTTAACGATCGGAAAAATGTAAGCGCGACAGCGGTACCCTAAGATTGGTCAAGGTAAAATTTGAAAGATAGATCCTAACTAGTTTCTGTGATATAGGAGCTAATGAAACATGATGGAAGGTGCATTGTGGATGGCAGACGCAGAGTGGTGTCATAAGTCCTTTGGACCTTCAGCCCGAAGGACTAAAAACAAAAGGATTTAGGAGTTATTAACTCAGAGCTCTTATTTGATGAATGCACAAGGCTTAACGCAAAGTGGTCCATAGAGCATTCAGAATTAGTTGGTACTGTACATGGTAATGCACAATCCATATAATCATGAGTCTGCACCACCAAACTGTTTGAAATTGGACAAAGTACAACAAAGATTTGTAAGAAAAAGAATACTCTATGTAATCCCTGCAGGAATTGGCATTTCTGCCTGTGTGCTACATGCAAATATAAAAATGCAAAGGAAAATGCTGCATTAAAAATCACATTAAAACACAAATATAAACATTATAAAAAAAACATTAAAATTACACAGAAGTATTGATACAAACAACCACCCCCATACACCCTCATCCATTCATTAGTTGTCATTGCCAATTCTACCTCTCCTCTTATTAAACATTGGTCACCGAAGGTCATGGAATTCATAGAAGACATTCTCTCAAAATATTTACATAAACAGATAATTAAGCTAAATCAAAGTTATTCCCACTATCTAGAGTGGCTGAACAATATAGTCTCCCGGAAACAGTAGTACAAATTACTAGATCATTATTCTATAACAATTCTGGTATATAAGAACAAAATTGTATTTAGGGTACAATACCTAGAAGAATTAGTAATTAGTGCATGTAAACAGGCATACAGTTATAGAACTAGCTGTGCTAAAATAAAATACAAAAGAACTAGATGTCCTAAAATAAAAAGTGGAATAGTGCAATTAAAGTCTGGATATTGATACATATCCAGGCTGTTCTAATTTACACTAATTTTGTTGAGGGAGGGATCGAGTTACAAAGTTGAATACGTACATATATATATATACTTGGAAAAAAGAATACAAGTGGTACGTACTATAACTGTATGCCTGCATGGTATAACTATAAGGTATAATATTATTATGGAATTTATTGAGTAACTTTTCAGTTAACTTAACTTAATAATGTCATAAATCATGTTGATGTGTTATTATAAATACAGATACAGATACCTTGGCTTTATAAGTTTATAGGCATAAATTATGGCATTATAGCCTTATAAATATAGTCATAGAGACATAGATCAGTCTTCTTTACTTTTAAATATCCTTCTTCGCGTTTTCCTCAGATATGTCAGAGCTAGAGTGCACTAACCCAGTTCCACAGTACTGCACAGGCTATAGTATTCAAACTTCTAAATATAGGTTGCAACTCTACTTAGTCTCAGTCACAGAAACTCAGTCTCACCTCAGACACTCAGACACTCAGACACTCAGACTCTCAGTCAGATTCCAGTCATGTCACTCATGACAGATAGAAATAAATAGCTGCCCCGCCCAGTCATGGTCTTTTGTATTGGTTTCCTTCACAATGTTCAACTTTAATTAACCATTCAATAGACGATGCGAAACATGTTTCAACGGTACTGTACTTTACCTAATACTTTGCTTTCTGGGCTGCTTTATCAATGTAAACACTAGATGTTTTCTTTACAAACTTCTCGGCAGTTATCCATCGTTCATCGGTAGCGCCGCCTACTGAGAGGAGTAGCCATGGTCCAATCAGCGGACGCACGCGATTAAACCCGTGACAGTACCAACATCCTGCGTAAACAACTAAGTCAAGTTTGCCGAAATAACATAGCGCAATTTCACGTTGATGTGTCTTGCACAATTTCGACAGGAAGCTCCCGAGCTGATAGCGTGTGGAGCATGCAGATCCGGGCCCGTTGAAGTAAATAAGGGTGTATGGGGCTGGGCAGTTCCCGGCAAAGAAGGGTAATGAGCGAAAGACGATCTCTAGCCCAGGCGCAGCCACAGGCTCAGGCTGACACTGACAGTGACCCTGTCAGCCGTAGTGCAGGCGTCGCAGCAAGGGGCGCACGTGTGTCAGCGAACGCCGCCACCCGACGCGAGGCCGCCAACGAATCTGCTGACTCTGACATAATTAATCTTGTATCTTACTTGATTTACAGGTAAACGAGATCGCTTTCTGCTGCCTTTTTGATACCCAGCTAGCAAACAAGAAACCATTTCTGAACCAGTTGGCACGTGTCATACTGGTTCATAATTGGTACCGCTCCACCAGTATGTGTTTTCACATGTATTCACGTGAATACACGTGTTCTGCCTACAGTTGTCACGAGTTAAGAACGAGTTTGACACGAGTCATACTGGGTCAGAACTGGTACGCGGTTTCACTGGTGCGTGTCATCACGTGAAAAACTTGTGATTTCACGGTAAACAAATGTCGACACACCAAATTTGTTAACAGAATCAGGTGAATTCACATACGGAAACATGTGATTTCACTTACAGAACATGTGAAATCACAGGTCGTTGTTTGCTGGGTATTTAATTGTTATATTTCACATGGTTAGAATTATATCATTACAGCCAGACAAGCTAAATTACCTGCTGACTCATAAATAAATATAATATATGTTATTGTTAACTCCATCCAAATTACGTACGTGGGCCTGTTGCATGGTAAAATTCTCAATATCGACACTTAATTGGTAGGACAATTGTATATACACACTCATCAGCGTTAAAATTCAGACTTATGAACTGCTGATTAATCACATAGACGTAGTTGTCTCTTGTAGGTGTTAATAAAAAAATCCCTAGAATATCTGTATGCATGTATAGATTTTGTTCAGTAATTATAACGTGGCGTAATGGTACGCAGAGAAGTCAAATGTGTAACCAACTTTGACTTGCCATGCTATAATTAAGAACATAGATTATATACGTACCTTTACCTTTGTTGTCAACTCTCACTTTTGCAGCAATCAGGTTCAGTCATTGTCCGATGACGACCAATTCTCAGACGACAGTGAAATTTATGACGATGAGGATGTGTATGTCACACAAGCCATGCCAGTGCCAAGTACATAACTTTCTTATGTTAATTACACTGATACCATAGGCAGTGAATCTGTAATTGTAATCTAATTCAACTGTTCATGTGTTTCCATTGAGTGACATAAATTTGTGTGTGTGTGCGTGCGTGCGTGCGTGCATGCGTGCGTGCGTGCGTGCGTGTGCAGTTGTGCGTGTGTGTTTGTGGGCGTCTGTGTTTATGTGCATGTGTATGTGTGTGTGTGTGTGTGTGTGTGTGTGTGTGCACGCCTGTGTGTGCATGTGTTTGTGTGCATGCCACACTGTATATAATGAACACAATTAATGTCATGCTAGAAATAGTAGCATAAACCTAGAATGCTGATAAATATTTTTGCATATGGTATGGTGTAGAAATAGTAGCATAAACCTAGGATGCTGACAAATATTTCTGCACGTGGTATGGTGTAGCCAAGCCATTCATTAAATATATTTTCAATTTACAATGATAAACAACTGTTAATTTTTTTCCAGCTGACACCAATCCAGATGTACAAGCAATGGATGTGAGTTATGATGATGATAATAATAAGATAACTTCTATTGCACCTAAATCCTTGGAAACCAAGCATAGAAGCAATCAATACAAATACTGTTATAAATCCTTACTGTACCAACTCTCTTTGGTGGGTATTATTATAAATCTATCTAATATTTATATTAACAGGCTAACTTTGGACCTTTGTAAGTTTAGGTGTTCACGGGCATCAATATCCTCCCTCTTTTCATATTCCTTAGATTCGTAGGCGTCTGCTCTACCAATGGGTGATGTATTTGAAAAACAAGGTATTTTTTTTAAGTGTTTGTCTTTTTATGTAACTTATTAGTCACTCACCAGGTGGTGCCACTGGAGTAAGCGTAGTTACTTTAAATAATAATGTTGCATGCAATCGGGAGGAAAAATTACCAACTGACTTTACTCATAAATCATTATTATCCCATTTGTGGTGAACATCGCTAAATTTATATATAATTATATATACAAATCAAAGTTTATGCCATATGAATAGAACAGTTACATTTAAAAGAAAATATTTAAACGAGATAGCAGTGTGGTTGGATTCTCTGTCTGCATATTGGATGTAGAAGTAGACTTGTTTGTCATGGAGCTGTTCTTGCAAGTACCAGCATTGTCACAGACTTGTGATCTAAATCTGTTAATGTTCTTCATTTTGCGTTTTGATTTGGTACTCGTGGGTGATTACTAAACTGCATAATTAGTAAATTTATTTGCAACTTAGCAATTGTTAATTTACTATTTAACTCATAAAAAAGGACAACTGTCTATTGTGTACTCATGGCCATTCATTGTCATACTATTATACTGTGTTGGTAACTTGGTAATTGGTAGCTAGCGCAGTAACAGGATTCTGCATGTGATGGAACAATATATTTCACTAAGATAGTGTGAAGACCGTGCCTTAATTGTATGGTCTAATTTTTTTCAGAAAAGCGAATTAAAACAGGAGATTCTACTGCGATCAGGCCGGTGTGATGAGTTTGTGAAGAAAGCGAAACCTCTAATTCCTAATCTGATTCAGCAGGTAAATGCAAATGCAATCAAAAGTTTGTTGTAGGAATATTTTAGAATACAGAGTAGGTAAATGATCCTCTGATGTGTGCATGCTTACAGTGATAAAATGTATAAATATATTAAAAAAAAAGTAAAGTTGCTGTTATATAATTGCAAAAATACATAAACAACCTAAAATATTACTCAAAACATATCCATAAACATGGCTTTCTATCCTGGAAACATTTGAAAACTCATAGTTTCTGTTATTCTAGAATACAATTGTTTTAATGGTTGTTTAAAAAACTAAGTACAGTACTGAAACATTTTCTGAAGTAATAGTGGCATCCTGCCATGGTGCCCATATTGTATTTGCATTCTTTAGGACTGAAGGTCCAGCGAATTTGTGGCATCATTCTGTGTCCACCATGCACCATTAGCTCCCATACATCAGAAACCTTTGAGGGTCTATTTTTATAAATTGGCATAGATGTTATCTTGGGACACTGCTACTATAGAGAAGACATTGGCTCTTTCAGAAGGCCCTAACACTGGTCAAAAAACTTTAAAAAAACCTCTTATGTAATTTTTCTCTAATTTTGCGTAGACATATCTAGTGTTACTGGAATATTTTTGCCTGTAGGTGACATATAAAATTAATAATCTGAACAACTATAGAATTTGAATGAAATATCATAGTGATATCAGCTGCATTCTGATCACTGGGTTGGCTGAGTGGAGTGACAGTAGATGATTAACTCCATCTTGACTAGAAACCACTAATGACCAGTCCTGTCGCTGCATTCACACAATTTGGCTGTATTTCTGAGCATCTCATATTCACCAAAACATATTTTATTCATACCTGTTGAGCCATTTTTATGTGATTATTGTAGCTATTTTACTTAAAACAACTACACTATAATAATTTATTCTTAATTCAAATGTTACTTTTACTATCTAAATTCATTTATGTTATTACATAATAAGTACAAGTGAACATAGTGTGCATGCATGTATTACACGTAAACAAAGACAGCAAGCAACCCAACTTCTCTCAAGCTATGACGTTGATACCATGTCTCATTTTACTGTGTAATTGCCTGTTTCTGATTGGTGCTGGTGTATCCTGGACAAAGCATGACTTTTGCTGTGTTTCTCTTGCAGAGGGAGATAGGCATCCGAGGCAGACAGCGCTTCAGCTGTGGCGACTGCTGTGCCATCCAATCATGGTAAACAACTACGTTTCAGATAACACATCTATAAACTAATGCAGTACGATATGTAAATTAACTTAAAAAACTGGTAAGTTCTTGTCTTGCACAGTATCCGGTCCTCAGGACTGCTCAAAGCGCTTTATACTTTACTTCCCTGGCAGACCTGTTCAATCAAACACCATCTCAACTTCTCTGGGAAGCATCCAGTCATATGCTACAATTAATGCGCGAAGGCTGCTCGTACACATATCCACTGCTGTCTATAGTTAGTTACTCATTTATATAGCTGAGTGAACTGGAGCAATGTAGAGTGAAAAAACTTGCCTAAGGTTTTAACACCGCAGCACAGGATTCAAACCCAGGTTCTCTTAGCTCTACCCCTGAGCCATTACGCTCTCTTAATGCACTAAGATATGTAAATTAACACGCTAACATCTGTAAATTACCTGGCTAACTAATTTCCTATGGTCCTTCATCTCTTATTCATTCACTTCTTTGAGCAAATGTTGTCTTATTAAATTGTCATTGGGAATAATTTTAAGTTCAATATATATGATCGTGATGAAAAACATGGCCTTGGTTGGATGTTCTTTAAGTATAAACCAGATATTGTCATTTAATAAGTTATAATTAGATTACACACATAACATGTCCATTTTCAACTAAATGTACAGCTTTATATCAATTTAAGATGTGCACAAATATCATACAAGAATTAACGTCATGGTAATTGTGACAGGATGTTACTAAATATGTCTACCCAGTAGTGCCCATTAATATTATTTTATGTCCTCATTTTCCAAAAGTGTTTTATCATGTTTACAACGTAGCTCTTGGTATCGCAAAAAAAGAAACTTGTCCTAAATGTAGTCTAAGAATATGATTCCATAAAGTATGCATCACCCATTCCAGAATGTTTTTCAGCCATTCCAGAATGTTTTTCTTTTGTAACGGACAACTTTTTTCACCAGTTTTCTACCAAACCGAATGAGGACTGTGGCGTACCACAGACAGAAGGCATTCTGTGGGATTTATTCAGCTGACGGCAACCTCTTTCTCTCGGCCTGTCAAGGTGTGTTTGTAGCGTGCATGATCAACATCTCTCTTTAGCAGTTGGGCAAATTGTTTCATATGTTACAAAATGAGTTACCTTTTTACTTATATTGTGTAATTAATGTAGTGACATGATTAGATATTTAGATAATTTTCTATTTGACATTGCCCCGGCAAGACAACTCCCACCAAGATGGGTGTCTCTCAAGGTCATGAGATTGACCTCTCTGGATCATTCGCGTTTCCAGAGAAAGTCTATTCACCTTTTGGGTCGACTGTATTTTTGCTTACATTTGATACTTTGTTTTGTTAATACAGTCACTCAACATAATCCCATGCATGTTTATGTGTTATAAATAGTGCATCTGGATGCACATTTGAGGAAAAAAAGCTAGCATGGTTGACATCAACAAACTTTGTTTATTGCTTATTCAATGTTCATGGCGCAATAAAGCTTGCAGCTGGCAAAAATCGTAGTGCTATTTGGACCTCACAATGTGTCAAAGATGCAATGTTTGTAAAACATAAATATACCTGGGAATGTGGGGAGCGGTGGTCGCGCGGTAGAGCGCCGGACTGTCAATCGAGGGGACGGTGGTTCAATCCCACCTACCGCCGTTTCGAAACTTAGGCAATTTCGTTCACCCGACATTGCCTGTGTCTTTCGGAAGAGACACTAAAAGCCGGTGGTCCCTTCTATCCTAGGGAAATAAAAGATCCCACATAGGGGGTAAATGTGTAACCTGTAGTGGGCTCACTAATTCTTGAGAAGGACAACTCTGAAAACCAAGCTTGACAATACTCTAGTCACAAACATGTGGCTAACATAGAGAGATGAGCTAACCATAAGAAGAAGAAGAAGAATGTAGAATGATTGGATTAACACAATGAATATCCAGTATATCAAATATACAAATATTATGGCAAAGTTGCGGTGGGTGTGGATTCTACTCTAGTGCCCACCATTTTGTAATAATCACCAGAAAACCTGTCAAACATCCGCGAGGTGTTTGTACATTTGAAACATTTGTGGCGTCTTCTTTGCGAAACCGAAATGTGTTTTTGTCATTCAGTGATCATACAGAGTTTAATAAAAAAAAGTGTTTGTACAATAAAGACCTATTGTAAATGATTGCATTTAATTACTTGATTAGAACCGTGAATGAGGCAGCCATAGACAGAACGATTGACTGTAACAGAGTCAACAGTACTGAGTGTGACGGCTGTTGACAGATCACTACATGAGGGTGTACGACACATCTCACGGACAGTTCAACAAGGTGAAGATGGTCCGGGCACGAGACGTGGGGTGGAGTGTCGTGGACACCTGCTTCAGGTATGCCGGGGGGCTGGGTTGATACCTGCTTCAGGTACGCCGGGGGGCTGGGTTGACACCTGCTTCAGGTACGCCGGGGGGCTGGGTTGACACCTGCTTCAGGTATGCCGGGGGGCTGGGTTGACACCTGCTTCAGGTATGCCGGGGGCTGGGTTGATACCTGCTTCAGGTACGCCAGGGGCTGGGTTGACACCTGCTTCAGGTACACAGGGGGCTGGGTTGACCCCTGCTTCAGGTACACAGGGGGTTGGGTTGACACCTGCTTCAGGTATGCCGGGGGCTGGGTTGACACCTGCTACAGGTACACAGGGGGCTGGGTTGACACCTGCTTCAGGTATGCCGGGGGCTGGGTTGATACCTGCTTCAGGTACGCCGGGGGCTGGGTTGACACCTGCTTCAGGTACGCCGGGGGGTTGGGTTGACACCTGCTTCAGGTACACAGGGGGCTGGGTTGACACCTGCTTCAGGTATGCCGGGGGCTGGGTTGATACCTGCTTCAGGTACGCCTTAGGGCTTGGTTGACACCTGCTTCAGGTACACAGGGGGCTGGGTTGACACCTGCTTCAGGTACACAGGGGGCTGGGTTGACACCTGCTTCAGGTATGCCGGGGGCTGGGTTGATACCTGCTTCAGGTACGCCGGGGGCTGGGTTGTCACCTGCTTCAGGTACCCTGGGGGGCTGGGTTGACACCTGCTTCAGGTACGCCGGGGGTTGGGTTGACACCTGCTTCAGGTACACAGGGGGCTGGGTTGACACCTGCTTCAGGTATGCCGGGGGCTGGGTTGACACCTGCTTCAGGTACCCTGGGGGGCTGGGTTGACACCTGCTTCAGGTACGCTGGGGGGGGGGCAGATCGTGAGTTTGGGGGAGGGCGTAAAAGGCTCACCCAGGGCTTTATGCAGGACCAAAGTATTGCCAATCACACATATTTTGGTGGACACATGGATGTTAACTGTTAAGCCAGTTTACAAACTTTATATGTGTCTGATGACCTGAAATGGACTACAAACACACATGTGACACCATTTACACTCACTTTTGAGGCATAACTGACAATTTATATGGTTTTAGAAGACCTTTTTTGCTCCTTTATGTTTTTTTACCCATCCACCCATATTTCTACCCGTCCACAACGGTTTTTACCCATCCAAATGATGGGTAGACGGGTCTCTGCATAAAGCTATGGCCCGGGGAGTGGGGCAGATCATGAGTTTGGGGGAGGGCGAAAAAGGCTCACCAAAAAATCTACTTGAACCGGGATAAAATGAACAGTTGATGGACTGCAGCAGGTGATGCCATATTGGATAATGACATTGGAATTTTTTAATTTTTTGCCATGATGGTCAAATCAATGTATGTCTAGATCAGTGTTTTCTGCATGCAGTTTTCACGTAAACAACTTTTTTCCTGATGTGTTCATTGCAAAAAGGAACATTTGGGGTCATGGTGGAATGTCCAACAAAGTCAAGTACCACAGGTATGTTGTAGCCATGTTGTAAGCTTGATGGACCTGGTTGCTAAGCGACTGGTCATGTCCTGGATCCATCAGTTGACTTTGAAAGAAATTCTTAATTTTGGTTGTAGTCCTGATGGCAACTACCTCATCTATTCAAGCTGGTCCAACTACAGTAAGTCCACATTAGTCGTCTACGTCAACATCATCATACTGTTATCATAATTAACATTAACTCACCATCAACATCATCATTTCCACATCATCCTACCACCATAATCATGAAATCTCACACACAACTACATCCTACCGTCATCATAAAACCATAGAGGAAAGAAGTATAGAGGCGGCACTCCTATTAATCATTGCGTGACATTCCAAACGCAGCGCCGCCTTGCGGGCACGAAGTTGGCAACCCTGAAAAAGCTGAAATGGCTGTGCGCCAGTACATGTAATGTGAAAGAACATTTTGGTATTTGCAACAGTGCTTAAAATAAATATTTTGGTTATGAACATAAGATAAAGATAAGATAAATTTATTATGTGGCAACTTTACAGTTGGATTGTACATGTAAATTCATACTCAAATCAACAATTCCATACAATATCATGTACAATGTTAGCATATCTTGTTAAAACTTAAAATCATCATTGGAAACCTACGTAATAAATTTACGACATACCGGTATACATTAAAATCTACTTTCCATCATCATTGTTATAAAATAAATAAATTAATTAATTAATTAAATCAAATTTAAATACATATCCATTACTAGCCGATCTGAAAATGCTCCAAACACCACAGAATTAAGGAATTTTTGTAGCGATTAGTTTTTGCCCTTGGGATAGGTAACTTGTTACACAACCTCAAGGCATATGGCACACTTTGGCCATTTGGTAATAACGCATTCAGTTTGTGATCACTACTCTTCATTTTAGCGAAATACACTCTACACAATTCATCGCATCTGCGGTGCAACGTCGGCAGACCTGTTTTTTCGTACGGATAACCTGGAAATATAGTTTTTAGACACCTTTTTTAATTATTTCTATGTTATCCGATAAATATTTAGGTAAGTTCGTATGCCATACAGGGCACACATATTATGTAGTTTGATAAGATTCAATCAAATTTATTTGTTATGACCAGTATTGACCACCAGCATGACCACCTTTTGTATAAAATGGTATACCTTGTAACTGTGATTCAGTACAGATACATGTAGTATTTGATGTAAACTGCATTGAGATTAACGGATTTAAAAGTTTTTTAAATGTGTTGCTTCCCTCTGTTTTTAATTACACATGATTACACATCCAAGATATGACAATATTTTATTGATTGTGAATCTCTCAAATGACACGGTATGACACTCAAAATGTTAGTAAAAAAAACTTTAATTTTTAATGATCATTATAAAGATATATCATATTTTCAAATAACTTTGTACAGGACCCTCAAAAATTCTAGCACACAAATAAATTGAGAAAAGATACATTACACACGATACCATATGAGGTTTACCATAATTATTTATTTTTGTTTGCCCAAGCTGCACCAGAACACCTGGTCCACATTTATAGTTTTATGTAGCACAATGGGGCCGCTCGTAATTAGGTTTTGTGTCAATTTCCCCTAAATAACAGGACGAAAACATGATGTGCTCTATTCTTATTATTTAAAACCATTACTTTATACGATTGATAAATGCATTGTTGGCAGATACATATATTTTTTATGATATTTAACTGCCTCCGAATATTGACACGTGCGTTTGTTTACATTTCTTACTTCGACGCCGCTAGATGGCGCGCGGATACGGAAATAACGCAAAAGCGCTCGAGTGCCGCCTCTATACTTTTTTCTTCTATGATAAAACTTCACTGTGCCACATTGTCTTCTTCCAGTTCATTTGTTGAACATCTTCGGAGAGCAGCAGGTACACGAGGCTCTGGCTCTCCATCCCGAGTCTGACAACAGCTTCTGTATCTTCTCCCTCGCATTCTCCAACGACAACAGGGACATCATGGGAGGGTACGTGCCCTTCTGACCTGCCACACCCACCCTCCTCTCACTGTGTCCCCAGCAAGAACTCCCCCCCCCTCCCACATGGGTGTTCCCCCATTTATGGCATCACCTACTCGGTGTATTTCATCCCATTTATGCATGAGTGTTGAAATATTTCTGCATCTGTGAAAAAGGTTAAACTTTATTTTGCTACACATTAAGGACAATATTATTATACACGTTACTCAAAACATATGTGTTATCCAAGATGATGATGTTGTATCTTGTATGTTACATTGTATGTGTTCTACTGTTAATCACTTTGACACACTACACATTGGTTTATGTTAGTTCCACTTCTTCATACACAGTAGTCCTAGGAGAATGGCCAGTCGTCCATAAATTAAAAGTTGTAGCAACAGGTCTATGTTTGTAGCCGGTCTTCCTGTTGCAGAGCCAATGATGGGGCCCTCTATGTGTACGACAGAGAGAAGAACATTAGGTCTCTCAAAGTACGTGGACATTACCAGTGCAACCCTACATGATTCAAGGTTAATCGTTTGAAAACACGAAGGAATTTAAGTTGTGTGTAAATTATGTGTTGGTGTGTGTGTGTGTGTGTGTGTGTGCGCGTGCGTGCGTGCGTGTGTGTAGGCATGCGTGTATGTATGTTCACCTACCTGCCCACCACTACACTTTACTCACTGTACCAACCCACCAACACTCTTTGAGATTCAGGCCGAAAATGAGTGTGAGGATTTGACTCATGGATTTTGTAATGTCTGTTTTGTAAATATATTTTACAGAGAACTATCTAGAACTCCATGTTTCTTTTAAAACTTGTTTCTCAAACCTGCTTTGTTTAGTAAATAAAATATAAAGTTTAAAGCTTTGTATTGTTTTTTTACCTGAAATAAATGTATCCATATAACCTTGCATGCTTATAAAATAGCATTGTACCATGCTAACTAAAAGCAGGTTTTCCCCTCTCTGATGATATGGTAGTAATAACAGGAAAACAATTGGTGAGACAATGAGACTGTCTATGTGGTGAAGAGTGTGTGCTTCCCAGAGAAGTTGAGAATGTGTTTGATTGAACAGGTCTGCCAGGGAATAAAGAGTGAAGCGCTTTGAGCAATCCTGAGGATTGTATACTGCGCTATGTATGAACTTACCTTAAAGAGTCTGACATAAATGTATGAGGCTAATCATGTACCTGTCTCTTGGTGGTCAGATTGATGCACATGAAGATGATGTGAATGCAGTCGCGTTTGCAGATGCTTCCTCTCAGATTCTCTTTTCTGGTGGTGACGACGGCCTATGCAAGGTACAGTCAGCAACTGTTGTCAGTCATGTAGTAGTGTAGACATGTATGTAGTATAGCTGTTCTGTTTCATGGTCACATGCACAGCAACAGAGCGAGCTGCAAGTGCTGTCTAATCGTGCATGTGTGTGTGTGTGTGTGTGCGTGTGCATATGCGTGCATAGAGAGACAAGCATAGATGCATACACATGTACATAATTACATATGCAAACAGACACACACCATACAGATATGCATGGATGCACACAAAGGTACATATACGCATACACGTGTGCACACATTCACACACATGCACACACGTGTACATGCATACAGAGATACAAACATACACAAATACAAACACATGCACACACACACGTGCGCACACACACACACACACACACACACACAAATACACACACATGCACACACACGTGCACGCACACACACACATATAAATACATACACATGCATAAACACACGCACGACGCACACACACACGCACACGTTATGTTCTTTTGCTCACCACACGTCCAGGTCATAGAATGCATTGCTCCATATTTCCTAGGTGTGGGACCGTCGCACACTGAGTGAGACGACGCCTACTCCAGTTGGTGTACTGGCGGGCCACATGGATGGCATTACATTCATCGACACAAAGGTAGGCAAAATCACAGCGTGCTTTGTCATCATCATTAAGCCCTATTGCGGCAAATCACCCAGTCAGTTATATATTTCAGACATAGGACCTCGTTTTGCAAACCTGGTAGAAACATTGATATGTCGCGTGGCAGAATACCTGAATCAAGCAAACAGAAGAATTAAGTGTGTGTCGAGAAAAGAAATCAGAATAAATATCCTCTGCTGCAGAGATTTCAATGCAGATAAACTTATATATTTTTGTTGTGCGGACACACGTGAAAGGTGGAGACAATTCATTTGTGGTCGCAGCAGCGACCTTATGGAACGCTCTACCTAATAACTTTAAGACGTCTGCCTGTTTAGCCACCTTTAAGGCACGCCTAAAGACACTTCTTTCTGACTGTTCTCGCAGCTTAGTTTAATGTTTATTTATTTTATCGATATTTTATTTAACTTATTTATATATTTATTATACATATATACATTAATTCAGCTTCAATAATTTGTGTTATTATTTTTAGTGCCACGAACAATTTGAAATTGGATGTGGCGCTATATGAAATAAAATATATTATTATTTAATGTATGTTGAAAGAATTGTTTGTTGTCTTTCAGGGAGACGGCCGTTATTTGCTGTCAAACTCCAAGGATCAGACCATTAAACTGTGGGACATGAGGTGTTTCTCATCAAAGACAGCCCAGCGAGTAGGTTGTATACGTCTTTATAGTTGCTACACCAAGATACATGTACTGACTTATGTTATTGGCTGTAAATGTAGCTTCTAAGTCCTGTGAACCAAAGGTCTTGTGGTAACATTCTGTATCCGCCATTAGTTCACATATCTCAAACCGTTGATGATATATTTTTTCATAGTTTGTTAGATGTTTCTTAGGGTACTGTCACTATACATAATAAATTTAAATATGACTTAAAGCCTCCTATGGTCTTCTAGGGCCACAAAATCGGGTAAATTTACAGTTTTCCTATTTTTTTCAACATCTTAGGGCACTATCAGTATACACACGCAATTTGTAACTACCATTGTCAACGCTAGTTTGTACTTGGGATTTTAGCATCTAAGTAAAGTGTATTATTATTATTATTATCTCTCCAAAGAGCAAAATGTTTACATTTTGCCTGTTTCTACCTGGACTTGTAGTTGCTCTCAGAACACCAGTCACCCCCTCTGTTAGCAGTGTACACGCCCACTAGAGGCTGGTCCACCCCACCACTATTTTTTACAGTGTGTTGTGGGTAATGTTGATAATCGTTACAGAATTACACAGTGAAATGTATGATGTTATCATTGATATTGCAGGCAACAAAAAAAGAAGTTTGCAGACAAACCTGGGATTACAGATGGCAGAGAGTGCCAAAGAAAGGTATGTGGCAGAGATGTGAACTAACTCTGGTGATTGGTTGGTTGGTTGGTTGGTTGGTTGGTTGGTTGGTTGGTTGGTTGGTTGGTTGGTTGGTTGGTTGGTTGGTTGGTCTGGTGGGTTGGGTTGGGTTGGGTTGGGTTGGGTTAGGTTGGGTTGGGTTGGGTTGGGTTGGGTTGGGTTGGGTTGGGTTGGGTGGGGTTGGGTGGGTGGGTTGGCTGGTAGGTTGGCTGGTTGGTTGGCTGGTTGGCTGGTTGGCTGGTTGGCTGGTTGGCAGGTTGGCTGGTTGGCTGGCTGGCTGGCTGGCAGGCAGGTTGGCTGGTTGGCTGGTTGGCTGGCAAGTTGGCTGGTTGGCTGGTTGGCAGGTTGGCAGGTTGGCTGGCAGGTTGGCTGGTTGGCTGGCAGGTTGGCTGGTTGGCTGGCAGGTTGGCTGGTTGGCTGGTTGGCAGGTTGGCAGGTTGGCAGGTTGGCTGGTTGGCAGGTTGGCTGGCAGGTTGGCAGGTTGGCTGGCAGGTTGGCTGGCAGGTTGGCTGGTTGGCTGGTTGGTTGGTTGAGTTTATTCGGTAAAAGTATGTGCATAACAATTAAACGTAGTTTAGATGCAAAAGCAAATAAAACAATATGCATATATATAATATAACCGAGGATAAACACATTAAAGCACACAGACGTACACTCATTTCCAATGTGGCCCTCATAAAAAATATTAATAATTTAAGAAAAAAGAATATATAAATAAATACAGAAAAATAAAATCATCACTAGATGATCAAAGTTGGATAGGTGTTCTTAAATAATAAGCGATGAATGTAGCTACGTTGGTTTCAAACATGAATGTGCCAGGTAAATGATAGTGCAATAGTCTTGTGTGGTTCAGTGGTTAAACAGAGGGTGAAGAATAATCTAATTTTCTGTCTAACTGTATCAACATTGCATCAACACTGCATCAACACTGCAGTGTTCTTTTACCTCCGAGCAATTCGCATCTGGAATATGATCCCACCACACATTACTGAAATAGAAAACTCCTTAGCTTTTCAAGCAGCAATCACGAAGCTCCCTTTCACAACACCTAAATTGCCTGTAAAACAAACAAACAAACAGACAAACAAACAAGCTACAACAAACAAACATACTACCTAACGCATGCGCACAAGAAGCACTACAGACTCCTGCGTTAGCCCGAGTTTGGGCTGTTTGGAGTAAACTACCCGAGGCCTGTTGCAGTGGTGAGACAGAGGGAGAAGTTGGAGGGAGACTCGTCCCTGATGACCTACCGCGGTCACAGTGTCCTCCACACGCTGGTGCGCAGTCGCTTCTCCCCACCACACACCACGGGCCACCGCTACATCTACACCGGCTGTGCCACTGGGGCCGTCGTCAGTGAGTCTCAGTCCAACACTGCTCTCATTCATGTCTGTTTCTCATGCTCTCACCGTCTCATTCCTGTGATTGTCTCATTTGGACAATTGTCCCCTTCACACTGTTATCTCATTTGCATGATTTTGGGATTTCCATGATTATCTCATTTCCATGATTGTCCCATTCCTACGAGCATCTCATTCCGATGATTGTCTCATACCCATGCAAGATGCTGAAACTCCAGTTTGTCCCTCTTTGTGGTGCAGGTTTGGGTTTGTGCCCCCCTAGAATACCCTCTTTGTGGTGCAGTTTTGGGTTTGTGCCCCCTACACTACCCTGTCTGCGGGGCAGTTGGGGGTTTGTGTCCCCCTAGACTACCCGGTCTGTGATGCAGTTGGGGGTTTGTGCCCCTCCCCCCCATACTACCTGTCCACGGTTGTAACCTGTCCACAACATATATATTTCACAGTCCCAGCAATGTTTACCGTGCCAGGTTTCACTGTTGTTATTTCCTGTTTTAGTTTATGACATCTTGACCGGTCGAGTGGTCAGTCGCCTGGATGGACACAGGGCCTGTGTGAGAGACGTCTCGTGGCACCCGTACAACCACCAGCTTATGAGCACATCGGTAAGCGTGCAGCAACCAGTTTGCAGTGACATTACCGTTTTCAAACACGAAATTCCACTTTTACCCAGGTGCCCCACTAATTTGTATGCGACAAAAACTTAAATAATATTCACATTTGTATGCGTTTCTGTAGTCTCCAGTGATGAAAATGCTGACCCACTGCGATCCCAGACTCGTATCTGTTGTTGTTTTATGCATTCTAAAGGATATATGAATGTACCAAGAATTGTTGATATTCTAGTTTGGCCACATTAAAATTATAATTTTACTGTAGCCATTTCATTTTACCTTTGATCAGATAATTGGTTGCAAACTAATGAAACAGATTATGTTCTGATTGTAAAAGCACTAAGATCATTCAAATAAAAAACATTATATATATACCCGGTGTATATATATATATATATATATATATGTGTATATATATAAATATATGCCCCAGAAGGGCAGATTTCACATTCTAGTAGATAAACAGTTGGATCCTGACAAGTGGAGGACGCTGTTTATTGGTCATCTGAGGATTTGACTTTGGATGGGAATCATAGCTTTATGCAGAGACCCATCCACCCATCATTTGGACCGGTAGAAATATGGGTGGGTGGGTGGTAGACAGGTAAAAAAATTATGAGCACAAGTTTTCTTCAAAAATCATAGATATTGTCAGGTATGCTTTAGAAATGTGTATAAATGGTGTCACATGTGTGTTTGTAGTCCATTTCAGGTCAAAAAACACATTTAAAGTTTGTAAACTGGCTCAACAGTTGACAGACATCCATGTGTCCATCAAAATAAGTGTGACAGGCAAAGGATTGATCCTACATAAAGCCCTGATGGGAACCATTGCGTTGTTGTGTTTGTTTAGTCTCCACACCCATACAACTGCACTGGTTTGATGAGAGTATTGAACCAACCATGTGAAATTGTTGTTAATTGTGTCGCACTTCTTCCTTCCAGTGGGATGGTGCAGTTGGCATGTGGGCCTACAGTGCCGAGGAGTGAGTCGACATCTGTGGACTCGTGACATCGATTAATGGCTTTATTTGTGGTATGACAGGTGGCATTGTTGCTGCACAATTTGTGACATTATTGGCGACACGATTGTTGGTATCATTGGTGGCATGGCTGATGGTACCATTGGTGGCATGACTGATGGTATCATTGGCGACACGATTGTTGGTATCATTGGCGGCATGGCTGATGGTACCATTGGTGGCATGGCTGATGGTACCATTGGTGGCATGGCTGATGGTATCATTGGCGACACGATTGTTGGTATCATTGGCGCCATGGCTGATGGTACCATTGGCGACACGATTGTTGGTATCATTGGCGCCATGGCTGATGGTATCATTGGCGACACGATTGTTGGTATCATTGGCGCCATGGCATGACTGATGGCATCATTGACAGCATTTTTATGGTATCAGCAGCATCATTGGTGGTATTGTTCCAATACCATCTGTACCATTGCTGCTTGCACTGGTGATGTCACACCCAGTGGCATCCCCACAGCCTAATGACTGACACTACTGAAATACTTCAGGAAGCATCACTGATAACATATTTGATATTGTAATTGTTTATGTTGATTGCCGTGTTACCATGCAAGAGGAGTGCAACAATGTCACCTAAAATAATGTCAACAGACTTGTCATTTTGGTTGAATAACATTTACAGTGCAACCTCTGTTTGACTGACATCATGAAAGTGTAACAGTAAGAAGAGTTGTGACCAACATTAGTCACATGACTATACATCTGATCAAGATGTGTTAAAAACCTTTGCCACATGACAAATATTCAGCACAAATCGTTGGCTTTTATAAGTTGCACTACAAACTGGATAACCATTTTTAGATTATTGAACAAATCAGGCAAGACTGCTAGCATACTCAATTACATTTTTTAAAGTTGGTTGTAACAACAGATTTAGACTAAACTCTCAAAACATCCCTATATCATGTATATAATTATAGTTAATTTAGACAATTTGAATTTGTAGTCAGTAAGAGAGCTAGGCTATTTGTACAAATGTACACTGCAGTGTGCAGATAGATATATGACAGCCCCCAGCAATCCAGCCGTGCAAACTATTTTGGTGTCAGTGAATGTGTGTAATTGTAAAAGCTAACAACAGCAGTAGTTCTAGTTTTAATTTTTATGCATAATTATACATGTGCACAAAAACTTGTTAAAATATTGTGTAGTGATGTGTGTGAATAAAGATATTATTGAGACATATGACTAGAATGTGTGTACTGTGTTCATTCAGTGTATGTGCATTGCAGTGTTTTCCCTGGGTAAGATAAGCCGAGCAACTGCTAAAGGTGCCTATAAGGTTGCATGTTAACAGATTTATACCATTGCTTGTATAATAAACCCAATATACGTTGAAGCCTAATACATAAATGTAACAAGACAATCTTACCAGGCTGCTGGTGATTACTGGCTACTGGGTGCAGAGGCTACGATGTGAATGGTCGCTGGCCCAGGGTATACTACCTCTAGCAATTACACAAAGTTGTCCAGTTTGACCAGTTGGGTGTGACTTGACACTCTAGTGCCCTCTGGTGACCAGCTGCTGGACTTATCCACCAGGGCTACAAGTGGGAATATCAAATGTGCCTCGAATCCACGCATTTGCGTATTGCCATATTTAACCATTCAAGTAAGTTATTTCGACAAGAGAACTTTTACAAGTATAGCTATTTTTATTTTTAAATCGATTCCAATACGCACGCACTATACAACAGAAAGACATGATAAACCTTACTCGCAATATTAGAGATGACTATTTAAAATCTTAGTGTTAATCAATACAACTTGTAGCTCATTTTCGAAGTATATCTCTGGATTATTCAAAGTGTGTCTGTCTGCCTCATCTGAAATCATGCCGGGTGTTCGTACGAGAGTGCGTGCGTGCGTGCGTGCGTGCGTGCGTGTCGGATGTGTTTTGAAGTCACTGCTGCTGTCGTAGAACATCACAGCAATTAGTAACTAATTGGCTTTGTGATCCGGCATTGTCTCAGCTCTATTGAATAGGTATTGTATAAAGCATTTCTTCGTGTCAGCTTAATTACGCTTTAGCCATTGTTTACATCTCGAGAGCTGTTACCACGCGATACATTGGTCAATTATCAAACCATAGAAACAAACAAACATACACCACTCTCTAAACGCCGGTAAGTTTAGTTACAAGATTCGATTAGATACAACGTCGTACTCTCGTGCGTTGGTCCTAGTTTTGCGTCGGACGTGTGGCGTCATGACGTTACCAAGGAAACATAACTGTGTCTCGCTTTCGTAACGGGACGCGTTTTATTTTATTTACTGATAATTTTAACAGGCCATATTCACATGAACATCTTTTAGTTCATCTCTTAACCACTGCACTCTAATATATTACGCGTCTCTTTATTTTAACTGATATACACAATATACACTGAATTTTATATATTATACCATGCCACTGTATGTATTGTTGCTATTTATTTTATTTGATCAGGTTTTTATTCTCCACCGTGTGTCTTTTATATGTGATTGCACGTATGAATATGTATGTAATGTTTCTTCTCCGGCAACGGAGGCTGAATAAATAATATAATACGGACGTTTTACGTTGCGGCGATACCACACCCGATGTTTGTATGTATGTGCACTCGGGGCGAAATGTGTGTGTTAGCGGCGTGTGTCACGAGGATATAATTATATTGTGCGTCTGAATGTGGCCCTACCTAATGTAATAACTAAGCTCGGATCCTACGTACAAGTGACAAGACTGAAAAAAACTAACACCAAAAACGAAGGTAGCATATTATCTCATGTGAGAAGATGGTTGGCTCTGAAAAGAGCCGTTTGTTTCGTGTGACACGAATGACGCAGCATGCACGTTTAAGCACGCTCGCCACGGATTCGTCGGGCCAGCTGGATGTCTTTCGGCATGATGGTGACTCGCTTGGCGTGGATGGCGCACAAGTTCGTGTCTTCGAAAAGACCGACCAGGTATGCCTCGCTAGCCTCCTGCAGGGCCATGACGGCCGAGCTCTGGAAGCGCAGGTCGGTCTTGAAGTCCTGTGCGATTTCACGGACCAGGCGCTGGAAGGGCAGCTTGCGGATGAGCAGCTCGGTGCTCTTCTGGTAACGACGGATCTAACGAAGAGCGACGGTGCCGGGCCTGTAGCGATGAGGCTTCTTCACTCCACCGGTAGCCGGTGCGCTTTTGCGGGCGGCCTTGGTCGCCAGCTGCTTCCTCGGGGCCTTGCCACCGGTCGACTTACGAGCTGTCTGCTTGGTACGCGCCATGGTAACTATGCGAGTTCTCACTGCAAATGTGTCCGATTCGAAAAGCGCGCCCAGCTTTTATTGTGTCGCGGTCGTGCGTTTGGCGGCAGGCCTGTGCTCGTCTCCGATTGGTTGCCGCTCGTGGGCGGAGTTTCGTTCGAGCCCCTTCCGGTTTTATGATTCTTATTTTCGACAGTTTTTTGCGTTAATTCTTCGCACGAGTAACGTTCTCTCACCGTCTTAGGGGTTCCGTTTGGTACACGGTAACGTTGCAATGTGACAGTTGGTCGAGAAACTTACGAATGGTGCGCATCATGCCAAAATGTGCCGGTGACGCCGAGTTACTGCTTGACTAAACAAGGGCGCCCCTTTCGGGGGGCGGCTCATTTCGAGCCCCTTCCGGTTAGGTGTTCAGATAAAATTTCCTCAGGATTTACCGACGTATGTGGTGAATGCCAGTGACAGTTTGCAAGAAGATATTTGAATGCAAGAATCCCAGTTAAGACAACAGACTTGCTGAAGACCCTATGTTAAAATAAACACTAATTAATCACACACAATCTCCAAGTGCACCATTAGCAACTGCCCAAGTAGCGTGTATACGTATTTGTAACCGTTGATCCCATATTACAGTCGACATGTGTTACAGACAAGAGCCTAGACAATTTTAATATTAGACCGACCTGTTATTATATTGATCCACCTAACATTGGACCGGCTTGATATAATTTTACCTGGGTCCACCTTAATGTAATACGGACGCACAGCAGATAAAAGTAAGAAAGCTTTCAACCCTACTAGTATTCGTCGCAATAGCCGTGTTTATGATTGACACAGACTGTTTATTAAGCTACACAAAGTATTACATTCGCCTTTCACAGATACTCGTTTCAGTTATTGTAGTTGTTCCAAATTTACTTCCATACACACTTAGCTTTACGCACTGCACCCATCCTATGTCAGCCCCAGAAAGTGCTGTTTGGACACAACATACCAAAGTGCTATCAATTCAATTGCCACGAACAGTTGTGTAACCATAATTATACTTTACTGCCATAAGGAATTTTTACGAGAAAAATTACCGTTTGGCGTTGAGCGTGTGTCTTTGAAATAGGGGAAATGTGGATAGGCTGTACATGTGTCACTGTGTGCGTCTATGATAAGATCGCTACAAGATGCGGTGGTCAAGTACAGTGCACAAATGCGATACAAGCAATTCTCTTTTGTGAAAATGTGGTTGGCTCTGAAAAGAGCCGTTTGTTGCGGTGCCGCCGACAGGGGGAATTTAACCTCCGAAACCGTACAGGGTGCGGCCCTGACGTTTCAGTGCGTAGACGACGTCCATGGCGGTGACGGTCTTGCGCTTGGCGTGCTCGGTGTAGGTGACGGCATCACGGATGACGTTCTCGAGGAAGACCTTGAGTACACCGCGAGTCTCCTCGTAGATGAGACCAGAGATTCGCTTGACTCCACCACGGCGAGCCAGACGACGGATTGCCGGCTTGGTGATACCCTGGATGTTATCACGCAAAACTTTGCGATGACGCTTAGCGCCACCCTTTCCAAGACCCTTTCCTCCTTTGCCGCGACCAGACATGTTTAGCTTTTCGAAAATAGCTCAACGAATGACTATTCGAGAATCCACCCGCTCTTTATAGCGAAAAGGCGCGGACGGCTTTGTGTGAAGGCGCGGACGTCAGAGTAGAACGACAGGCGAAAACACACACGGACCGCAGAGTAGGATGCTGCTTATCGAGTAAACACGGACCGCGTAGTGATGCGATGCGTTGCCGCAATTTTTTGTGCGCGGTAGATTGCGCGCTTTCAAACTATACCGCCAACAGACCGTTTCCTTTGTGTTTTGTGTAGCGGTGGTTTCAAAGACTTGCTGCAATATTCCTGTTGTACTGCATTATCAATTGTACTTGATTCATTCAAATAAAACACATTCATTCTTCTCTGCCACACATTAGACAGATTTGTTCCGTGCACATTCGACAACCATTCATTGTAAGTGCGTTAGCACATAATCAAGACACTTTGCTACTTTGTTTCAACACCTCTATGATCTACGAATCGATTAACAGCAATTGGGTGTAGCTGTCGGGCTTAATAAAATAAACTATAACCATCGCGCGCGCAATTGGGTTTCCACCGGCGTATTTGGATGGCAATTTGTGATAGTGAGAACGACACGTTCCGCATAATTCAAGTATAAGCGTAAAGACTAATTACAGTCGTGCTAACAAGAAAACGCTAATTCGATAGTCTGCCAACAAAACTGGACATCTTCATTCGATATGGTAGTAACCAGACACAAAAGCAGCTTGACTTCCCGATGTAGTAACTAGGCCCTATCTATTGAAATTGTGTTTTGTAGATTGTTGACAAGTCATAGTGTGACAATAGTGTGATACGTGGACACAATTCGGAGCCAGTTGGTTATCATTGAACTGTAGGACTCGTTGTTTCCTAGTGTTGGGTGGACATGACTCATTAGGAAAGAAAACTACTAACGCAGGTGTGGTGTCGTGCGTGGTAGACAGACATTTCCGATTTTGGTAGGTAATAGGACTTCTTGGTAGCATGGCATTTTCTTAAAACCAATAAAAATTCCTTAAAGGCATATTTCTTTCTCTTTAAATCTTTCAGGTTGATATCCACTTAGGAATCCTGCAGTTATTAATACAACCCTTGTCTGAATTTAAATGATATGCGTGCCGGGTAAACGGGGAGATGGGAAGAATTTCGAGACAAGAAAGACATGGAATGGATAGTGATCGCCAGCACGAAAACAGACCATTGTGGTTCGGAGCGAAAGGAAACACACAACGCAACACTGCGACAAATAGCCACTACTCTTTTGAGAGAAAATGGTTGGCTCTGAAAAGAGCCGTTTGTTTTCGAAGCGTAACTGCAACGCTTATCGGGTGCTCGTGTACTTGGTGACGGCCTTGGTTCCCTCGCTGACGGCGTGCTTAGCGAGCTCACCGGGCAGCAGCAGACGGACGGCGGTCTGGATCTCGCGGCTCGTGATCGTCGAGCGCTTGTTGTAGTGAGCGAGACGGGAAGACTCGGCGGCGATGCGCTCGAAGATGTCGTTGACGAACGAATTCATGATGCTCATTGCCTTGCTCGAGATACCGGTGTCAGGGTGCACCTGCTTGAGAACCTTGTAGATGTAGATTCCGTAGCTCTCCCGCCTTCGTCGACGGTGCTTCTTGGCACCGCTGTGTGGCGTCTTCGCCTTGCTGACGGCCTTCTTGGCGCCCTTCGATGCTGCTTTAGGAGGCATTTTGTAGTAGTCGTATGAATACACAGAACTGGCGGTGCAGATCAGCCGCGCGGCTTTTATAGCGCGCGCCGTGTGGCGAGGGGGTCGTTACGGTCACGTGGTCGTTGCGAGCGACGAGCGTTTGGCGCGCGTCGCCGCGCGGCGCGGCACGTCGCTGTCGTATAAAAGGACGACGCGGCTGCGTCGACGGCATTCTCTGTTTATCATCAGAACTCTACAATCATGTCTGGACGCGGAAAGGGAGGAAAGGCGAAGGGAAAGTCCAAGACTCGCTCGTCGCGTGCCGGACTTCAGTTCCCCGTCGGCCGTATTCACCGTCATCTGCGCAAGGGCAACTACGCCCAGCGTGTCGGAGCCGGTGCGCCCGTCTACCTGGCCGCCGTCATGGAGTACCTGGCTGCTGAGGTTCTCGAGCTGGCAGGAAACGCCGCCCGCGACAACAAGAAGTCGAGGATCATCCCCCGTCACTTGCAGCTCGCCATCCGCAACGACGAGGAGTTGAACAAGCTGCTGTCCGGCGTCACCATCGCCCAGGGTGGTGTACTGCCCAACATCCAGGCGGTTCTTCTGCCGAAAAAGACCCAGAAGGCCCACTAGACAGCTCTTGTCTGTGATCGAAACACACACAAACGGCTCTTTTCAGAGCCAACCATATCCTCAAAGAGGAGTATATGCTACTCATTGGTGTTGTGTTGTGTTGTTTTTCTCTTCCTCGTCGCTTCGTCTCATTCTCTTGACTAAGCTAGTAGCGGTGTCCTCTTTTTTCTATATCTTTGGTAGCTCCTAAAGTTGAAATCCAAAAATGGAGAAGCCCTTGTCACTTAATAACAATATAGAAACACATGTTTATTATAATTCCCAAGCAATTAACACTCCATTCAGTACTTGCCCCCGCACCACTTGGCGGTCGGTCCCGGCTTGCCAGTTGATGTAAGACCACAATAAGGTGTTCGTCCGCCATTACCCGACCAAAGAGTATCCTATAATTAAAAGCAGCATTAAGCAGGTTGTCGGAATTTCTGTGAGCACATGTGGAGTGAGTAGAAATTATGTTTTCGTGCGGCGTGACATGGGAGCTGTCAAATTATGACAGCTGTCAGTCGGTGCATTTCTGCGTGTTTTAATACAGTTGTCATTTTGTTTGGTGATGTAATCAGGGGCAATCCGTGAGTGGTTTAAGCAGAAATTGAGGGGTGTGAGGTATGAGAGAAGTTTGTGGGAGCATGTGGTATTAAACGTACACGAATGTTTCACTGAACTTCTGTCTATGGGGGATAAATATGCTGTGAAATTGTCAATAACAGATCTCATCAAGATTAGTAGGAAATTAAGGAAAAGTTACAATAGTCGCCTATGGAAAATGCAAATGTGGTCTGACTCCAGTTGCTGGCAAAACCCGCTGCTCTGCAACTGAACAATCACAGTTGTATTACACATAGTGCATAGACTGTGTAATGTTAAGGTGGTAACGCAATACACAACCGACAATTGACACCCTAACTTTAGAACGGCCGAGTTGCATGTTTACAGTGAACGTTGAATGTTGCTCACACATGCCCCTTCGTATAAAATAGCCAATACAATACCGGCTTCTTATGACGTACCCAATTCAGATTCAGATTCAGAATAGTAGTAGTATTACCAAGGTAATGTTTGTAATGCAAAACACGAGCGCAGCATAATAATAATATCAATTTATACAGTGCCGGTATCCGCCACGTGATGGCGCTTTTACATCATTGTGTTCATCAGACACATATAAAATAACAGGTTAAAAAATACTTTTAATGTTAATAAAGCGACATTGTTGATATAATAATACGTAATAATAACTATTCATTATAGTATTAATAAACACGGTAACATAAGCATAAGCATTGAGCTGACACGCCCTATACATATACATTCACTTGCCACGCCCATCTCCCAGACGTATAAAGTATAAGATTTAGAAATAGGTTAACTATAATCTATCTAAACGTAATAACGCATAATAGAGTGTGATGCAATAAACCCAATATACGTTGAAGCCTAATACATAAATGTAACAAGACAATCTTACCAGGCTGCTGGTGATTACTGGCTACTGGGTGCAGAGGCTACGATGTGAATGGTCGCTGGCCCAGGGTATACTACCTCTAGCAATTACACAAAGTTGTCCAGTTTGACCAGTTGGGTGTGACTTGACACTCTAGTGCCCTCTGGTGACCAGCTGCTGGACTTATCCACCAGGGCTACAAGTGGGAATATCAAATGTGCCTCGAATCCACGCATTTGCGTATTGCCATATTTAACCATTCAAGTAAGTTATTTCGACAAGAGAACTTTTACAAGTATAGCTATTTTTATTTTTAAATCGATTCCAATACGCACGCACTATACAACAGAAAGACATGATAAACCTTACTCGCAATATTAGAGATGACTATTTAAAATCTTAGTGTTAATCAATACAACTTGTAGCTCATTTTCGAAGTATATCTCTGGATTATTCAAAGTGTGTCTGTCTGCCTCATCTGAAATCATGCCGGGTGTTCGTACGAGAGTGCGTGCGTGCGTGCGTGCGTGCGTGTCGGATGTGTTTTGAAGTCACTGCTGCTGTCGTAGAACATCACAGCAATTAGTAACTAATTGGCTTTGTGATCCGGCATTGTCTCAGCTCTATTGAATAGGTATTGTATAAAGCATTTCTTCGTGTCAGCTTAATTACGCTTTAGCCATTGTTTACATCTCGAGAGCTGTTACCACGCGATACATTGGTCAATTATCAAACCATAGAAACAAACAAACATACACCACTCTCTAAACGCCGGTAAGTTTAGTTACAAGATTCGATTAGATACAACGTCGTACTCTCGTGCGTTGGTCCTAGTTTTGCGTCGGACGTGTGGCGTCATGACGTTACCAAGGAAACATAACTGTGTCTCGCTTTCGTAACGGGACGCGTTTTATTTTATTTACTGATAATTTTAACAGGCCATATTCACATGAACATCTTTTAGTTCATCTCTTAACCACTGCACTCTAATATATTACGCGTCTCTTTATTTTAACTGATATACACAATATACACTGAATTTTATATATTATACCATGCCACTGTATGTATTGTTGCTATTTATTTTATTTGATCAGGTTTTTATTCTCCACCGTGTGTCTTTTATATGTGATTGCACGTATGAATATGTATGTAATGTTTCTTCTCCGGCAACGGAGGCTGAATAAATAATATAATACGGACGTTTTACGTTGCGGCGATACCACACCCGATGTTTGTATGTATGTGCACTCGGGGCGAAATGTGTGTGTTAGCGGCGTGTGTCACGAGGATATAATTATATTGTGCGTCTGAATGTGGCCCTACCTAATGTAATAACTAAGCTCGGATCCTACGTACAAGTGACAAGACTGAAAAAAACTAACACCAAAAACGAAGGTAGCATATTATCTCATGTGAGAAGATGGTTGGCTCTGAAAAGAGCCGTTTGTTTCGTGTGACACGAATGACGCAGCATGCACGTTTAAGCACGCTCGCCACGGATTCGTCGGGCCAGCTGGATGTCTTTCGGCATGATGGTGACTCGCTTGGCGTGGATGGCGCACAAGTTCGTGTCTTCGAAAAGACCGACCAGGTATGCCTCGCTAGCCTCCTGCAGGGCCATGACGGCCGAGCTCTGGAAGCGCAGGTCGGTCTTGAAGTCCTGTGCGATTTCACGGACCAGGCGCTGGAAGGGCAGCTTGCGGATGAGCAGCTCGGTGCTCTTCTGGTAACGACGGATCTCACGAAGAGCGACGGTGCCGGGCCTGTAGCGATGAGGCTTCTTCACTCCACCGGTAGCCGGTGCGCTTTTGCGGGCGGCCTTGGTCGCCAGCTGCTTCCTCGGGGCCTTGCCACCGGTCGACTTACGAGCTGTCTGCTTGGTACGCGCCATGGTAACTATGCGAGTTCTCACTGCAAATGTGTCCGATTCGAAAAGCGCGCCCAGCTTTTATTGTGTCGCGGTCGTGCGTTTGGCGGCAGGCCTGTGCTCGTCTCCGATTGGTTGCCGCTCGTGGGCGGAGTTTCGTTCGAGCCCCTTCCGGTTTTATGATTCTTATTTTCGACAGTTTTTTGCGTTAATTCTTCGCACGAGTAACGTTCTCTCACCGTCTTAGGGGTTCCGTTTGGTACACGGTAACGTTGCAATGTGACAGTTGGTCGAGAAACTTACGAATGGTGCGCATCATGCCAAAATGTGCCGGTGACGCCGAGTTACTGCTTGACTAAACAAGGGCGCCCCTTTCGGGGGGCGGCTCATTTCGAGCCCCTTCCGGTTAGGTGTTCAGATAAAATTTCCTCAGGATTTACCGACGTATGTGGTGAATGCCAGTGACAGTTTGCAAGAAGATATTTGAATGCAAGAATCCCAGTTAAGACAACAGACTTGCTGAAGACCCTATGTTAAAATAAACACTAATTAATCACACACAATCTCCAAGTGCACCATTAGCAACTGCCCAAGTAGCGTGTATACGTATTTGTAACCGTTGATCCCATATTACAGTCGACATGTGTTACAGACAAGAGCCTAGACAATTTTAATATTAGACCGACCTGTTATTATATTGATCCACCTAACATTGGACCGGCTTGATATAATTTTACCTGGGTCCACCTTAATGTAATACGGACGCACAGCAGATAAAAGTAAGAAAGCTTTCAACCCTACTAGTATTCGTCGCAATAGCCGTGTTTATGATTGACACAGACTGTTTATTAAGCTACACAAAGTATTACATTCGCCTTTCACAGATACTCGTTTCAGTTATTGTAGTTGTTCCAAATTTACTTCCATACACACTTAGCTTTACGCACTGCACCCATCCTATGTCAGCCCCAGAAAGTGCTGTTTGGACACAACATACCAAAGTGCTATCAATTCAATTGCCACGAACAGTTGTGTAACCATAATTATACTTTACTGCCATAAGGAATTTTTACGAGAAAAATTACCGTTTGGCGTTGAGCGTGTGTCTTTGAAATAGGGGAAATGTGGATAGGCTGTACATGTGTCACTGTGTGCGTCTATGATAAGATCGCTACAAGATGCGGTGGTCAAGTACAGTGCACAAATGCGATACAAGCAATTCTCTTTTGTGAAAATGTGGTTGGCTCTGAAAAGAGCCGTTTGTTGCGGTGCCGCCGACAGGGGGAATTTAACCTCCGAAACCGTACAGGGTGCGGCCCTGACGTTTCAGTGCGTAGACGACGTCCATGGCGGTGACGGTCTTGCGCTTGGCGTGCTCGGTGTAGGTGACGGCATCACGGATGACGTTCTCGAGGAAGACCTTGAGTACACCGCGAGTCTCCTCGTAGATGAGACCAGAGATTCGCTTGACTCCACCACGGCGAGCCAGACGACGGATTGCCGGCTTGGTGATACCCTGGATGTTATCACGCAAAACTTTGCGATGACGCTTAGCGCCACCCTTTCCAAGACCCTTTCCTCCTTTGCCGCGACCAGACATGTTTAGCTTTTCGAAAATAGCTCAACGAATGACTATTCGAGAATCCACCCGCTCTTTATAGCGAAAAGGCGCGGACGGCTTTGTGTGAAGGCGCGGACTTCAGAGTAGAACGACAGGCGAAAACACACACGGACCGCAGAGTAGGATGCTGCTTATCGAGTAAACACGGACCGCGTAGTGATGCGATGCGTTGCCGCAATTTTTTGTGCGCGGTAGATTGCGCGCTTTCAAACTATACCGCCAACAGACCGTTTCCTTTGTGTTTTGTGTAGCGGTGGTTTCAAAGACTTGCTGCAATATTCCTGTTGTACTGCATTATCAATTGTACTTGATTCATTCAAATAAAACACATTCATTCTTCTCTGCCACACATTAGACAGATTTGTTCCGTGCACATTCGACAACCATTCATTGTAAGTGCGTTAGCACATAATCAAGACACTTTGCTACTTTGTTTCAACACCTCTATGATCTACGAATCGATTAACAGCAATTGGGTGTAGCTGTCGGGCTTAATAAAATAAACTATAACCATCGCGCGCGCAATTGGGTTTCCACCGGCGTATTTGGATGGCAATTTGTGATAGTGAGAACGACACGTTCCGCATAATTCAAGTATAAGCGTAAAGACTAATTACAGTCGTGCTAACAAGAAAACGCTAATTCGATAGTCTGCCAACAAAACTGGACATCTTCATTCGATATGGTAGTAACCAGACACAAAAGCAGCTTGACTTCCCGATGTAGTAACTAGGCCCTATCTATTGAAATTGTGTTTTGTAGATTGTTGACAAGTCATAGTGTGACAATAGTGTGATACGTGGACACAATTCGGAGCCAGTTGGTTATCATTGAACTGTGGGACTCGTTGTTTCCTAGTGTTGGGTGGACATGACTCATTAGGAAAGAAAACTACTAACGCAGGTGTGGTGTCGTGCGTGGTAGACAGACATTTCCGATTTTGGTAGGTAATAGGACTTCTTGGTAGCATGGCATTTTCTTAAAAGCAATAAAAAATCCTTAAAGGCATATTTCTTTCTCTTTAAATCTTTCAGGTTGATATCCACTTAGGAATCCTGCAGTTATTAATACAACCCTTGTCTGAATTTAAATGATATGCGTGCCGGGTAAACGGGGAGATGGGAAGAATTTCGAGACAAGAAAGACATGGAATGGATAGTGATCGCCAGCACGAAAACAGACCATTGTGGTTCGGAGCGAAAGGAAACACACAACGCAACACTGCGACAAATAGTCACTACTCTTTTGAGAGAAAATGGTTGGCTCTGAAAAGAGCCGTTTGTTTTCGAAGCGTAACTGCAACGCTTATCGGGTGCTCGTGTACTTGGTGACGGCCTTGGTTCCCTCGCTGACGGCGTGCTTAGCGAGCTCACCGGGCAGCAGCAGACGGACGGCGGTCTGGATCTCGCGGCTCGTGATCGTCGAGCGCTTGTTGTAGTGAGCGAGACGGGAAGACTCGGCGGCGATGCGCTCGAAGATGTCGTTGACGAACGAATTCATGATGCTCATTGCCTTGCTCGAGATACCGGTGTCAGGGTGCACCTGCTTGAGAACCTTGTAGATGTAGATTCCGTAGCTCTCCCTCCTTCGTCGACGGTGCTTCTTGTCACCGCTGCGTGGCGTCTTCGCCTTGCTGACGGCCTTCTTGGCGCCCTTCGATGCTGCTTTAGGAGGCATTTTGTAGTAGTCGTATGAATACACAGAACTGGCGGTGCAGATCAGCCGCGCGGCTTTTATAGCGCGCGCCGTGTGGCGAGGGGGTCGTTACGGTCACGTGGTCGTTGCGAGCGACGAGCGTTTGGCGCGCGTCGCCGCGCGGCGCGGCACGTCGCTGTCGTATAAAAGGACGACGCGGCTGCGTCGACGGCATTCTCTGTTTATCATCAGAACTCTACAATCATGTCTGGACGCGGAAAGGGAGGAAAGGCGAAGGGAAAGTCCAAGACTCGCTCGTCGCGTGCCGGACTTCAGTTCCCCGTCGGCCGTATTCACCGTCATCTGCGCAAGGGCAACTACGCCCAGCGTGTCGGAGCCGGTGCGCCCGTCTACCTGGCCGCCGTCATGGAGTACCTGGCTGCTGAGGTTCTCGAGCTGGCAGGAAACGCCGCCCGCGACAACAAGAAGTCGAGGATCATCCCCCGTCACTTGCAGCTCGCCATCCGCAACGACGAGGAGTTGAACAAGCTGCTGTCCGGCGTCACCATCGCCCAGGGTGGTGTACTGCCCAACATCCAGGCGGTTCTTCTGCCGAAAAAGACCCAGAAGGCCCACTAGACAGCTCTTGTCTGTGAACGAAACACACAAACGGCTCTTTTCAGAGCCAACCATATCCTCAAAGAGGAGTATATGCTACTCGTTGGTGTTGTGTTGTGTTGTTTTTCTCTTCCTCGTCGCTTCGTCTCATTCTCTTGACTAAGCTAGTAGCGGTGTCCTCTTTTATCTATATCTTTGGTAGCTCCTAAAGTTGTAGTCCAAAAATGGAGAAGCCCTTGTCACTTAATAACAATATAGAAACACATGTTTATTATAATTCCCAAGCAATTAACACTCCATTCAGTACTTGCCCCCGCACCACTTGGCGGTCGGTCCCGGCTTGCCAGTTGATGTAAGACCACAATAAGGTGTTCGTCCGCCATTACCCGACCAAAGAGTATCCTATAATTAAAAGCAGCATTAAGCAGGTTGTCGGAATTTCTGTGAGCACATGTGGAGTGAGTAGAAATTATGTTTTCGTGCGGCGTGACATGGGAGCTGTCAAATTATGACAGCTGTCAGTCGGTGCATTTCTGCGTGTTTTAATACAGTTGTCATTTTGTTTGGTGATGTAATCAGGGGCAATCCGTGAGTGGTTTAAGCAGAAATTGAGGGGTGTGAGGTATGAGAGAAGTTTGTGGGAGCATGTGGTATTAAACGTACACGAATGTTTCACTGAACTTCTGTCTATGGGGGATAAATATGCTGTGAAATTGTCAATAACAGATCTCATCAAGATTAGTAGGAAATTAAGGAAAAGTTACAATAGTCGCCTATGGAAAATGCAAATGTGGTCTGACTCCAGTTGCTGGCAAAACCCGCTGCTCTGCAACTGAACAATCACAGTTGTATTACACATAGTGCATAGACTGTGTAATGTTAAGGTGGTAACGCAATACACAACCGACAATTGACACCCTAACTTTAGAACGGCCGAGTTGCATGTTTACAGTGAACGTTGAATGTTGCTCACACATGCCCCTTCGTATAAAATAGCCAATACAATACCGGCTTCTTATGACGTACCCAATTCAGATTCAGATTCAGAATAGTAGTAGTATTACCAAGGTAATGTTTGTAATGCAAAACACGAGCGCAGCATAATAATAATATCAATTTATACAGTGCCGGTATCCGCCACGTGATGGCGCTTTTACATCATTGTGTTCATCAGACACATATAAAATAACAGGTTAAAAAATACTTTTAATGTTAATAAAGCGACATTGTTGATATAATAATACGTAATAATAACTATTCATTATAGTATTAATAAACACGGTAACATAAGCATAAGCATTGAGCTGACACGCCCTATACATATACATTCACTTGCCACGCCCATCTCCCAGACGTATAAAGTATAAGATTTAGAAATAGGTTAACTATAATCTATCTAAACGTAATAACGCATAATAGAGTGTGATGCAATCAACCCAATATACGTTGAAGCCTAATACATAAATGTAACAAGACAATCTTACCAGGCTGCTGGTGATTACTGGCTACTGGGTGCAGAGGCTACGATGTGAATGGTCGCTGGCCCAGGGTATACTACCTCTAGCAATTACACAAAGTTGTCCAGTTTGACCAGTTGGGTGTGACTTGACACTCTAGTGCCCTCTGGTGACCAGCTGCTGGACTTATCCACCAGGGCTACAAGTGGGAATATCAAATGTGCCTCGAATCCACGCATTTGCGTATTGCCATATTTAACCATTCAAGTAAGTTATTTCGACAAGAGAACTTTTACAAGTATAGCTATTTTTATTTTTAAATCGATTCCAATACGCACGCACTATACAACAGAAAGACATGATAAACCTTACTCGCAATATTAGAGATGACTATTTAAAATCTTAGTGTTAATCAATACAACTTGTAGCTCATTTTCGAAGTATATCTCTGGATTATTCAAAGTGTGTCTGTCTGCCTCATCTGAAATCATGCCGGGTGTTCGTACGAGAGTGCGTGCGTGCGTGCGTGCGTGCGTGCGTGCGTGTCGGATGTGTTTTGAAGTCACTGCTGCTGTCGTAGAACATCACAGCAATTAGTAACTAATTGGCTTTGTGATCCGGCATTGTCTCAGCTCTATTGAATAGGTATTGTATAAAGCATTTCTTCGTGTCAGCTTAATTACGCTTTAGCCATTGTTTACATCTCGAGAGCTGTTACCACGCGATACATTGGTCAATTATCAAACCATAGAAACAAACAAACATACACCACTCTCTAAACGCCGGTAAGTTTAGTTACAAGATTCGATTAGATACAACGTCGTACTCTCGTGCGTTGGTCCTAGTTTTGCGTCGGACGTGTGGCGTCATGACGTTACCAAGGAAACATAACTGTGTCTCGCTTTCGTAACGGGACGCGTTTTATTTTATTTACTGATAATTTTAACAGGCCATATTCACATGAACATCTTTTAGTTCATCTCTTAACCACTTTAGTTCATCTTGAACACTTCCAGAAGCTACTCAACGTCCCTGGCGACATAGATCACGAAGCTCTGGACAACATCCCGCAGCGCATTATCAAGACAAGCCTCGATGAGATTCCAACTATGGATGAGATGGCTAGAGCAATCGCCGGCCTGAAAGATGGCAAAGCACCTGGAGGAGATGGAATTCCTGCAGAAGTATGGAAGCACGGAGGAGAAAATCTGTTCAGCAGACTGCACCAACTAATCACCAATGCCTGGGAGGTGGGTTCTGTACCACAAGCATGGAAGGATGCCAGCATTGTAACCATCTACAAGAAAGGTGATCGAACAGACTGTGGGAACTATAGAGGAATCTCTCTTCTTTCCATAGCGGGCAAGATCTTCGCGAAGATCCTCCTCAACAGACTATCTACTCACATAACACCAGAGGTAGTTCCGGAGACACAATGTGGCTTCAGAGGTAACCGGAGCACCGTGGATATGATATTTTGTCTCCGACAACTACAAGAAAAGTGCATTGAGCAGGACCGACCACTGTACATGGTATTTGTCGACTTCAGCAAGGCGTTTGATACAGTTGGGAGGACCGGGCTATGGCAGCTACTGAGGAAGTATGGCTGCCCAGAGAAGTTCACAACAATGATCGAGGCACTACATACTGGAATGATGGCAAAAGTTAGTGTTGAAGGAGAAGTCTCGGAATCGTTCAGTGTCACAAATGGGGTCAAGCAAGGTTGTGTACTGGCCCCCACGCTCTTCTCCATCTTCCTATCAGCAATGCTCGACGAGGCTTTCCGAGACATGGGGGATGGCATCTACATACAGTCCAGACAGAACGCTGACCTATTCAACGTCGCACACTTCAGAGCAAAGACCAAGACTACTCGGATACTGATGAGAGAGCTGCTATTCGCAGATGACAGTGCACTGGTTGCACACTCTGCTGAAGAGATGCAGAAAATAGTGGATGCTTTCTCCGATGCGTCAAAGAAGTTCGGCCTGAAGATTAACATCAAGAAGACCGAGGTGCTGTACCAATCCAACTCTACAAGAACCCGAGAGGAGGATATCATGGTTGATGGAAACAAGCTGAACTCTGTTCTAGAATTCACCTACCTCGGAAGCACTATATCAAGTGATGGATGCATTGACGACGAAATACAGAGGAGGATGGCCAAGGCTAGTGCATCTTTCGGCCGACTACGCCAGAGACTCTGGAACAACCACCATGTGTCCATGCGGGTTAAAGGCAAGATATACCGTGCAATCGTGCTGTCCACCCTCCTATACGGAGCTGAGGCCTGGACAGTGTACAGACGACAGGTTAAAAAGCTACATGCCTTCATGATGCGACATCTGCGTTCGATCATGAGGATAACCTGGATGGACAAAGTGACAAACAAGGAAATACTAGAACGAACAGGGCTGCCATCTATGGAAGATCTTCTGATCAGAAAGAATCTCCGGTGGACTGGACACCTCATGAGGATGTCACCAGACAGGCTACCGAAGCAGGTTCTCTACTCTCAACTGTCTTCTGGTCAGAGAAAGAGAGGGCGCCCTCGTCTCCGGTTCAAAGATACCATCAAGAGAAACCTAAAGATGAGAGACATAAAGATCGACTCCTGGACATCACTCTCACAGCAGAGAGACAAATGGAGAGCAAGAGTCAAGTGATGGAAGCAGTCTTTGTCGCTTCGCGACCGACAGCACGATGATGATAACCACTGCACTCTAATATATTACGCGTCTCTTTATTTTAACTGATATACACAATATACACTGAATTTTATATATTATGCCATGCCACTGTATGTATTGTTGCTATTTATTTTATTTGATCAGGTTTTTATTCTCCACCGTGTGTCTTTTATATGTGATTGCACGTATGAATATGTATGTAATGTTTCTTCTCCGGCAACGGAGGCTGAATAAATAATATAATACGGACGTTTTACGTTGCGGCGATACCACACCCGATGTTTGTATGTATGTGCACTCGGGGCGAAATGTGTGTGTTAGCGGCGTGTGTCACGAGGATATAATTATATTGTGCGTCTGAATGTGGCCCTACCTAATGTAATAACTAAGCTCGGATCCTACGTACAAGTGACAAGACTGAAAAAAACTAACACCAAAAACGAAGGTAGCATATTATCTCATGTGAGAAGATGGTTGGCTCTGAAAAGAGCCGTTTGTTTCGTGTGACACGAATGACGCAGCATGCACGTTTAAGCACGCTCGCCACGGATTCGTCGGGCCAGCTGGATGTCTTTCGGCATGATGGTGACTCGCTTGGCGTGGATGGCGCACAAGTTCGTGTCTTCGAAAAGACCGACCAGGTATGCCTCGCTAGCCTCCTGCAGGGCCATGACGGCCGAGCTCTGGAAGCGCAGGTCGGTCTTGAAGTCCTGTGCGATTTCACGGACCAGGCGCTGGAAGGGCAGCTTGCGGATGAGCAGCTCGGTGCTCTTCTGGTAACGACGGATCTCACGAAGAGCGACGGTGCCGGGCCTGTAGCGATGAGGCTTCTTCACTCCACCGGTAGCCGGTGCGCTTTTGCGGGCGGCCTTGGTCGCCAGCTGCTTCCTCGGGGCCTTGCCACCGGTCGACTTACGAGCTGTCTGCTTGGTACGCGCCATGGTAACTATGCGAGTTCTCACTGCAAATGTGTCCGATTCGAAAAGCGCGCCCAGCTTTTATTGTGTCGCGGTCGTGCGTTTGGCGGCAGGCCTGTGCTCGTCTCCGATTGGTTGCCGCTCGTGGGCGGAGTTTCGTTCGAGCCCCTTCCGGTTTTATGATTCTTATTTTCGACAGTTTTTTGCGTTAATTCTTCGCACGAGTAACGTTCTCTCACCGTCTTAGGGGTTCCGTTTGGTACACGGTAACGTTGCAATGTGACAGTTGGTCGAGAAACTTACGAATGGTGCGCATCATGCCAAAATGTGCCGGTGACGCCGAGTTACTGCTTGACTAAACAAGGGCGCCCCTTTCGGGGGGCGGCTCATTTCGAGCCCCTTCCGGTTAGGTGTTCAGATAAAATTTCCTCAGGATTTACCGACGTATGTGGTGAATGCCAGTGACAGTTTGCAAGAAGATATTTGAATGCAAGAATCCCAGTTAAGACAACAGACTTGCTGAAGACCCTATGTTAAAATAAACACTAATTAATCACACACAATCTCCAAGTGCACCATTAGCAACTGCCCAAGTAGCGTGTATACGTATTTGTAACCGTTGATCCCATATTACAGTCGACATGTGTTACAGACAAGAGCCTAGACAATTTTAATATTAGACCGACCTGTTATTATATTGATCCACCTAACATTGGACCGGCTTGATATAATTTTACCTGGGTCCACCTTAATGTAATACGGACGCACAGCAGATAAAAGTAAGAAAGCTTTCAACCCTACTAGTATTCGTCGCAATAGCCGTGTTTATGATTGACACAGACTGTTTATTAAGCTACACAAAGTATTACATTCGCCTTTCACAGATACTCGTTTCAGTTATTGTAGTTGTTCCAAATTTACTTCCATACACACTTAGCTTTACGCACTGCACCCATCCTATGTCAGCCCCAGAAAGTGCTGTTTGGACACAACATACCAAAGTGCTATCAATTCAATTGCCACGAACAGTTGTGTAACCATAATTATACTTTACTGCCATAAGGAATTTTTACGAGAAAAATTACCGTTTGGCGTTGAGCGTGTGTCTTTGAAATAGGGGAAATGTGGATAGGCTGTACATGTGTCACTGTGTGCGTCTATGATAAGATCGCTACAAGATGCGGTGGTCAAGTACAGTGCACAAATGCGATACAAGCAATTCTCTTTTGTGAAAATGTGGTTGGCTCTGAAAAGAGCCGTTTGTTGCGGTGCCGCCGACAGGGGGAATTTAACCTCCGAAACCGTACAGGGTGCGGCCCTGACGTTTCAGTGCGTAGACGACGTCCATGGCGGTGACGGTCTTGCGCTTGGCGTGCTCGGTGTAGGTGACGGCATCACGGATGACGTTCTCGAGGAAGACCTTGAGTACACCGCGAGTCTCCTCGTAGATGAGACCAGAGATTCGCTTGACTCCACCACGGCGAGCCAGACGACGGATTGCCGGCTTGGTGATACCCTGGATGTTATCACGCAAAACTTTGCGATGACGCTTAGCGCCACCCTTTCCAAGACCCTTTCCTCCTTTGCCGCGACCAGACATGTTTAGCTTTTCGAAAATAGCTCAACGAATGACTATTCGAGAATCCACCCGCTCTTTATAGCGAAAAGGCGCGGACGGCTTTGTGTGAAGGCGCGGACTTCAGAGTAGAACGACAGGCGAAAACACACACGGACCGCAGAGTAGGATGCTGCTTATCGAGTAAACACGGACCGCGTAGTGATGCGATGCGTTGCCGCAATTTTTTGTGCGCGGTAGATTGCGCGCTTTCAAACTATACCGCCAACAGACCGTTTCCTTTGTGTTTTGTGTAGCGGTGGTTTCAAAGACTTGCTGCAATATTCCTGTTGTACTGCATTATCAATTGTACTTGATTCATTCAAATAAAACACATTCATTCTTCTCTGCCACACATTAGACAGATTTGTTCCGTGCACATTCGACAACCATTCATTGTAAGTGCGTTAGCACATAATCAAGACACTTTGCTACTTTGTTTCAACACCTCTATGATCTACGAATCGATTAACAGCAATTGGGTGTAGCTGTCGGGCTTAATAAAATAAACTATAACCATCGCGCGCGCAATTGGGTTTCCACCGGCGTATTTGGATGGCAATTTGTGATAGTGAGAACGACACGTTCCGCATAATTCAAGTATAAGCGTAAAGACTAATTACAGTCGTGCTAACAAGAAAACGCTAATTCGATAGTCTGCCAACAAAACTGGACATCTTCATTCGATATGGTAGTAACCAGACACAAAAGCAGCTTGACTTCCCGATGTAGTAACTAGGCCCTATCTATTGAAATTGTGTTTTGTAGATTGTTGACAAGTCATAGTGTGACAATAGTGTGATACGTGGACACAATTCGGAGCCAGTTGGTTATCATTGAACTGTGGGACTCGTTGTTTCCTAGTGTTGGGTGGACATGACTCATTAGGAAAGAAAACTACTAACGCAGGTGTGGTGTCGTGCGTGGTAGACAGACATTTCCGATTTTGGTAGGTAATAGGACTTCTTGGTAGCATGGCATTTTCTTAAAAGCAATAAAAAATCCTTAAAGGCATATTTCTTTCTCTTTAAATCTTTCAGGTTGATATCCACTTAGGAATCCTGCAGTTATTAATACAACCCTTGTCTGAATTTAAATGATATGCGTGCCGGGTAAACGGGGAGATGGGAAGAATTTCGAGACAAGAAAGACATGGAATGGATAGTGATCGCCAGCACGAAAACAGACCATTGTGGTTCGGAGCGAAAGGAAACACACAACGCAACACTGCGACAAATAGTCACTACTCTTTTGAGAGAAAATGGTTGGCTCTGAAAAGAGCCGTTTGTTTTCGAAGCGTAACTGCAACGCTTATCGGGTGCTCGTGTACTTGGTGACGGCCTTGGTTCCCTCGCTGACGGCGTGCTTAGCGAGCTCACCGGGCAGCAGCAGACGGACGGCGGTCTGGATCTCGCGGCTCGTGATCGTCGAGCGCTTGTTGTAGTGAGCGAGACGGGAAGACTCGGCGGCGATGCGCTCGAAGATGTCGTTGACGAACGAATTCATGATGCTCATTGCCTTGCTCGAGATACCGGTGTCAGGGTGCACCTGCTTGAGAACCTTGTAGATGTAGATTCCGTAGCTCTCCCTCCTTCGTCGACGGTGCTTCTTGTCACCGCTGCGTGGCGTCTTCGCCTTGCTGACGGCCTTCTTGGCGCCCTTCGATGCTGCTTTAGGAGGCATTTTGTAGTAGTCGTATGAATACACAGAACTGGCGGTGCAGATCAGCCGCGCGGCTTTTATAGCGCGCGCCGTGTGGCGAGGGGGTCGTTACGGTCACGTGGTCGTTGCGAGCGACGAGCGTTTGGCGCGCGTCGCCGCGCGGCGCGGCACGTCGCTGTCGTATAAAAGGACGACGCGGCTGCGTCGACGGCATTCTCTGTTTATCATCAGAACTCTACAATCATGTCTGGACGCGGAAAGGGAGGAAAGGCGAAGGGAAAGTCCAAGACTCGCTCGTCGCGTGCCGGACTTCAGTTCCCCGTCGGCCGTATTCACCGTCATCTGCGCAAGGGCAACTACGCCCAGCGTGTCGGAGCCGGTGCGCCCGTCTACCTGGCCGCCGTCATGGAGTACCTGGCTGCTGAGGTTCTCGAGCTGGCAGGAAACGCCGCCCGCGACAACAAGAAGTCGAGGATCATCCCCCGTCACTTGCAGCTCGCCATCCGCAACGACGAGGAGTTGAACAAGCTGCTGTCCGGCGTCACCATCGCCCAGGGTGGTGTACTGCCCAACATCCAGGCGGTTCTTCTGCCGAAAAAGACCCAGAAGGCCCACTAGACAGCTCTTGTCTGTGAACGAAACACACAAACGGCTCTTTTCAGAGCCAACCATATCCTCAAAGAGGAGTATATGCTACTCGTTGGTGTTGTGTTGTGTTGTTTTTCTCTTCCTCGTCGCTTCGTCTCATTCTCTTGACTAAGCTAGTAGCGGTGTCCTCTTTTATCTATATCTTTGGTAGCTCCTAAAGTTGTAGTCCAAAAATGGAGAAGCCCTTGTCACTTAATAACAATATAGAAACACATGTTTATTATAATTCCCAAGCAATTAACACTCCATTCAGTACTTGCCCCCGCACCACTTGGCGGTCGGTCCCGGCTTGCCAGTTGATGTAAGACCACAATAAGGTGTTCGTCCGCCATTACCCGACCAAAGAGTATCCTATAATTAAAAGCAGCATTAAGCAGGTTGTCGGAATTTCTGTGAGCACATGTGGAGTGAGTAGAAATTATGTTTTCGTGCGGCGTGACATGGGAGCTGTCAAATTATGACAGCTGTCAGTCGGTGCATTTCTGCGTGTTTTAATACAGTTGTCATTTTGTTTGGTGATGTAATCAGGGGCAATCCGTGAGTGGTTTAAGCAGAAATTGAGGGGTGTGAGGTATGAGAGAAGTTTGTGGGAGCATGTGGTATTAAACGTACACGAATGTTTCACTGAACTTCTGTCTATGGGGGATAAATATGCTGTGAAATTGTCAATAACAGATCTCATCAAGATTAGTAGGAAATTAAGGAAAAGTTACAATAGTCGCCTATGGAAAATGCAAATGTGGTCTGACTCCAGTTGCTGGCAAAACCCGCTGCTCTGCAACTGAACAATCACAGTTGTATTACACATAGTGCATAGACTGTGTAATGTTAAGGTGGTAACGCAATACACAACCGACAATTGACACCCTAACTTTAGAACGGCCGAGTTGCATGTTTACAGTGAACGTTGAATGTTGCTCACACATGCCCCTTCGTATAAAATAGCCAATACAATACCGGCTTCTTATGACGTACCCAATTCAGATTCAGATTCAGAATAGTAGTAGTATTACCAAGGTAATGTTTGTAATGCAAAACACGAGCGCAGCATAATAATAATATCAATTTATACAGTGCCGGTATCCGCCACGTGATGGCGCTTTTACATCATTGTGTTCATCAGACACATATAAAATAACAGGTTAAAAAATACTTTTAATGTTAATAAAGCGACATTGTTGATATAATAATACGTAATAATAACTATTCATTATAGTATTAATAAACACGGTAACATAAGCATAAGCATTGAGCTGACACGCCCTATACATATACATTCACTTGCCACGCCCATCTCCCAGACGTATAAAGTATAAGATTTAGAAATAGGTTAACTATAATCTATCTAAACGTAATAACGCATAATAGAGTGTGATGCAATCAACCCAATATACGTTGAAGCCTAATACATAAATGTAACAAGACAATCTTACCAGGCTGCTGGTGATTACTGGCTACTGGGTGCAGAGGCTACGATGTGAATGGTCGCTGGCCCAGGGTATACTACCTCTAGCAATTACACAAAGTTGTCCAGTTTGACCAGTTGGGTGTGACTTGACACTCTAGTGCCCTCTGGTGACCAGCTGCTGGACTTATCCACCAGGGCTACAAGTGGGAATATCAAATGTGCCTCGAATCCACGCATTTGCGTATTGCCATATTTAACCATTCAAGTAAGTTATTTCGACAAGAGAACTTTTACAAGTATAGCTATTTTTATTTTTAAATCGATTCCAATACGCACGCACTATACAACAGAAAGACATGATAAACCTTACTCGCAATATTAGAGATGACTATTTAAAATCTTAGTGTTAATCAATACAACTTGTAGCTCATTTTCGAAGTATATCTCTGGATTATTCAAAGTGTGTCTGTCTGCCTCATCTGAAATCATGCCGGGTGTTCGTACGAGAGTGCGTGCGTGCGTGCGTGCGTGCGTGCGTGCGTGTCGGATGTGTTTTGAAGTCACTGCTGCTGTCGTAGAACATCACAGCAATTAGTAACTAATTGGCTTTGTGATCCGGCATTGTCTCAGCTCTATTGAATAGGTATTGTATAAAGCATTTCTTCGTGTCAGCTTAATTACGCTTTAGCCATTGTTTACATCTCGAGAGCTGTTACCACGCGATACATTGGTCAATTATCAAACCATAGAAACAAACAAACATACACCACTCTCTAAACGCCGGTAAGTTTAGTTACAAGATTCGATTAGATACAACGTCGTACTCTCGTGCGTTGGTCCTAGTTTTGCGTCGGACGTGTGGCGTCATGACGTTACCAAGGAAACATAACTGTGTCTCGCTTTCGTAACGGGACGCGTTTTATTTTATTTACTGATAATTTTAACAGGCCATATTCACATGAACATCTTTTAGTTCATCTCTTAACCACTGCACTCTAATATATTACGCGTCTCTTTATTTTAACTGATATACACAATATACACTGAATTTTATATATTATACCATGCCACTGTATGTATTGTTGCTATTTATTTTATTTGATCAGGTTTTTATTCTCCACCGTGTGTCTTTTATATGTGATTGCACGTATGAATATGTATGTAATGTTTCTTCTCCGGCAACGGAGGCTGAATAAATAATATAATACGGACGTTTTACGTTGCGGCGATACCACACCCGATGTTTGTATGTATGTGCACTCGGGGCGAAATGTGTGTGTTAGCGGCGTGTGTCACGAGGATATAATTATATTGTGCGTCTGAATGTGGCCCTACCTAATGTAATAACTAAGCTCGGATCCTACGTACAAGTGACAAGACTGAAAAAAACTAACACCAAAAACGAAGGTAGCATATTATCTCATGTGAGAAGATGGTTGGCTCTGAAAAGAGCCGTTTGTTTCGTGTGACACGAATGACGCAGCATGCACGTTTAAGCACGCTCGCCACGGATTCGTCGGGCCAGCTGGATGTCTTTCGGCATGATGGTGACTCGCTTGGCGTGGATGGCGCACAAGTTCGTGTCTTCGAAAAGACCGACCAGGTATGCCTCGCTAGCCTCCTGCAGGGCCATGACGGCCGAGCTCTGGAAGCGCAGGTCGGTCTTGAAGTCCTGTGCGATTTCACGGACCAGGCGCTGGAAGGGCAGCTTGCGGATGAGCAGCTCGGTGCTCTTCTGGTAACGACGGATCTCACGAAGAGCGACGGTGCCGGGCCTGTAGCGATGAGGCTTCTTCACTCCACCGGTAGCCGGTGCGCTTTTGCGGGCGGCCTTGGTCGCCAGCTGCTTCCTCGGGGCCTTGCCACCGGTCGACTTACGAGCTGTCTGCTTGGTACGCGCCATGGTAACTATGCGAGTTCTCACTGCAAATGTGTCCGATTCGAAAAGCGCGCCCAGCTTTTATTGTGTCGCGGTCGTGCGTTTGGCGGCAGGCCTGTGCTCGTCTCCGATTGGTTGCCGCTCGTGGGCGGAGTTTCGTTCGAGCCCCTTCCGGTTTTATGATTCTTATTTTCGACAGTTTTTTGCGTTAATTCTTCGCACGAGTAACGTTCTCTCACCGTCTTAGGGGTTCCGTTTGGTACACGGTAACGTTGCAATGTGACAGTTGGTCGAGAAACTTACGAATGGTGCGCATCATGCCAAAATGTGCCGGTGACGCCGAGTTACTGCTTGACTAAACAAGGGCGCCCCTTTCGGGGGGCGGCTCATTTCGAGCCCCTTCCGGTTAGGTGTTCAGATAAAATTTCCTCAGGATTTACCGACGTATGTGGTGAATGCCAGTGACAGTTTGCAAGAAGATATTTGAATGCAAGAATCCCAGTTAAGACAACAGACTTGCTGAAGACCCTATGTTAAAATAAACACTAATTAATCACACACAATCTCCAAGTGCACCATTAGCAACTGCCCAAGTAGCGTGTATACGTATTTGTAACCGTTGATCCCATATTACAGTCGACATGTGTTACAGACAAGAGCCTAGACAATTTTAATATTAGACCGACCTGTTATTATATTGATCCACCTAACATTGGACCGGCTTGATATAATTTTACCTGGGTCCACCTTAATGTAATACGGACGCACAGCAGATAAAAGTAAGAAAGCTTTCAACCCTACTAGTATTCGTCGCAATAGCCGTGTTTATGATTGACACAGACTGTTTATTAAGCTACACAAAGTATTACATTCGCCTTTCACAGATACTCGTTTCAGTTATTGTAGTTGTTCCAAATTTACTTCCATACACACTTAGCTTTACGCACTGCACCCATCCTATGTCAGCCCCAGAAAGTGCTGTTTGGACACAACATACCAAAGTGCTATCAATTCAATTGCCACGAACAGTTGTGTAACCACAATTATACTTTACTGCCATAAGGAATTTTTACGAGAAAAATTACCGTTTGGCGTTGAGCGTGTGTCTTTGAAATAGGGGAAATGTGGATAGGCTGTACATGTGTCACTGTGTGCGTCTATGATAAGATCGCTACAAGATGCGGTGGTCAAGTACAGTGCACAAATGCGATACAAGCAATTCTCTTTTGTGAAAATGTGGTTGGCTCTGAAAAGAGCCGTTTGTTGCGGTGCCGCCGACAGGGGGAATTTAACCTCCGAAACCGTACAGGGTGCGGCCCTGACGTTTCAGTGCGTAGACGACGTCCATGGCGGTGACGGTCTTGCGCTTGGCGTGCTCGGTGTAGGTGACGGCATCACGGATGACGTTCTCGAGGAAGACCTTGAGTACACCGCGAGTCTCCTCGTAGATGAGACCAGAGATTCGCTTGACTCCACCACGGCGAGCCAGACGACGGATTGCCGGCTTGGTGATACCCTGGATGTTATCACGCAAAACTTTGCGATGACGCTTAGCGCCACCCTTTCCAAGACCCTTTCCTCCTTTGCCGCGACCAGACATGTTTAGCTTTTCGAAAATAGCTCAACGAATGACTATTCGAGAATCCACCCGCTCTTTATAGCGAAAAGGCGCGGACGGCTTTGTGTGAAGGCGCGGACTTCAGAGTAGAACGACAGGCGAAAACACACACGGACCGCAGAGTAGGATGCTGCTTATCGAGTAAACACGGACCGCGTAGTGATGCGATGCGTTGCCGCAATTTTTTGTGCGCGGTAGATTGCGCGCTTTCAAACTATACCGCCAACAGACCGTTTCCTTTGTGTTTTGTGTAGCGGTGGTTTCAAAGACTTGCTGCAATATTCCTGTTGTACTGCATTATCAATTGTACTTGATTCATTCAAATAAAACACATTCATTCTTCTCTGCCACACATTAGACAGATTTGTTCCGTGCACATTCGACAACCATTCATTGTAAGTGCGTTAGCACATAATCAAGACACTTTGCTACTTTGTTTCAACACCTCTATGATCTACGAATCGATTAACAGCAATTGGGTGTAGCTGTCGGGCTTAATAAAATAAACTATAACCATCGCGCGCGCAATTGGGTTTCCACCGGCGTATTTGGATGGCAATTTGTGATAGTGAGAACGACACGTTCCGCATAATTCAAGTATAAGCGTAAAGACTAATTACAGTCGTGCTAACAAGAAAACGCTAATTCGATAGTCTGCCAACAAAACTGGACATCTTCATTCGATATGGTAGTAACCAGACACAAAAGCAGCTTGACTTCCCGATGTAGTAACTAGGCCCTATCTATTGAAATTGTGTTTTGTAGATTGTTGACAAGTCATAGTGTGACAATAGTGTGATACGTGGACACAATTCGGAGCCAGTTGGTTATCATTGAACTGTGGGACTCGTTGTTTCCTAGTGTTGGGTGGACATGACTCATTAGGAAAGAAAACTACTAACGCAGGTGTGGTGTCGTGCGTGGTAGACAGACATTTCCGATTTTGGTAGGTAATAGGACTTCTTGGTAGCATGGCATTTTCTTAAAAGCAATAAAAAATCCTTAAAGGCATATTTCTTTCTCTTTAAATCTTTCAGGTTGATATCCACTTAGGAATCCTGCAGTTATTAATACAACCCTTGTCTGAATTTAAATGATATGCGTGCCGGGTAAACGGGGAGATGGGAAGAATTTCGAGACAAGAAAGACATGGAATGGATAGTGATCGCCAGCACGAAAACAGACCATTGTGGTTCGGAGCGAAAGGAAACACACAACGCAACACTGCGACAAATAGTCACTACTCTTTTGAGAGAAAATGGTTGGCTCTGAAAAGAGCCGTTTGTTTTCGAAGCGTAACTGCAACGCTTATCGGGTGCTCGTGTACTTGGTGACGGCCTTGGTTCCCTCGCTGACGGCGTGCTTAGCGAGCTCACCGGGCAGCAGCAGACGGACGGCGGTCTGGATCTCGCGGCTCGTGATCGTCGAGCGCTTGTTGTAGTGAGCGAGACGGGAAGACTCGGCGGCGATGCGCTCGAAGATGTCGTTGACGAACGAATTCATGATGCTCATTGCCTTGCTCGAGATACCGGTGTCAGGGTGCACCTGCTTGAGAACCTTGTAGATGTAGATTCCGTAGCTCTCCCTCCTTCGTCGACGGTGTTTCTTGTCACCGCTGCGTGGCGTCTTCGCCTTGCTGACGGCCTTCTTGGCGCCCTTCGATGCTGCTTTAGGAGGCATTTTGTAGTAGTCGTATGAATACACAGAACTGGCGGTGCAGATCAGCCGCGCGGCTTTTATAGCGCGCGCCGTGTGGCGAGGGGGTCGTTACGGTCACGTGGTCGTTGCGAGCGACGAGCGTTTGGCGCGCGTCGCCGCGCGGCGCGGCACGTCGCTGTCGTATAAAAGGACGACGCGGCTGCGTCGACGGCATTCTCTGTTTATCATCAGAACTCTACAATCATGTCTGGACGCGGAAAGGGAGGAAAGGCGAAGGGAAAGTCCAAGACTCGCTCGTCGCGTGCCGGACTTCAGTTCCCCGTCGGCCGTATTCACCGTCATCTGCGCAAGGGCAACTACGCCCAGCGTGTCGGAGCCGGTGCGCCCGTCTACCTGGCCGCCGTCATGGAGTACCTGGCTGCTGAGGTTCTCGAGCTGGCAGGAAACGCCGCCCGCGACAACAAGAAGTCGAGGATCATCCCCCGTCACTTGCAGCTCGCCATCCGCAACGACGAGGAGTTGAACAAGCTGCTGTCCGGCGTCACCATCGCCCAGGGTGGTGTACTGCCCAACATCCAGGCGGTTCTTCTGCCGAAAAAGACCCAGAAGGCCCACTAGACAGCTCTTGTCTGTGAACGAAACACACAAACGGCTCTTTTCAGAGCCAACCATATCCTCAAAGAGGAGTATATGCTACTCGTTGGTGTTGTGTTGTGTTGTTTTTCTCTTCCTCGTCGCTTCGTCTCATTCTCTTGACTAAGCTAGTAGCGGTGTCCTCTTTTATCTATATCTTTGGTAGCTCCTAAAGTTGTAGTCCAAAAATGGAGAAGCCCTTGTCACTTAATAACAATATAGAAACACATGTTTATTATAATTCCCAAGCAATTAACACTCCATTCAGTACTTGCCCCCGCACCACTTGGCGGTCGGTCCCGGCTTGCCAGTTGATGTAAGACCACAATAAGGTGTTCGTCCGCCATTACCCGACCAAAGAGTATCCTATAATTAAAAGCAGCATTAAGCAGGTTGTCGGAATTTCTGTGAGCACATGTGGAGTGAGTAGAAATTATGTTTTCGTGCGGCGTGACATGGGAGCTGTCAAATTATGACAGCTGTCAGTCGGTGCATTTCTGCGTGTTTTAATACAGTTGTCATTTTGTTTGGTGATGTAATCAGGGGCAATCCGTGAGTGGTTTAAGCAGAAATTGAGGGGTGTGAGGTATGAGAGAAGTTTGTGGGAGCATGTGGTATTAAACGTACACGAATGTTTCACTGAACTTCTGTCTATGGGGGATAAATATGCTGTGAAATTGTCAATAACAGATCTCATCAAGATTAGTAGGAAATTAAGGAAAAGTTACAATAGTCGCCTATGGAAAATGCAAATGTGGTCTGACTCCAGTTGCTGGCAAAACCCGCTGCTCTGCAACTGAACAATCACAGTTGTATTACACATAGTGCATAGACTGTGTAATGTTAAGGTGGTAACGCAATACACAACCGACAATTGACACCCTAACTTTAGAACGGCCGAGTTGCATGTTTACAGTGAACGTTGAATGTTGCTCACACATGCCCCTTCGTATAAAATAGCCAATACAATACCGGCTTCTTATGACGTACCCAATTCAGATTCAGATTCAGAATAGTAGTAGTATTACCAAGGTAATGTTTGTAATGCAAAACACGAGCGCAGCATAATAATAATATCAATTTATACAGTGCCGGTATCCGCCACGTGATGGCGCTTTTACATCATTGTGTTCATCAGACACATATAAAATAACAGGTTAAAAAATACTTTTAATGTTAATAAAGCGACATTGTTGATATAATAATACGTAATAATAACTATTCATTATAGTATTAATAAACACGGTAACATAAGCATAAGCATTGAGCTGACACGCCCTATACATATACATTCACTTGCCACGCCCATCTCCCAGACGTATAAAGTATAAGATTTAGAAATAGGTTAACTATAATCTATCTAAACGTAATAACGCATAATAGAGTGTGATGCAATCAACCCAATATACGTTGAAGCCTAATACATAAATGTAACAAGACAATCTTACCAGGCTGCTGGTGATTACTGGCTACTGGGTGCAGAGGCTACGATGTGAATGGTCGCTGGCCCAGGGTATACTACCTCTAGCAATTACACAAAGTTGTCCAGTTTGACCAGTTGGGTGTGACTTGACACTCTAGTGCCCTCTGGTGACCAGCTGCTGGACTTATCCACCAGGGCTACAAGTGGGAATATCAAATGTGCCTCGAATCCACGCATTTGCGTATTGCCATATTTAACCATTCAAGTAAGTTATTTCGACAAGAGAACTTTTACAAGTATAGCTATTTTTATTTTTAAATCGATTCCAATACGCACGCACTATACAACAGAAAGACATGATAAACCTTACTCGCAATATTAGAGATGACTATTTAAAATCTTAGTGTTAATCAATACAACTTGTAGCTCATTTTCGAAGTATATCTCTGGATTATTCAAAGTGTGTCTGTCTGCCTCATCTGAAATCATGCCGGGTGTTCGTACGAGAGTGCGTGCGTGCGTGCGTGCGTGCGTGCGTGTCGGATGTGTTTTGAAGTCACTGCTGCTGTCGTAGAACATCACAGCAATTAGTAACTAATTGGCTTTGTGATCCGGCATTGTCTCAGCTCTATTGAATAGGTATTGTATAAAGCATTTCTTCGTGTCAGCTTAATTACGCTTTAGCCATTGTTTACATCTCGAGAGCTGTTACCACGCGATACATTGGTCAATTATCAAACCATAGAAACAAACAAACATACACCACTCTCTAAACGCCGGTAAGTTTAGTTACAAGATTCGATTAGATACAACGTCGTACTCTCGTGCGTTGGTCCTAGTTTTGCGTCGGACGTGTGGCGTCATGACGTTACCAAGGAAACATAACTGTGTCTCGCTTTCGTAACGGGACGCGTTTTATTTTATTTACTGATAATTTTAACAGGCCATATTCACATGAACATCTTTTAGTTCATCTCTTAACCACTGCACTCTAATATATTACGCGTCTCTTTATTTTAACTGATATACACAATATACACTGAATTTTATATATTATACCATGCCACTGTATGTATTGTTGCTATTTATTTTATTTGATCAGGTTTTTATTCTCCACCGTGTGTCTTTTATATGTGATTGCACGTATGAATATGTATGTAATGTTTCTTCTCCGGCAACGGAGGCTGAATAAATAATATAATACGGACGTTTTACGTTGCGGCGATACCACACCCGATGTTTGTATGTATGTGCACTCGGGGCGAAATGTGTGTGTTAGCGGCGTGTGTCACGAGGATATAATTATATTGTGCGTCTGAATGTGGCCCTACCTAATGTAATAACTAAGCTCGGATCCTACGTACAAGTGACAAGACTGAAAAAAACTAACACCAAAAACGAAGGTAGCATATTATCTCATGTGAGAAGATGGTTGGCTCTGAAAAGAGCCGTTTGTTTCGTGTGACACGAATGACGCAGCATGCACGTTTAAGCACGCTCGCCACGGATTCGTCGGGCCAGCTGGATGTCTTTCGGCATGATGGTGACTCGCTTGGCGTGGATGGCGCACAAGTTCGTGTCTTCGAAAAGACCGACCAGGTATGCCTCGCTAGCCTCCTGCAGGGCCATGACGGCCGAGCTCTGGAAGCGCAGGTCGGTCTTGAAGTCCTGTGCGATTTCACGGACCAGGCGCTGGAAGGGCAGCTTGCGGATGAGCAGCTCGGTGCTCTTCTGGTAACGACGGATCTCACGAAGAGCGACGGTGCCGGGCCTGTAGCGATGAGGCTTCTTCACTCCACCGGTAGCCGGTGCGCTTTTGCGGGCGGCCTTGGTCGCCAGCTGCTTCCTCGGGGCCTTGCCACCGGTCGACTTACGAGCTGTCTGCTTGGTACGCGCCATGGTAACTATGCGAGTTCTCACTGCAAATGTGTCCGATTCGAAAAGCGCGCCCAGCTTTTATTGTGTCGCGGTCGTGCGTTTGGCGGCAGGCCTGTGCTCGTCTCCGATTGGTTGCCGCTCGTGGGCGGAGTTTCGTTCGAGCCCCTTCCGGTTTTATGATTCTTATTTTCGACAGTTTTTTGCGTTAATTCTTCGCACGAGTAACGTTCTCTCACCGTCTTAGGGGTTCCGTTTGGTACACGGTAACGTTGCAATGTGACAGTTGGTCGAGAAACTTACGAATGGTGCGCATCATGCCAAAATGTGCCGGTGACGCCGAGTTACTGCTTGACTAAACAAGGGCGCCCCTTTCGGGGGGCGGCTCATTTCGAGCCCCTTCCGGTTAGGTGTTCAGATAAAATTTCCTCAGGATTTACCGACGTATGTGGTGAATGCCAGTGACAGTTTGCAAGAAGATATTTGAATGCAAGAATCCCAGTTAAGACAACAGACTTGCTGAAGACCCTATGTTAAAATAAACACTAATTAATCACACACAATCTCCAAGTGCACCATTAGCAACTGCCCAAGTAGCGTGTATACGTATTTGTAACCGTTGATCCCATATTACAGTCGACATGTGTTACAGACAAGAGCCTAGACAATTTTAATATTAGACCGACCTGTTATTATATTGATCCACCTAACATTGGACCGGCTTGATATAATTTTACCTGGGTCCACCTTAATGTAATACGGACGCACAGCAGATAAAAGTAAGAAAGCTTTCAACCCTACTAGTATTCGTCGCAATAGCCGTGTTTATGATTGACACAGACTGTTTATTAAGCTACACAAAGTATTACATTCGCCTTTCACAGATACTCGTTTCAGTTATTGTAGTTGTTCCAAATTTACTTCCATACACACTTAGCTTTACGCACTGCACCCATCCTATGTCAGCCCCAGAAAGTGCTGTTTGGACACAACATACCAAAGTGCTATCAATTCAATTGCCACGAACAGTTGTGTAACCATAATTATACTTTACTGCCATAAGGAATTTTTACGAGAAAAATTACCGTTTGGCGTTGAGCGTGTGTCTTTGAAATAGGGGAAATGTGGATAGGCTGTACATGTGTCACTGTGTGCGTCTATGATAAGATCGCTACAAGATGCGGTGGTCAAGTACAGTGCACAAATGCGATACAAGCAATTCTCTTTTGTGAAAATGTGGTTGGCTCTGAAAAGAGCCGTTTGTTGCGGTGCCGCCGACAGGGGGAATTTAACCTCCGAAACCGTACAGGGTGCGGCCCTGACGTTTCAGTGCGTAGACGACGTCCATGGCGGTGACGGTCTTGCGCTTGGCGTGCTCGGTGTAGGTGACGGCATCACGGATGACGTTCTCGAGGAAGACCTTGAGTACACCGCGAGTCTCCTCGTAGATGAGACCAGAGATTCGCTTGACTCCACCACGGCGAGCCAGACGACGGATTGCCGGCTTGGTGATACCCTGGATGTTATCACGCAAAACTTTGCGATGACGCTTAGCGCCACCCTTTCCAAGACCCTTTCCTCCTTTGCCGCGACCAGACATGTTTAGCTTTTCGAAAATAGCTCAACGAATGACTATTCGAGAATCCACCCGCTCTTTATAGCGAAAAGGCGCGGACGGCTTTGTGTGAAGGCGCGGACTTCAGAGTAGAACGACAGGCGAAAACACACACGGACCGCAGAGTAGGATGCTGCTTATCGAGTAAACACGGACCGCGTAGTGATGCGATGCGTTGCCGCAATTTTTTGTGCGCGGTAGATTGCGCGCTTTCAAACTATACCGCCAACAGACCGTTTCCTTTGTGTTTTGTGTAGCGGTGGTTTCAAAGACTTGCTGCAATATTCCTGTTGTACTGCATTATCAATTGTACTTGATTCATTCAAATAAAACACATTCATTCTTCTCTGCCACACATTAGACAGATTTGTTCCGTGCACATTCGACAACCATTCATTGTAAGTGCGTTAGCACATAATCAAGACACTTTGCTACTTTGTTTCAACACCTCTATGATCTACGAATCGATTAACAGCAATTGGGTGTAGCTGTCGGGCTTAATAAAATAAACTATAACCATCGCGCGCGCAATTGGGTTTCCACCGGCGTATTTGGATGGCAATTTGTGATAGTGAGAACGACACGTTCCGCATAATTCAAGTATAAGCGTAAAGACTAATTACAGTCGTGCTAACAAGAAAACGCTAATTCGATAGTCTGCCAACAAAACTGGACATCTTCATTCGATATGGTAGTAACCAGACACAAAAGCAGCTTGACTTCCCGATGTAGTAACTAGGCCCTATCTATTGAAATTGTGTTTTGTAGATTGTTGACAAGTCATAGTGTGACAATAGTGTGATACGTGGACACAATTCGGAGCCAGTTGGTTATCATTGAACTGTGGGACTCGTTGTTTCCTAGTGTTGGGTGGACATGACTCATTAGGAAAGAAAACTACTAACGCAGGTGTGGTGTCGTGCGTGGTAGACAGACATTTCCGATTTTGGTAGGTAATAGGACTTCTTGGTAGCATGGCATTTTCTTAAAAGCAATAAAAAATCCTTAAAGGCATATTTCTTTCTCTTTAAATCTTTCAGGTTGATATCCACTTAGGAATCCTGCAGTTATTAATACAACCCTTGTCTGAATTTAAATGATATGCGTGCCGGGTAAACGGGGAGATGGGAAGAATTTCGAGACAAGAAAGACATGGAATGGATAGTGATCGCCAGCACGAAAACAGACCATTGTGGTTCGGAGCGAAAGGAAACACACAACGCAACACTGCGACAAATAGTCACTACTCTTTTGAGAGAAAATGGTTGGCTCTGAAAAGAGCCGTTTGTTTTCGAAGCGTAACTGCAACGCTTATCGGGTGCTCGTGTACTTGGTGACGGCCTTGGTTCCCTCGCTGACGGCGTGCTTAGCGAGCTCACCGGGCAGCAGCAGACGGACGGCGGTCTGGATCTCGCGGCTCGTGATCGTCGAGCGCTTGTTGTAGTGAGCGAGACGGGAAGACTCGGCGGCGATGCGCTCGAAGATGTCGTTGACGAACGAATTCATGATGCTCATTGCCTTGCTCGAGATACCGGTGTCAGGGTGCACCTGCTTGAGAACCTTGTAGATGTAGATTCCGTAGCTCTCCCTCCTTCGTCGACGGTGCTTCTTGTCACCGCTGCGTGGCGTCTTCGCCTTGCTGACGGCCTTCTTGGCGCCCTTCGATGCTGCTTTAGGAGGCATTTTGTAGTAGTCGTATGAATACACAGAACTGGCGGTGCAGATCAGCCGCGCGGCTTTTATAGCGCGCGCCGTGTGGCGAGGGGGTCGTTACGGTCACGTGGTCGTTGCGAGCGACGAGCGTTTGGCGCGCGTCGCCGCGCGGCGCGGCACGTCGCTGTCGTATAAAAGGACGACGCGGCTGCGTCGACGGCATTCTCTGTTTATCATCAGAACTCTACAATCATGTCTGGACGCGGAAAGGGAGGAAAGGCGAAGGGAAAGTCCAAGACTCGCTCGTCGCGTGCCGGACTTCAGTTCCCCGTCGGCCGTATTCACCGTCATCTGCGCAAGGGCAACTACGCCCAGCGTGTCGGAGCCGGTGCGCCCGTCTACCTGGCCGCCGTCATGGAGTACCTGGCTGCTGAGGTTCTCGAGCTGGCAGGAAACGCCGCCCGCGACAACAAGAAGTCGAGGATCATCCCCCGTCACTTGCAGCTCGCCATCCGCAACGACGAGGAGTTGAACAAGCTGCTGTCCGGCGTCACCATCGCCCAGGGTGGTGTACTGCCCAACATCCAGGCGGTTCTTCTGCCGAAAAAGACCCAGAAGGCCCACTAGACAGCTCTTGTCTGTGAACGAAACACACAAACGGCTCTTTTCAGAGCCAACCATATCCTCAAAGAGGAGTATATGCTACTCGTTGGTGTTGTGTTGTGTTGTTTTTCTCTTCCTCGTCGCTTCGTCTCATTCTCTTGACTAAGCTAGTAGCGGTGTCCTCTTTTATCTATATCTTTGGTAGCTCCTAAAGTTGTAGTCCAAAAATGGAGAAGCCCTTGTCACTTAATAACAATATAGAAACACATGTTTATTATAATTCCCAAGCAATTAACACTCCATTCAGTACTTGCCCCCGCACCACTTGGCGGTCGGTCCCGGCTTGCCAGTTGATGTAAGACCACAATAAGGTGTTCGTCCGCCATTACCCGACCAAAGAGTATCCTATAATTAAAAGCAGCATTAAGCAGGTTGTCGGAATTTCTGTGAGCACATGTGGAGTGAGTAGAAATTATGTTTTCGTGCGGCGTGACATGGGAGCTGTCAAATTATGACAGCTGTCAGTCGGTGCATTTCTGCGTGTTTTAATACAGTTGTCATTTTGTTTGGTGATGTAATCAGGGGCAATCCGTGAGTGGTTTAAGCAGAAATTGAGGGGTGTGAGGTATGAGAGAAGTTTGTGGGAGCATGTGGTATTAAACGTACACGAATGTTTCACTGAACTTCTGTCTATGGGGGATAAATATGCTGTGAAATTGTCAATAACAGATCTCATCAAGATTAGTAGGAAATTAAGGAAAAGTTACAATAGTCGCCTATGGAAAATGCAAATGTGGTCTGACTCCAGTTGCTGGCAAAACCCGCTGCTCTGCAACTGAACAATCACAGTTGTATTACACATAGTGCATAGACTGTGTAATGTTAAGGTGGTAACGCAATACACAACCGACAATTGACACCCTAACTTTAGAACGGCCGAGTTGCATGTTTACAGTGAACGTTGAATGTTGCTCACACATGCCCCTTCGTATAAAATAGCCAATACAATACCGGCTTCTTATGACGTACCCAATTCAGATTCAGATTCAGAATAGTAGTAGTATTACCAAGGTAATGTTTGTAATGCAAAACACGAGCGCAGCATAATAATAATATCAATTTATACAGTGCCGGTATCCGCCACGTGATGGCGCTTTTACATCATTGTGTTCATCAGACACATATAAAATAACAGGTTAAAAAATACTTTTAATGTTAATAAAGCGACATTGTTGATATAATAATACGTAATAATAACTATTCATTATAGTATTAATAAACACGGTAACATAAGCATAAGCATTGAGCTGACACGCCCTATACATATACATTCACTTGCCACGCCCATCTCCCAGACGTATAAAGTATAAGATTTAGAAATAGGTTAACTATAATCTATCTAAACGTAATAACGCATAATAGAGTGTGATGCAATCAACCCAATATACGTTGAAGCCTAATACATAAATGTAACAAGACAATCTTACCAGGCTGCTGGTGATTACTGGCTACTGGGTGCAGAGGCTACGATGTGAATGGTCGCTGGCCCAGGGTATACTACCTCTAGCAATTACACAAAGTTGTCCAGTTTGACCAGTTGGGTGTGACTTGACACTCTAGTGCCCTCTGGTGACCAGCTGCTGGACTTATCCACCAGGGCTACAAGTGGGAATATCAAATGTGCCTCGAATCCACGCATTTGCGTATTGCCATATTTAACCATTCAAGTAAGTTATTTCGACAAGAGAACTTTTACAAGTATAGCTATTTTTATTTTTAAATCGATTCCAATACGCACGCACTATACAACAGAAAGACATGATAAACCTTACTCGCAATATTAGAGATGACTATTTAAAATCTTAGTGTTAATCAATACAACTTGTAGCTCATTTTCGAAGTATATCTCTGGATTATTCAAAGTGTGTCTGTCTGCCTCATCTGAAATCATGCCGGGTGTTCGTACGAGAGTGCGTGCGTGCGTGCGTGCGTGCGTGCGTGCGTGTCGGATGTGTTTTGAAGTCACTGCTGCTGTCGTAGAACATCACAGCAATTAGTAACTAATTGGCTTTGTGATCCGGCATTGTCTCAGCTCTATTGAATAGGTATTGTATAAAGCATTTCTTCGTGTCAGCTTAATTACGCTTTAGCCATTGTTTACATCTCGAGAGCTGTTACCACGCGATACATTGGTCAATTATCAAACCATAGAAACAAACAAACATACACCACTCTCTAAACGCCGGTAAGTTTAGTTACAAGATTCGATTAGATACAACGTCGTACTCTCGTGCGTTGGTCCTAGTTTTGCGTCGGACGTGTGGCGTCATGACGTTACCAAGGAAACATAACTGTGTCTCGCTTTCGTAACGGGACGCGTTTTATTTTATTTACTGATAATTTTAACAGGCCATATTCACATGAACATCTTTTAGTTCATCTCTTAACCACTTTAGTTCATCTTGAACACTTCCAGAAGCTACTCAACGTCCCTGGCGACATAGATCACGAAGCTCTGGACAACATCCCGCAGCGCATTATCAAGACAAGCCTCGATGAGATTCCAACTATGGATGAGATGGCTAGAGCAATCGCCGGCCTGAAAGATGGCAAAGCACCTGGAGGAGATGGAATTCCTGCAGAAGTATGGAAGCACGGAGGAGAAAATCTGTTCAGCAGACTGCACCAACTAATCACCAATGCCTGGGAGGTGGGTTCTGTACCACAAGCATGGAAGGATGCCAGCATTGTAACCATCTACAAGAAAGGTGATCGAACAGACTGTGGGAACTATAGAGGAATCTCTCTTCTTTCCATAGCGGGCAAGATCTTCGCGAAGATCCTCCTCAACAGACTATCTACTCACATAACACCAGAGGTAGTTCCGGAGACACAATGTGGCTTCAGAGGTAACCGGAGCACCGTGGATATGATATTTTGTCTCCGACAACTACAAGAAAAGTGCATTGAGCAGGACCGACCACTGTACATGGTATTTGTCGACTTCAGCAAGGCGTTTGATACAGTTGGGAGGACCGGGCTATGGCAGCTACTGAGGAAGTATGGCTGCCCAGAGAAGTTCACAACAATGATCGAGGCACTACATACTGGAATGATGGCAAAAGTTAGTGTTGAAGGAGAAGTCTCGGAATCGTTCAGTGTCACAAATGGGGTCAAGCAAGGTTGTGTACTGGCCCCCACGCTCTTCTCCATCTTCCTATCAGCAATGCTCGACGAGGCTTTCCGAGACATGGGGGATGGCATCTACATACAGTCCAGACAGAACGCTGACCTATTCAACGTCGCACACTTCAGAGCAAAGACCAAGACTACTCGGATACTGATGAGAGAGCTGCTATTCGCAGATGACAGTGCACTGGTTGCACACTCTGCTGAAGAGATGCAGAAAATAGTGGATGCTTTCTCCGATGCGTCAAAGAAGTTCGGCCTGAAGATTAACATCAAGAAGACCGAGGTGCTGTACCAATCCAACTCTACAAGAACCCGAGAGGAGGATATCATGGTTGATGGAAACAAGCTGAACTCTGTTCTAGAATTCACCTACCTCGGAAGCACTATATCAAGTGATGGATGCATTGACGACGAAATACAGAGGAGGATGGCCAAGGCTAGTGCATCTTTCGGCCGACTACGCCAGAGACTCTGGAACAACCACCATGTGTCCATGCGGGTTAAAGGCAAGATATACCGTGCAATCGTGCTGTCCACCCTCCTATACGGAGCTGAGGCCTGGACAGTGTACAGACGACAGGTTAAAAAGCTACATGCCTTCATGATGCGACATCTGCGTTCGATCATGAGGATAACCTGGATGGACAAAGTGACAAACAAGGAAATACTAGAACGAACAGGGCTGCCATCTATGGAAGATCTTCTGATCAGAAAGAATCTCCGGTGGACTGGACACCTCATGAGGATGTCACCAGACAGGCTACCGAAGCAGGTTCTCTACTCTCAACTGTCTTCTGGTCAGAGAAAGAGAGGGCGCCCTCGTCTCCGGTTCAAAGATACCATCAAGAGAAACCTAAAGATGAGAGACATAAAGATCGACTCCTGGACATCACTCTCACAGCAGAGAGACAAATGGAGAGCAAGAGTCAAGTGATGGAAGCAGTCTTTGTCGCTTCGCGACCGACAGCACGATGATGATAACCACTGCACTCTAATATATTACGCGTCTCTTTATTTTAACTGATATACACAATATACACTGAATTTTATATATTATGCCATGCCACTGTATGTATTGTTGCTATTTATTTTATTTGATCAGGTTTTTATTCTCCACCGTGTGTCTTTTATATGTGATTGCACGTATGAATATGTATGTAATGTTTCTTCTCCGGCAACGGAGGCTGAATAAATAATATAATACGGACGTTTTACGTTGCGGCGATACCACACCCGATGTTTGTATGTATGTGCACTCGGGGCGAAATGTGTGTGTTAGCGGCGTGTGTCACGAGGATATAATTATATTGTGCGTCTGAATGTGGCCCTACCTAATGTAATAACTAAGCTCGGATCCTACGTACAAGTGACAAGACTGAAAAAAACTAACACCAAAAACGAAGGTAGCATATTATCTCATGTGAGAAGATGGTTGGCTCTGAAAAGAGCCGTTTGTTTCGTGTGACACGAATGACGCAGCATGCACGTTTAAGCACGCTCGCCACGGATTCGTCGGGCCAGCTGGATGTCTTTCGGCATGATGGTGACTCGCTTGGCGTGGATGGCGCACAAGTTCGTGTCTTCGAAAAGACCGACCAGGTATGCCTCGCTAGCCTCCTGCAGGGCCATGACGGCCGAGCTCTGGAAGCGCAGGTCGGTCTTGAAGTCCTGTGCGATTTCACGGACCAGGCGCTGGAAGGGCAGCTTGCGGATGAGCAGCTCGGTGCTCTTCTGGTAACGACGGATCTCACGAAGAGCGACGGTGCCGGGCCTGTAGCGATGAGGCTTCTTCACTCCACCGGTAGCCGGTGCGCTTTTGCGGGCGGCCTTGGTCGCCAGCTGCTTCCTCGGGGCCTTGCCACCGGTCGACTTACGAGCTGTCTGCTTGGTACGCGCCATGGTAACTATGCGAGTTCTCACTGCAAATGTGTCCGATTCGAAAAGCGCGCCCAGCTTTTATTGTGTCGCGGTCGTGCGTTTGGCGGCAGGCCTGTGCTCGTCTCCGATTGGTTGCCGCTCGTGGGCGGAGTTTCGTTCGAGCCCCTTCCGGTTTTATGATTCTTATTTTCGACAGTTTTTTGCGTTAATTCTTCGCACGAGTAACGTTCTCTCACCGTCTTAGGGGTTCCGTTTGGTACACGGTAACGTTGCAATGTGACAGTTGGTCGAGAAACTTACGAATGGTGCGCATCATGCCAAAATGTGCCGGTGACGCCGAGTTACTGCTTGACTAAACAAGGGCGCCCCTTTCGGGGGGCGGCTCATTTCGAGCCCCTTCCGGTTAGGTGTTCAGATAAAATTTCCTCAGGATTTACCGACGTATGTGGTGAATGCCAGTGACAGTTTGCAAGAAGATATTTGAATGCAAGAATCCCAGTTAAGACAACAGACTTGCTGAAGACCCTATGTTAAAATAAACACTAATTAATCACACACAATCTCCAAGTGCACCATTAGCAACTGCCCAAGTAGCGTGTATACGTATTTGTAACCGTTGATCCCATATTACAGTCGACATGTGTTACAGACAAGAGCCTAGACAATTTTAATATTAGACCGACCTGTTATTATATTGATCCACCTAACATTGGACCGGCTTGATATAATTTTACCTGGGTCCACCTTAATGTAATACGGACGCACAGCAGATAAAAGTAAGAAAGCTTTCAACCCTACTAGTATTCGTCGCAATAGCCGTGTTTATGATTGACACAGACTGTTTATTAAGCTACACAAAGTATTACATTCGCCTTTCACAGATACTCGTTTCAGTTATTGTAGTTGTTCCAAATTTACTTCCATACACACTTAGCTTTACGCACTGCACCCATCCTATGTCAGCCCCAGAAAGTGCTGTTTGGACACAACATACCAAAGTGCTATCAATTCAATTGCCACGAACAGTTGTGTAACCATAATTATACTTTACTGCCATAAGGAATTTTTACGAGAAAAATTACCGTTTGGCGTTGAGCGTGTGTCTTTGAAATAGGGGAAATGTGGATAGGCTGTACATGTGTCACTGTGTGCGTCTATGATAAGATCGCTACAAGATGCGGTGGTCAAGTACAGTGCACAAATGCGATACAAGCAATTCTCTTTTGTGAAAATGTGGTTGGCTCTGAAAAGAGCCGTTTGTTGCGGTGCCGCCGACAGGGGGAATTTAACCTCCGAAACCGTACAGGGTGCGGCCCTGACGTTTCAGTGCGTAGACGACGTCCATGGCGGTGACGGTCTTGCGCTTGGCGTGCTCGGTGTAGGTGACGGCATCACGGATGACGTTCTCGAGGAAGACCTTGAGTACACCGCGAGTCTCCTCGTAGATGAGACCAGAGATTCGCTTGACTCCACCACGGCGAGCCAGACGACGGATTGCCGGCTTGGTGATACCCTGGATGTTATCACGCAAAACTTTGCGATGACGCTTAGCGCCACCCTTTCCAAGACCCTTTCCTCCTTTGCCGCGACCAGACATGTTTAGCTTTTCGAAAATAGCTCAACGAATGACTATTCGAGAATCCACCCGCTCTTTATAGCGAAAAGGCGCGGACGGCTTTGTGTGAAGGCGCGGACTTCAGAGTAGAACGACAGGCGAAAACACACACGGACCGCAGAGTAGGATGCTGCTTATCGAGTAAACACGGACCGCGTAGTGATGCGATGCGTTGCCGCAATTTTTTGTGCGCGGTAGATTGCGCGCTTTCAAACTATACCGCCAACAGACCGTTTCCTTTGTGTTTTGTGTAGCGGTGGTTTCAAAGACTTGCTGCAATATTCCTGTTGTACTGCATTATCAATTGTACTTGATTCATTCAAATAAAACACATTCATTCTTCTCTGCCACACATTAGACAGATTTGTTCCGTGCACATTCGACAACCATTCATTGTAAGTGCGTTAGCACATAATCAAGACACTTTGCTACTTTGTTTCAACACCTCTATGATCTACGAATCGATTAACAGCAATTGGGTGTAGCTGTCGGGCTTAATAAAATAAACTATAACCATCGCGCGCGCAATTGGGTTTCCACCGGCGTATTTGGATGGCAATTTGTGATAGTGAGAACGACACGTTCCGCATAATTCAAGTATAAGCGTAAAGACTAATTACAGTCGTGCTAACAAGAAAACGCTAATTCGATAGTCTGCCAACAAAACTGGACATCTTCATTCGATATGGTAGTAACCAGACACAAAAGCAGCTTGACTTCCCGATGTAGTAACTAGGCCCTATCTATTGAAATTGTGTTTTGTAGATTGTTGACAAGTCATAGTGTGACAATAGTGTGATACGTGGACACAATTCGGAGCCAGTTGGTTATCATTGAACTGTGGGACTCGTTGTTTCCTAGTGTTGGGTGGACATGACTCATTAGGAAAGAAAACTACTAACGCAGGTGTGGTGTCGTGCGTGGTAGACAGACATTTCCGATTTTGGTAGGTAATAGGACTTCTTGGTAGCATGGCATTTTCTTAAAAGCAATAAAAAATCCTTAAAGGCATATTTCTTTCTCTTTAAATCTTTCAGGTTGATATCCACTTAGGAATCCTGCAGTTATTAATACAACCCTTGTCTGAATTTAAATGATATGCGTGCCGGGTAAACGGGGAGATGGGAAGAATTTCGAGACAAGAAAGACATGGAATGGATAGTGATCGCCAGCACGAAAACAGACCATTGTGGTTCGGAGCGAAAGGAAACACACAACGCAACACTGCGACAAATAGTCACTACTCTTTTGAGAGAAAATGGTTGGCTCTGAAAAGAGCCGTTTGTTTTCGAAGCGTAACTGCAACGCTTATCGGGTGCTCGTGTACTTGGTGACGGCCTTGGTTCCCTCGCTGACGGCGTGCTTAGCGAGCTCACCGGGCAGCAGCAGACGGACGGCGGTCTGGATCTCGCGGCTCGTGATCGTCGAGCGCTTGTTGTAGTGAGCGAGACGGGAAGACTCGGCGGCGATGCGCTCGAAGATGTCGTTGACGAACGAATTCATGATGCTCATTGCCTTGCTCGAGATACCGGTGTCAGGGTGCACCTGCTTGAGAACCTTGTAGATGTAGATTCCGTAGCTCTCCCTCCTTCGTCGACGGTGCTTCTTGTCACCGCTGCGTGGCGTCTTCGCCTTGCTGACGGCCTTCTTGGCGCCCTTCGATGCTGCTTTAGGAGGCATTTTGTAGTAGTCGTATGAATACACAGAACTGGCGGTGCAGATCAGCCGCGCGGCTTTTATAGCGCGCGCCGTGTGGCGAGGGGGTCGTTACGGTCACGTGGTCGTTGCGAGCGACGAGCGTTTGGCGCGCGTCGCCGCGCGGCGCGGCACGTCGCTGTCGTATAAAAGGACGACGCGGCTGCGTCGACGGCATTCTCTGTTTATCATCAGAACTCTACAATCATGTCTGGACGCGGAAAGGGAGGAAAGGCGAAGGGAAAGTCCAAGACTCGCTCGTCGCGTGCCGGACTTCAGTTCCCCGTCGGCCGTATTCACCGTCATCTGCGCAAGGGCAACTACGCCCAGCGTGTCGGAGCCGGTGCGCCCGTCTACCTGGCCGCCGTCATGGAGTACCTGGCTGCTGAGGTTCTCGAGCTGGCAGGAAACGCCGCCCGCGACAACAAGAAGTCGAGGATCATCCCCCGTCACTTGCAGCTCGCCATCCGCAACGACGAGGAGTTGAACAAGCTGCTGTCCGGCGTCACCATCGCCCAGGGTGGTGTACTGCCCAACATCCAGGCGGTTCTTCTGCCGAAAAAGACCCAGAAGGCCCACTAGACAGCTCTTGTCTGTGAACGAAACACACAAACGGCTCTTTTCAGAGCCAACCATATCCTCAAAGAGGAGTATATGCTACTCGTTGGTGTTGTGTTGTGTTGTTTTTCTCTTCCTCGTCGCTTCGTCTCATTCTCTTGACTAAGCTAGTAGCGGTGTCCTCTTTTATCTATATCTTTGGTAGCTCCTAAAGTTGTAGTCCAAAAATGGAGAAGCCCTTGTCACTTAATAACAATATAGAAACACATGTTTATTATAATTCCCAAGCAATTAACACTCCATTCAGTACTTGCCCCCGCACCACTTGGCGGTCGGTCCCGGCTTGCCAGTTGATGTAAGACCACAATAAGGTGTTCGTCCGCCATTACCCGACCAAAGAGTATCCTATAATTAAAAGCAGCATTAAGCAGGTTGTCGGAATTTCTGTGAGCACATGTGGAGTGAGTAGAAATTATGTTTTCGTGCGGCGTGACATGGGAGCTGTCAAATTATGACAGCTGTCAGTCGGTGCATTTCTGCGTGTTTTAATACAGTTGTCATTTTGTTTGGTGATGTAATCAGGGGCAATCCGTGAGTGGTTTAAGCAGAAATTGAGGGGTGTGAGGTATGAGAGAAGTTTGTGGGAGCATGTGGTATTAAACGTACACGAATGTTTCACTGAACTTCTGTCTATGGGGGATAAATATGCTGTGAAATTGTCAATAACAGATCTCATCAAGATTAGTAGGAAATTAAGGAAAAGTTACAATAGTCGCCTATGGAAAATGCAAATGTGGTCTGACTCCAGTTGCTGGCAAAACCCGCTGCTCTGCAACTGAACAATCACAGTTGTATTACACATAGTGCATAGACTGTGTAATGTTAAGGTGGTAACGCAATACACAACCGACAATTGACACCCTAACTTTAGAACGGCCGAGTTGCATGTTTACAGTGAACGTTGAATGTTGCTCACACATGCCCCTTCGTATAAAATAGCCAATACAATACCGGCTTCTTATGACGTACCCAATTCAGATTCAGATTCAGAATAGTAGTAGTATTACCAAGGTAATGTTTGTAATGCAAAACACGAGCGCAGCATAATAATAATATCAATTTATACAGTGCCGGTATCCGCCACGTGATGGCGCTTTTACATCATTGTGTTCATCAGACACATATAAAATAACAGGTTAAAAAATACTTTTAATGTTAATAAAGCGACATTGTTGATATAATAATACGTAATAATAACTATTCATTATAGTATTAATAAACACGGTAACATAAGCATAAGCATTGAGCTGACACGCCCTATACATATACATTCACTTGCCACGCCCATCTCCCAGACGTATAAAGTATAAGATTTAGAAATAGGTTAACTATAATCTATCTAAACGTAATAACGCATAATAGAGTGTGATGCAATCAACCCAATATACGTTGAAGCCTAATACATAAATGTAACAAGACAATCTTACCAGGCTGCTGGTGATTACTGGCTACTGGGTGCAGAGGCTACGATGTGAATGGTCGCTGGCCCAGGGTATACTACCTCTAGCAATTACACAAAGTTGTCCAGTTTGACCAGTTGGGTGTGACTTGACACTCTAGTGCCCTCTGGTGACCAGCTGCTGGACTTATCCACCAGGGCTACAAGTGGGAATATCAAATGTGCCTCGAATCCACGCATTTGCGTATTGCCATATTTAACCATTCAAGTAAGTTATTTCGACAAGAGAACTTTTACAAGTATAGCTATTTTTATTTTTAAATCGATTCCAATACGCACGCACTATACAACAGAAAGACATGATAAACCTTACTCGCAATATTAGAGATGACTATTTAAAATCTTAGTGTTAATCAATACAACTTGTAGCTCATTTTCGAAGTATATCTCTGGATTATTCAAAGTGTGTCTGTCTGCCTCATCTGAAATCATGCCGGGTGTTCGTACGAGAGTGCGTGCGTGCGTGCGTGCGTGCGTGCGTGCGTGTCGGATGTGTTTTGAAGTCACTGCTGCTGTCGTAGAACATCACAGCAATTAGTAACTAATTGGCTTTGTGATCCGGCATTGTCTCAGCTCTATTGAATAGGTATTGTATAAAGCATTTCTTCGTGTCAGCTTAATTACGCTTTAGCCATTGTTTACATCTCGAGAGCTGTTACCACGCGATACATTGGTCAATTATCAAACCATAGAAACAAACAAACATACACCACTCTCTAAACGCCGGTAAGTTTAGTTACAAGATTCGATTAGATACAACGTCGTACTCTCGTGCGTTGGTCCTAGTTTTGCGTCGGACGTGTGGCGTCATGACGTTACCAAGGAAACATAACTGTGTCTCGCTTTCGTAACGGGACGCGTTTTATTTTATTTACTGATAATTTTAACAGGCCATATTCACATGAACATCTTTTAGTTCATCTCTTAACCACTGCACTCTAATATATTACGCGTCTCTTTATTTTAACTGATATACACAATATACACTGAATTTTATATATTATACCATGCCACTGTATGTATTGTTGCTATTTATTTTATTTGATCAGGTTTTTATTCTCCACCGTGTGTCTTTTATATGTGATTGCACGTATGAATATGTATGTAATGTTTCTTCTCCGGCAACGGAGGCTGAATAAATAATATAATACGGACGTTTTACGTTGCGGCGATACCACACCCGATGTTTGTATGTATGTGCACTCGGGGCGAAATGTGTGTGTTAGCGGCGTGTGTCACGAGGATATAATTATATTGTGCGTCTGAATGTGGCCCTACCTAATGTAATAACTAAGCTCGGATCCTACGTACAAGTGACAAGACTGAAAAAAACTAACACCAAAAACGAAGGTAGCATATTATCTCATGTGAGAAGATGGTTGGCTCTGAAAAGAGCCGTTTGTTTCGTGTGACACGAATGACGCAGCATGCACGTTTAAGCACGCTCGCCACGGATTCGTCGGGCCAGCTGGATGTCTTTCGGCATGATGGTGACTCGCTTGGCGTGGATGGCGCACAAGTTCGTGTCTTCGAAAAGACCGACCAGGTATGCCTCGCTAGCCTCCTGCAGGGCCATGACGGCCGAGCTCTGGAAGCGCAGGTCGGTCTTGAAGTCCTGTGCGATTTCACGGACCAGGCGCTGGAAGGGCAGCTTGCGGATGAGCAGCTCGGTGCTCTTCTGGTAACGACGGATCTCACGAAGAGCGACGGTGCCGGGCCTGTAGCGATGAGGCTTCTTCACTCCACCGGTAGCCGGTGCGCTTTTGCGGGCGGCCTTGGTCGCCAGCTGCTTCCTCGGGGCCTTGCCACCGGTCGACTTACGAGCTGTCTGCTTGGTACGCGCCATGGTAACTATGCGAGTTCTCACTGCAAATGTGTCCGATTCGAAAAGCGCGCCCAGCTTTTATTGTGTCGCGGTCGTGCGTTTGGCGGCAGGCCTGTGCTCGTCTCCGATTGGTTGCCGCTCGTGGGCGGAGTTTCGTTCGAGCCCCTTCCGGTTTTATGATTCTTATTTTCGACAGTTTTTTGCGTTAATTCTTCGCACGAGTAACGTTCTCTCACCGTCTTAGGGGTTCCGTTTGGTACACGGTAACGTTGCAATGTGACAGTTGGTCGAGAAACTTACGAATGGTGCGCATCATGCCAAAATGTGCCGGTGACGCCGAGTTACTGCTTGACTAAACAAGGGCGCCCCTTTCGGGGGGCGGCTCATTTCGAGCCCCTTCCGGTTAGGTGTTCAGATAAAATTTCCTCAGGATTTACCGACGTATGTGGTGAATGCCAGTGACAGTTTGCAAGAAGATATTTGAATGCAAGAATCCCAGTTAAGACAACAGACTTGCTGAAGACCCTATGTTAAAATAAACACTAATTAATCACACACAATCTCCAAGTGCACCATTAGCAACTGCCCAAGTAGCGTGTATACGTATTTGTAACCGTTGATCCCATATTACAGTCGACATGTGTTACAGACAAGAGCCTAGACAATTTTAATATTAGACCGACCTGTTATTATATTGATCCACCTAACATTGGACCGGCTTGATATAATTTTACCTGGGTCCACCTTAATGTAATACGGACGCACAGCAGATAAAAGTAAGAAAGCTTTCAACCCTACTAGTATTCGTCGCAATAGCCGTGTTTATGATTGACACAGACTGTTTATTAAGCTACACAAAGTATTACATTCGCCTTTCACAGATACTCGTTTCAGTTATTGTAGTTGTTCCAAATTTACTTCCATACACACTTAGCTTTACGCACTGCACCCATCCTATGTCAGCCCCAGAAAGTGCTGTTTGGACACAACATACCAAAGTGCTATCAATTCAATTGCCACGAACAGTTGTGTAACCACAATTATACTTTACTGCCATAAGGAATTTTTACGAGAAAAATTACCGTTTGGCGTTGAGCGTGTGTCTTTGAAATAGGGGAAATGTGGATAGGCTGTACATGTGTCACTGTGTGCGTCTATGATAAGATCGCTACAAGATGCGGTGGTCAAGTACAGTGCACAAATGCGATACAAGCAATTCTCTTTTGTGAAAATGTGGTTGGCTCTGAAAAGAGCCGTTTGTTGCGGTGCCGCCGACAGGGGGAATTTAACCTCCGAAACCGTACAGGGTGCGGCCCTGACGTTTCAGTGCGTAGACGACGTCCATGGCGGTGACGGTCTTGCGCTTGGCGTGCTCGGTGTAGGTGACGGCATCACGGATGACGTTCTCGAGGAAGACCTTGAGTACACCGCGAGTCTCCTCGTAGATGAGACCAGAGATTCGCTTGACTCCACCACGGCGAGCCAGACGACGGATTGCCGGCTTGGTGATACCCTGGATGTTATCACGCAAAACTTTGCGATGACGCTTAGCGCCACCCTTTCCAAGACCCTTTCCTCCTTTGCCGCGACCAGACATGTTTAGCTTTTCGAAAATAGCTCAACGAATGACTATTCGAGAATCCACCCGCTCTTTATAGCGAAAAGGCGCGGACGGCTTTGTGTGAAGGCGCGGACTTCAGAGTAGAACGACAGGCGAAAACACACACGGACCGCAGAGTAGGATGCTGCTTATCGAGTAAACACGGACCGCGTAGTGATGCGATGCGTTGCCGCAATTTTTTGTGCGCGGTAGATTGCGCGCTTTCAAACTATACCGCCAACAGACCGTTTCCTTTGTGTTTTGTGTAGCGGTGGTTTCAAAGACTTGCTGCAATATTCCTGTTGTACTGCATTATCAATTGTACTTGATTCATTCAAATAAAACACATTCATTCTTCTCTGCCACACATTAGACAGATTTGTTCCGTGCACATTCGACAACCATTCATTGTAAGTGCGTTAGCACATAATCAAGACACTTTGCTACTTTGTTTCAACACCTCTATGATCTACGAATCGATTAACAGCAATTGGGTGTAGCTGTCGGGCTTAATAAAATAAACTATAACCATCGCGCGCGCAATTGGGTTTCCACCGGCGTATTTGGATGGCAATTTGTGATAGTGAGAACGACACGTTCCGCATAATTCAAGTATAAGCGTAAAGACTAATTACAGTCGTGCTAACAAGAAAACGCTAATTCGATAGTCTGCCAACAAAACTGGACATCTTCATTCGATATGGTAGTAACCAGACACAAAAGCAGCTTGACTTCCCGATGTAGTAACTAGGCCCTATCTATTGAAATTGTGTTTTGTAGATTGTTGACAAGTCATAGTGTGACAATAGTGTGATACGTGGACACAATTCGGAGCCAGTTGGTTATCATTGAACTGTGGGACTCGTTGTTTCCTAGTGTTGGGTGGACATGACTCATTAGGAAAGAAAACTACTAACGCAGGTGTGGTGTCGTGCGTGGTAGACAGACATTTCCGATTTTGGTAGGTAATAGGACTTCTTGGTAGCATGGCATTTTCTTAAAAGCAATAAAAAATCCTTAAAGGCATATTTCTTTCTCTTTAAATCTTTCAGGTTGATATCCACTTAGGAATCCTGCAGTTATTAATACAACCCTTGTCTGAATTTAAATGATATGCGTGCCGGGTAAACGGGGAGATGGGAAGAATTTCGAGACAAGAAAGACATGGAATGGATAGTGATCGCCAGCACGAAAACAGACCATTGTGGTTCGGAGCGAAAGGAAACACACAACGCAACACTGCGACAAATAGTCACTACTCTTTTGAGAGAAAATGGTTGGCTCTGAAAAGAGCCGTTTGTTTTCGAAGCGTAACTGCAACGCTTATCGGGTGCTCGTGTACTTGGTGACGGCCTTGGTTCCCTCGCTGACGGCGTGCTTAGCGAGCTCACCGGGCAGCAGCAGACGGACGGCGGTCTGGATCTCGCGGCTCGTGATCGTCGAGCGCTTGTTGTAGTGAGCGAGACGGGAAGACTCGGCGGCGATGCGCTCGAAGATGTCGTTGACGAACGAATTCATGATGCTCATTGCCTTGCTCGAGATACCGGTGTCAGGGTGCACCTGCTTGAGAACCTTGTAGATGTAGATTCCGTAGCTCTCCCTCCTTCGTCGACGGTGCTTCTTGTCACCGCTGCGTGGCGTCTTCGCCTTGCTGACGGCCTTCTTGGCGCCCTTCGATGCTGCTTTAGGAGGCATTTTGTAGTAGTCGTATGAATACACAGAACTGGCGGTGCAGATCAGCCGCGCGGCTTTTATAGCGCGCGCCGTGTGGCGAGGGGGTCGTTACGGTCACGTGGTCGTTGCGAGCGACGAGCGTTTGGCGCGCGTCGCCGCGCGGCGCGGCACGTCGCTGTCGTATAAAAGGACGACGCGGCTGCGTCGACGGCATTCTCTGTTTATCATCAGAACTCTACAATCATGTCTGGACGCGGAAAGGGAGGAAAGGCGAAGGGAAAGTCCAAGACTCGCTCGTCGCGTGCCGGACTTCAGTTCCCCGTCGGCCGTATTCACCGTCATCTGCGCAAGGGCAACTACGCCCAGCGTGTCGGAGCCGGTGCGCCCGTCTACCTGGCCGCCGTCATGGAGTACCTGGCTGCTGAGGTTCTCGAGCTGGCAGGAAACGCCGCCCGCGACAACAAGAAGTCGAGGATCATCCCCCGTCACTTGCAGCTCGCCATCCGCAACGACGAGGAGTTGAACAAGCTGCTGTCCGGCGTCACCATCGCCCAGGGTGGTGTACTGCCCAACATCCAGGCGGTTCTTCTGCCGAAAAAGACCCAGAAGGCCCACTAGACAGCTCTTGTCTGTGAACGAAACACACAAACGGCTCTTTTCAGAGCCAACCATATCCTCAAAGAGGAGTATATGCTACTCGTTGGTGTTGTGTTGTGTTGTTTTTCTCTTCCTCGTCGCTTCGTCTCATTCTCTTGACTAAGCTAGTAGCGGTGTCCTCTTTTATCTATATCTTTGGTAGCTCCTAAAGTTGTAGTCCAAAAATGGAGAAGCCCTTGTCACTTAATAACAATATAGAAACACATGTTTATTATAATTCCCAAGCAATTAACACTCCATTCAGTACTTGCCCCCGCACCACTTGGCGGTCGGTCCCGGCTTGCCAGTTGATGTAAGACCACAATAAGGTGTTCGTCCGCCATTACCCGACCAAAGAGTATCCTATAATTAAAAGCAGCATTAAGCAGGTTGTCGGAATTTCTGTGAGCACATGTGGAGTGAGTAGAAATTATGTTTTCGTGCGGCGTGACATGGGAGCTGTCAAATTATGACAGCTGTCAGTCGGTGCATTTCTGCGTGTTTTAATACAGTTGTCATTTTGTTTGGTGATGTAATCAGGGGCAATCCGTGAGTGGTTTAAGCAGAAATTGAGGGGTGTGAGGTATGAGAGAAGTTTGTGGGAGCATGTGGTATTAAACGTACACGAATGTTTCACTGAACTTCTGTCTATGGGGGATAAATATGCTGTGAAATTGTCAATAACAGATCTCATCAAGATTAGTAGGAAATTAAGGAAAAGTTACAATAGTCGCCTATGGAAAATGCAAATGTGGTCTGACTCCAGTTGCTGGCAAAACCCGCTGCTCTGCAACTGAACAATCACAGTTGTATTACACATAGTGCATAGACTGTGTAATGTTAAGGTGGTAACGCAATACACAACCGACAATTGACACCCTAACTTTAGAACGGCCGAGTTGCATGTTTACAGTGAACGTTGAATGTTGCTCACACATGCCCCTTCGTATAAAATAGCCAATACAATACCGGCTTCTTATGACGTACCCAATTCAGATTCAGATTCAGAATAGTAGTAGTATTACCAAGGTAATGTTTGTAATGCAAAACACGAGCGCAGCATAATAATAATATCAATTTATACAGTGCCGGTATCCGCCACGTGATGGCGCTTTTACATCATTGTGTTCATCAGACACATATAAAATAACAGGTTAAAAAATACTTTTAATGTTAATAAAGCGACATTGTTGATATAATAATACGTAATAATAACTATTCATTATAGTATTAATAAACACGGTAACATAAGCATAAGCATTGAGCTGACACGCCCTATACATATACATTCACTTGCCACGCCCATCTCCCAGACGTATAAAGTATAAGATTTAGAAATAGGTTAACTATAATCTATCTAAACGTAATAACGCATAATAGAGTGTGATGCAATCAACCCAATATACGTTGAAGCCTAATACATAAATGTAACAAGACAATCTTACCAGGCTGCTGGTGATTACTGGCTACTGGGTGCAGAGGCTACGATGTGAATGGTCGCTGGCCCAGGGTATACTACCTCTAGCAATTACACAAAGTTGTCCAGTTTGACCAGTTGGGTGTGACTTGACACTCTAGTGCCCTCTGGTGACCAGCTGCTGGACTTATCCACCAGGGCTACAAGTGGGAATATCAAATGTGCCTCGAATCCACGCATTTGCGTATTGCCATATTTAACCATTCAAGTAAGTTATTTCGACAAGAGAACTTTTACAAGTATAGCTATTTTTATTTTTAAATCGATTCCAATACGCACGCACTATACAACAGAAAGACATGATAAACCTTACTCGCAATATTAGAGATGACTATTTAAAATCTTAGTGTTAATCAATACAACTTGTAGCTCATTTTCGAAGTATATCTCTGGATTATTCAAAGTGTGTCTGTCTGCCTCATCTGAAATCATGCCGGGTGTTCGTACGAGAGTGCGTGCGTGCGTGCGTGCGTGCGTGCGTGCGTGTCGGATGTGTTTTGAAGTCACTGCTGCTGTCGTAGAACATCACAGCAATTAGTAACTAATTGGCTTTGTGATCCGGCATTGTCTCAGCTCTATTGAATAGGTATTGTATAAAGCATTTCTTCGTGTCAGCTTAATTACGCTTTAGCCATTGTTTACATCTCGAGAGCTGTTACCACGCGATACATTGGTCAATTATCAAACCATAGAAACAAACAAACATACACCACTCTCTAAACGCCGGTAAGTTTAGTTACAAGATTCGATTAGATACAACGTCGTACTCTCGTGCGTTGGTCCTAGTTTTGCGTCGGACGTGTGGCGTCATGACGTTACCAAGGAAACATAACTGTGTCTCGCTTTCGTAACGGGACGCGTTTTATTTTATTTACTGATAATTTTAACAGGCCATATTCACATGAACATCTTTTAGTTCATCTCTTAACCACTGCACTCTAATATATTACGCGTCTCTTTATTTTAACTGATATACACAATATACACTGAATTTTATATATTATACCATGCCACTGTATGTATTGTTGCTATTTATTTTATTTGATCAGGTTTTTATTCTCCACCGTGTGTCTTTTATATGTGATTGCACGTATGAATATGTATGTAATGTTTCTTCTCCGGCAACGGAGGCTGAATAAATAATATAATACGGACGTTTTACGTTGCGGCGATACCACACCCGATGTTTGTATGTATGTGCACTCGGGGCGAAATGTGTGTGTTAGCGGCGTGTGTCACGAGGATATAATTATATTGTGCGTCTGAATGTGGCCCTACCTAATGTAATAACTAAGCTCGGATCCTACGTACAAGTGACAAGACTGAAAAAAACTAACACCAAAAACGAAGGTAGCATATTATCTCATGTGAGAAGATGGTTGGCTCTGAAAAGAGCCGTTTGTTTCGTGTGACACGAATGACGCAGCATGCACGTTTAAGCACGCTCGCCACGGATTCGTCGGGCCAGCTGGATGTCTTTCGGCATGATGGTGACTCGCTTGGCGTGGATGGCGCACAAGTTCGTGTCTTCGAAAAGACCGACCAGGTATGCCTCGCTAGCCTCCTGCAGGGCCATGACGGCCGAGCTCTGGAAGCGCAGGTCGGTCTTGAAGTCCTGTGCGATTTCACGGACCAGGCGCTGGAAGGGCAGCTTGCGGATGAGCAGCTCGGTGCTCTTCTGGTAACGACGGATCTCACGAAGAGCGACGGTGCCGGGCCTGTAGCGATGAGGCTTCTTCACTCCACCGGTAGCCGGTGCGCTTTTGCGGGCGGCCTTGGTCGCCAGCTGCTTCCTCGGGGCCTTGCCACCGGTCGACTTACGAGCTGTCTGCTTGGTACGCGCCATGGTAACTATGCGAGTTCTCACTGCAAATGTGTCCGATTCGAAAAGCGCGCCCAGCTTTTATTGTGTCGCGGTCGTGCGTTTGGCGGCAGGCCTGTGCTCGTCTCCGATTGGTTGCCGCTCGTGGGCGGAGTTTCGTTCGAGCCCCTTCCGGTTTTATGATTCTTATTTTCGACAGTTTTTTGCGTTAATTCTTCGCACGAGTAACGTTCTCTCACCGTCTTAGGGGTTCCGTTTGGTACACGGTAACGTTGCAATGTGACAGTTGGTCGAGAAACTTACGAATGGTGCGCATCATGCCAAAATGTGCCGGTGACGCCGAGTTACTGCTTGACTAAACAAGGGCGCCCCTTTCGGGGGGCGGCTCATTTCGAGCCCCTTCCGGTTAGGTGTTCAGATAAAATTTCCTCAGGATTTACCGACGTATGTGGTGAATGCCAGTGACAGTTTGCAAGAAGATATTTGAATGCAAGAATCCCAGTTAAGACAACAGACTTGCTGAAGACCCTATGTTAAAATAAACACTAATTAATCACACACAATCTCCAAGTGCACCATTAGCAACTGCCCAAGTAGCGTGTATACGTATTTGTAACCGTTGATCCCATATTACAGTCGACATGTGTTACAGACAAGAGCCTAGACAATTTTAATATTAGACCGACCTGTTATTATATTGATCCACCTAACATTGGACCGGCTTGATATAATTTTACCTGGGTCCACCTTAATGTAATACGGACGCACAGCAGATAAAAGTAAGAAAGCTTTCAACCCTACTAGTATTCGTCGCAATAGCCGTGTTTATGATTGACACAGACTGTTTATTAAGCTACACAAAGTATTACATTCGCCTTTCACAGATACTCGTTTCAGTTATTGTAGTTGTTCCAAATTTACTTCCATACACACTTAGCTTTACGCACTGCACCCATCCTATGTCAGCCCCAGAAAGTGCTGTTTGGACACAACATACCAAAGTGCTATCAATTCAATTGCCACGAACAGTTGTGTAACCATAATTATACTTTACTGCCATAAGGAATTTTTACGAGAAAAATTACCGTTTGGCGTTGAGCGTGTGTCTTTGAAATAGGGGAAATGTGGATAGGCTGTACATGTGTCACTGTGTGCGTCTATGATAAGATCGCTACAAGATGCGGTGGTCAAGTACAGTGCACAAATGCGATACAAGCAATTCTCTTTTGTGAAAATGTGGTTGGCTCTGAAAAGAGCCGTTTGTTGCGGTGCCGCCGACAGGGGGAATTTAACCTCCGAAACCGTACAGGGTGCGGCCCTGACGTTTCAGTGCGTAGACGACGTCCATGGCGGTGACGGTCTTGCGCTTGGCGTGCTCGGTGTAGGTGACGGCATCACGGATGACGTTCTCGAGGAAGACCTTGAGTACACCGCGAGTCTCCTCGTAGATGAGACCAGAGATTCGCTTGACTCCACCACGGCGAGCCAGACGACGGATTGCCGGCTTGGTGATACCCTGGATGTTATCACGCAAAACTTTGCGATGACGCTTAGCGCCACCCTTTCCAAGACCCTTTCCTCCTTTGCCGCGACCAGACATGTTTAGCTTTTCGAAAATAGCTCAACGAATGACTATTCGAGAATCCACCCGCTCTTTATAGCGAAAAGGCGCGGACGGCTTTGTGTGAAGGCGCGGACTTCAGAGTAGAACGACAGGCGAAAACACACACGGACCGCAGAGTAGGATGCTGCTTATCGAGTAAACACGGACCGCGTAGTGATGCGATGCGTTGCCGCAATTTTTTGTGCGCGGTAGATTGCGCGCTTTCAAACTATACCGCCAACAGACCGTTTCCTTTGTGTTTTGTGTAGCGGTGGTTTCAAAGACTTGCTGCAATATTCCTGTTGTACTGCATTATCAATTGTACTTGATTCATTCAAATAAAACACATTCATTCTTCTCTGCCACACATTAGACAGATTTGTTCCGTGCACATTCGACAACCATTCATTGTAAGTGCGTTAGCACATAATCAAGACACTTTGCTACTTTGTTTCAACACCTCTATGATCTACGAATCGATTAACAGCAATTGGGTGTAGCTGTCGGGCTTAATAAAATAAACTATAACCATCGCGCGCGCAATTGGGTTTCCACCGGCGTATTTGGATGGCAATTTGTGATAGTGAGAACGACACGTTCCGCATAATTCAAGTATAAGCGTAAAGACTAATTACAGTCGTGCTAACAAGAAAACGCTAATTCGATAGTCTGCCAACAAAACTGGACATCTTCATTCGATATGGTAGTAACCAGACACAAAAGCAGCTTGACTTCCCGATGTAGTAACTAGGCCCTATCTATTGAAATTGTGTTTTGTAGATTGTTGACAAGTCATAGTGTGACAATAGTGTGATACGTGGACACAATTCGGAGCCAGTTGGTTATCATTGAACTGTGGGACTCGTTGTTTCCTAGTGTTGGGTGGACATGACTCATTAGGAAAGAAAACTACTAACGCAGGTGTGGTGTCGTGCGTGGTAGACAGACATTTCCGATTTTGGTAGGTAATAGGACTTCTTGGTAGCATGGCATTTTCTTAAAAGCAATAAAAAATCCTTAAAGGCATATTTCTTTCTCTTTAAATCTTTCAGGTTGATATCCACTTAGGAATCCTGCAGTTATTAATACAACCCTTGTCTGAATTTAAATGATATGCGTGCCGGGTAAACGGGGAGATGGGAAGAATTTCGAGACAAGAAAGACATGGAATGGATAGTGATCGCCAGCACGAAAACAGACCATTGTGGTTCGGAGCGAAAGGAAACACACAACGCAACACTGCGACAAATAGTCACTACTCTTTTGAGAGAAAATGGTTGGCTCTGAAAAGAGCCGTTTGTTTTCGAAGCGTAACTGCAACGCTTATCGGGTGCTCGTGTACTTGGTGACGGCCTTGGTTCCCTCGCTGACGGCGTGCTTAGCGAGCTCACCGGGCAGCAGCAGACGGACGGCGGTCTGGATCTCGCGGCTCGTGATCGTCGAGCGCTTGTTGTAGTGAGCGAGACGGGAAGACTCGGCGGCGATGCGCTCGAAGATGTCGTTGACGAACGAATTCATGATGCTCATTGCCTTGCTCGAGATACCGGTGTCAGGGTGCACCTGCTTGAGAACCTTGTAGATGTAGATTCCGTAGCTCTCCCTCCTTCGTCGACGGTGCTTCTTGTCACCGCTGCGTGGCGTCTTCGCCTTGCTGACGGCCTTCTTGGCGCCCTTCGATGCTGCTTTAGGAGGCATTTTGTAGTAGTCGTATGAATACACAGAACTGGCGGTGCAGATCAGCCGCGCGGCTTTTATAGCGCGCGCCGTGTGGCGAGGGGGTCGTTACGGTCACGTGGTCGTTGCGAGCGACGAGCGTTTGGCGCGCGTCGCCGCGCGGCGCGGCACGTCGCTGTCGTATAAAAGGACGACGCGGCTGCGTCGACGGCATTCTCTGTTTATCATCAGAACTCTACAATCATGTCTGGACGCGGAAAGGGAGGAAAGGCGAAGGGAAAGTCCAAGACTCGCTCGTCGCGTGCCGGACTTCAGTTCCCCGTCGGCCGTATTCACCGTCATCTGCGCAAGGGCAACTACGCCCAGCGTGTCGGAGCCGGTGCGCCCGTCTACCTGGCCGCCGTCATGGAGTACCTGGCTGCTGAGGTTCTCGAGCTGGCAGGAAACGCCGCCCGCGACAACAAGAAGTCGAGGATCATCCCCCGTCACTTGCAGCTCGCCATCCGCAACGACGAGGAGTTGAACAAGCTGCTGTCCGGCGTCACCATCGCCCAGGGTGGTGTACTGCCCAACATCCAGGCGGTTCTTCTGCCGAAAAAGACCCAGAAGGCCCACTAGACAGCTCTTGTCTGTGAACGAAACACACAAACGGCTCTTTTCAGAGCCAACCATATCCTCAAAGAGGAGTATATGCTACTCGTTGGTGTTGTGTTGTGTTGTTTTTCTCTTCCTCGTCGCTTCGTCTCATTCTCTTGACTAAGCTAGTAGCGGTGTCCTCTTTTATCTATATCTTTGGTAGCTCCTAAAGTTGTAGTCCAAAAATGGAGAAGCCCTTGTCACTTAATAACAATATAGAAACACATGTTTATTATAATTCCCAAGCAATTAACACTCCATTCAGTACTTGCCCCCGCACCACTTGGCGGTCGGTCCCGGCTTGCCAGTTGATGTAAGACCACAATAAGGTGTTCGTCCGCCATTACCCGACCAAAGAGTATCCTATAATTAAAAGCAGCATTAAGCAGGTTGTCGGAATTTCTGTGAGCACATGTGGAGTGAGTAGAAATTATGTTTTCGTGCGGCGTGACATGGGAGCTGTCAAATTATGACAGCTGTCAGTCGGTGCATTTCTGCGTGTTTTAATACAGTTGTCATTTTGTTTGGTGATGTAATCAGGGGCAATCCGTGAGTGGTTTAAGCAGAAATTGAGGGGTGTGAGGTATGAGAGAAGTTTGTGGGAGCATGTGGTATTAAACGTACACGAATGTTTCACTGAACTTCTGTCTATGGGGGATAAATATGCTGTGAAATTGTCAATAACAGATCTCATCAAGATTAGTAGGAAATTAAGGAAAAGTTACAATAGTCGCCTATGGAAAATGCAAATGTGGTCTGACTCCAGTTGCTGGCAAAACCCGCTGCTCTGCAACTGAACAATCACAGTTGTATTACACATAGTGCATAGACTGTGTAATGTTAAGGTGGTAACGCAATACACAACCGACAATTGACACCCTAACTTTAGAACGGCCGAGTTGCATGTTTACAGTGAACGTTGAATGTTGCTCACACATGCCCCTTCGTATAAAATAGCCAATACAATACCGGCTTCTTATGACGTACCCAATTCAGATTCAGATTCAGAATAGTAGTAGTATTACCAAGGTAATGTTTGTAATGCAAAACACGAGCGCAGCATAATAATAATATCAATTTATACAGTGCCGGTATCCGCCACGTGATGGCGCTTTTACATCATTGTGTTCATCAGACACATATAAAATAACAGGTTAAAAAATACTTTTAATGTTAATAAAGCGACATTGTTGATATAATAATACGTAATAATAACTATTCATTATAGTATTAATAAACACGGTAACATAAGCATAAGCATTGAGCTGACACGCCCTATACATATACATTCACTTGCCACGCCCATCTCCCAGACGTATAAAGTATAAGATTTAGAAATAGGTTAACTATAATCTATCTAAACGTAATAACGCATAATAGAGTGTGATGCAATAAACCCAATATACGTTGAAGCCTAATACATAAATGTAACAAGACAATCTTACCAGGCTGCTGGTGATTACTGGCTACTGGGTGCAGAGGCTACGATGTGAATGGTCGCTGGCCCAGGGTATACTACCTCTAGCAATTACACAAAGTTGTCCAGTTTGACCAGTTGGGTGTGACTTGACACTCTAGTGCCCTCTGGTGACCAGCTGCTGGACTTATCCACCAGGGCTACAAGTGGGAATATCAAATGTGCCTCGAATCCACGCATTTGCGTATTGCCATATTTAACCATTCAAGTAAGTTATTTCGACAAGAGAACTTTTACAAGTATAGCTATTTTTATTTTTAAATCGATTCCAATACGCACGCACTATACAACAGAAAGACATGATAAACCTTACTCGCAATATTAGAGATGACTATTTAAAATCTTAGTGTTAATCAATACAACTTGTAGCTCATTTTCGAAGTATATCTCTGGATTATTCAAAGTGTGTCTGTCTGCCTCATCTGAAATCATGCCGGGTGTTCGTACGAGAGTGCGTGCGTGCGTGCGTGCGTGCGTGCGTGTCGGATGTGTTTTGAAGTCACTGCTGCTGTCGTAGAACATCACAGCAATTAGTAACTAATTGGCTTTGTGATCCGGCATTGTCTCAGCTCTATTGAATAGGTATTGTATAAAGCATTTCTTCGTGTCAGCTTAATTACGCTTTAGCCATTGTTTACATCTCGAGAGCTGTTACCACGCGATACATTGGTCAATTATCAAACCATAGAAACAAACAAACATACACCACTCTCTAAACGCCGGTAAGTTTAGTTACAAGATTCGATTAGATACAACGTCGTACTCTCGTGCGTTGGTCCTAGTTTTGCGTCGGACGTGTGGCGTCATGACGTTACCAAGGAAACATAACTGTGTCTCGCTTTCGTAACGGGACGCGTTTTATTTTATTTACTGATAATTTTAACAGGCCATATTCACATGAACATCTTTTAGTTCATCTCTTAACCACTGCACTCTAATATATTACGCGTCTCTTTATTTTAACTGATATACACAATATACACTGAATTTTATATATTATACCATGCCACTGTATGTATTGTTGCTATTTATTTTATTTGATCAGGTTTTTATTCTCCACCGTGTGTCTTTTATATGTGATTGCACGTATGAATATGTATGTAATGTTTCTTCTCCGGCAACGGAGGCTGAATAAATAATATAATACGGACGTTTTACGTTGCGGCGATACCACACCCGATGTTTGTATGTATGTGCACTCGGGGCGAAATGTGTGTGTTAGCGGCGTGTGTCACGAGGATATAATTATATTGTGCGTCTGAATGTGGCCCTACCTAATGTAATAACTAAGCTCGGATCCTACGTACAAGTGACAAGACTGAAAAAAACTAACACCAAAAACGAAGGTAGCATATTATCTCATGTGAGAAGATGGTTGGCTCTGAAAAGAGCCGTTTGTTTCGTGTGACACGAATGACGCAGCATGCACGTTTAAGCACGCTCGCCACGGATTCGTCGGGCCAGCTGGATGTCTTTCGGCATGATGGTGACTCGCTTGGCGTGGATGGCGCACAAGTTCGTGTCTTCGAAAAGACCGACCAGGTATGCCTCGCTAGCCTCCTGCAGGGCCATGACGGCCGAGCTCTGGAAGCGCAGGTCGGTCTTGAAGTCCTGTGCGATTTCACGGACCAGGCGCTGGAAGGGCAGCTTGCGGATGAGCAGCTCGGTGCTCTTCTGGTAACGACGGATCTCACGAAGAGCGACGGTGCCGGGCCTGTAGCGATGAGGCTTCTTCACTCCACCGGTAGCCGGTGCGCTTTTGCGGGCGGCCTTGGTCGCCAGCTGCTTCCTCGGGGCCTTGCCACCGGTCGACTTACGAGCTGTCTGCTTGGTACGCGCCATGGTAACTATGCGAGTTCTCACTGCAAATGTGTCCGATTCGAAAAGCGCGCCCAGCTTTTATTGTGTCGCGGTCGTGCGTTTGGCGGCAGGCCTGTGCTCGTCTCCGATTGGTTGCCGCTCGTGGGCGGAGTTTCGTTCGAGCCCCTTCCGGTTTTATGATTCTTATTTTCGACAGTTTTTTGCGTTAATTCTTCGCACGAGTAACGTTCTCTCACCGTCTTAGGGGTTCCGTTTGGTACACGGTAACGTTGCAATGTGACAGTTGGTCGAGAAACTTACGAATGGTGCGCATCATGCCAAAATGTGCCGGTGACGCCGAGTTACTGCTTGACTAAACAAGGGCGCCCCTTTCGGGGGGCGGCTCATTTCGAGCCCCTTCCGGTTAGGTGTTCAGATAAAATTTCCTCAGGATTTACCGACGTATGTGGTGAATGCCAGTGACAGTTTGCAAGAAGATATTTGAATGCAAGAATCCCAGTTAAGACAACAGACTTGCTGAAGACCCTATGTTAAAATAAACACTAATTAATCACACACAATCTCCAAGTGCACCATTAGCAACTGCCCAAGTAGCGTGTATACGTATTTGTAACCGTTGATCCCATATTACAGTCGACATGTGTTACAGACAAGAGCCTAGACAATTTTAATATTAGACCGACCTGTTATTATATTGATCCACCTAACATTGGACCGGCTTGATATAATTTTACCTGGGTCCACCTTAATGTAATACGGACGCACAGCAGATAAAAGTAAGAAAGCTTTCAACCCTACTAGTATTCGTCGCAATAGCCGTGTTTATGATTGACACAGACTGTTTATTAAGCTACACAAAGTATTACATTCGCCTTTCACAGATACTCGTTTCAGTTATTGTAGTTGTTCCAAATTTACTTCCATACACACTTAGCTTTACGCACTGCACCCATCCTATGTCAGCCCCAGAAAGTGCTGTTTGGACACAACATACCAAAGTGCTATCAATTCAATTGCCACGAACAGTTGTGTAACCACAATTATACTTTACTGCCATAAGGAATTTTTACGAGAAAAATTACCGTTTGGCGTTGAGCGTGTGTCTTTGAAATAGGGGAAATGTGGATAGGCTGTACATGTGTCACTGTGTGCGTCTATGATAAGATCGCTACAAGATGCGGTGGTCAAGTACAGTGCACAAATGCGATACAAGCAATTCTCTTTTGTGAAAATGTGGTTGGCTCTGAAAAGAGCCGTTTGTTGCGGTGCCGCCGACAGGGGGAATTTAACCTCCGAAACCGTACAGGGTGCGGCCCTGACGTTTCAGTGCGTAGACGACGTCCATGGCGGTGACGGTCTTGCGCTTGGCGTGCTCGGTGTAGGTGACGGCATCACGGATGACGTTCTCGAGGAAGACCTTGAGTACACCGCGAGTCTCCTCGTAGATGAGACCAGAGATTCGCTTGACTCCACCACGGCGAGCCAGACGACGGATTGCCGGCTTGGTGATACCCTGGATGTTATCACGCAAAACTTTGCGATGACGCTTAGCGCCACCCTTTCCAAGACCCTTTCCTCCTTTGCCGCGACCAGACATGTTTAGCTTTTCGAAAATAGCTCAACGAATGACTATTCGAGAATCCACCCGCTCTTTATAGCGAAAAGGCGCGGACGGCTTTGTGTGAAGGCGCGGACTTCAGAGTAGAACGACAGGCGAAAACACACACGGACCGCAGAGTAGGATGCTGCTTATCGAGTAAACACGGACCGCGTAGTGATGCGATGCGTTGCCGCAATTTTTTGTGCGCGGTAGATTGCGCGCTTTCAAACTATACCGCCAACAGACCGTTTCCTTTGTGTTTTGTGTAGCGGTGGTTTCAAAGACTTGCTGCAATATTCCTGTTGTACTGCATTATCAATTGTACTTGATTCATTCAAATAAAACACATTCATTCTTCTCTGCCACACATTAGACAGATTTGTTCCGTGCACATTCGACAACCATTCATTGTAAGTGCGTTAGCACATAATCAAGACACTTTGCTACTTTGTTTCAACACCTCTATGATCTACGAATCGATTAACAGCAATTGGGTGTAGCTGTCGGGCTTAATAAAATAAACTATAACCATCGCGCGCGCAATTGGGTTTCCACCGGCGTATTTGGATGGCAATTTGTGATAGTGAGAACGACACGTTCCGCATAATTCAAGTATAAGCGTAAAGACTAATTACAGTCGTGCTAACAAGAAAACGCTAATTCGATAGTCTGCCAACAAAACTGGACATCTTCATTCGATATGGTAGTAACCAGACACAAAAGCAGCTTGACTTCCCGATGTAGTAACTAGGCCCTATCTATTGAAATTGTGTTTTGTAGATTGTTGACAAGTCATAGTGTGACAATAGTGTGATACGTGGACACAATTCGGAGCCAGTTGGTTATCATTGAACTGTGGGACTCGTTGTTTCCTAGTGTTGGGTGGACATGACTCATTAGGAAAGAAAACTACTAACGCAGGTGTGGTGTCGTGCGTGGTAGACAGACATTTCCGATTTTGGTAGGTAATAGGACTTCTTGGTAGCATGGCATTTTCTTAAAAGCAATAAAAAATCCTTAAAGGCATATTTCTTTCTCTTTAAATCTTTCAGGTTGATATCCACTTAGGAATCCTGCAGTTATTAATACAACCCTTGTCTGAATTTAAATGATATGCGTGCCGGGTAAACGGGGAGATGGGAAGAATTTCGAGACAAGAAAGACATGGAATGGATAGTGATCGCCAGCACGAAAACAGACCATTGTGGTTCGGAGCGAAAGGAAACACACAACGCAACACTGCGACAAATAGTCACTACTCTTTTGAGAGAAAATGGTTGGCTCTGAAAAGAGCCGTTTGTTTTCGAAGCGTAACTGCAACGCTTATCGGGTGCTCGTGTACTTGGTGACGGCCTTGGTTCCCTCGCTGACGGCGTGCTTAGCGAGCTCACCGGGCAGCAGCAGACGGACGGCGGTCTGGATCTCGCGGCTCGTGATCGTCGAGCGCTTGTTGTAGTGAGCGAGACGGGAAGACTCGGCGGCGATGCGCTCGAAGATGTCGTTGACGAACGAATTCATGATGCTCATTGCCTTGCTCGAGATACCGGTGTCAGGGTGCACCTGCTTGAGAACCTTGTAGATGTAGATTCCGTAGCTCTCCCTCCTTCGTCGACGGTGCTTCTTGTCACCGCTGCGTGGCGTCTTCGCCTTGCTGACGGCCTTCTTGGCGCCCTTCGATGCTGCTTTAGGAGGCATTTTGTAGTAGTCGTATGAATACACAGAACTGGCGGTGCAGATCAGCCGCGCGGCTTTTATAGCGCGCGCCGTGTGGCGAGGGGGTCGTTACGGTCACGTGGTCGTTGCGAGCGACGAGCGTTTGGCGCGCGTCGCCGCGCGGCGCGGCACGTCGCTGTCGTATAAAAGGACGACGCGGCTGCGTCGACGGCATTCTCTGTTTATCATCAGAACTCTACAATCATGTCTGGACGCGGAAATTCTGTTCGCATAGATGTTCTTCCAGATAGGTTAGTAATTACGAATTGCTCAGCTATAATCACGTATATATATTTAGGCGTATGGGTATATACGTCACTGATATTTCTGTTGTTTTTATTATTTTTTGTTATTGTTTACCTTCAACCTTGGCGCTTATTCAGCCAATGACAAGGTACGACAAAATAGCAGCGTTGAAGGTATGGCTATGCTATGAGTATGACTACGCCAGCCATAGACTATGCCTATGGCCTATATGACTATCACATGCCAGTGATTTATTATAATACTGTAACTATGTAATGTTTATGTCACATATATGGTAGGTAGCAGGTTAATATCCTAACCTAAGACTAAGATTAATTAACTAGGCTTAATTAGCCTAATAGTAGCTAGGCATAATGTAAAATTAATGCATTATAAGTGATCCGTAACAGTTATACTTAGGCCTGCGTTATACTTATTCATAATGACAATATTTAATACATTGATAATAATAATTTAATACATTAAGCACAATTTGATGATGATTTAATACATAAAAATAGTTATATACATATTATTTTAATTTATTAGTAACATTAATGATATTGCTTGCATTTGGAAGCCTGGGAGGTGATCGTTCATAACATTGCAAGTTTTTTCAAGTACATTAACATTTAAATGTGTCAAATTTTCAGAACTTGAGGTGTCATCACCATAGGGCATGCGGAAAAGCTCTTCATCTCAGGTAAATGAGTGTTGTAATATACATTAATTTACTCTCTCAACAAACCTTTTATAACAAAAATTACAGATCTATGTCATTTGTGAATCCAAGGGGCCTGGGGTCCTGTGGATGTGCCTCCTACACTGTAGGAATTTGGTATTCCTAGGAACTTTTTATAATAGGTCAATGCTAATGTGCCTCAATATTGTTTGAAATATGATTCTCTTGTTTATCATCAGTACAAATAATCATGTCTGGACGCGGTAAATTATTTGAAGTATCACGTCAAATAGAAAGCATGGCTCGCACGAAGTTAAAATTCTTCTAAATTTTACTTTCTTCACACGTTAATTCTGTGCAGACATAATGACTGTTACCCTAGAAGACGCCTGGGAGACGGTTCTGGCAACATCGGTAATTCTGTCAGGCCCCTATGAGGGCCGCCCTTACAAAGCCGAGGACTTCCTGGTCGGACTTGAGGACGCCCTCGAGGGCAAGGTAGGTGACCATGTTCTTGCCTTTGGTCCCCTAAATAAAAATCAGGAGTGGCATCTAACACTAAATAGCGTCCAAGCTAAAGATAAAATGCTGCTTGCAGGGTACGTCACTGCGAAAGGCAAAAACTTTAAAGTCCGTTCGTCGGACAACCGAGAATTTACCGCCAAAATTCATTGGGCCCCGCCCTTTGCACCGAATACAGCCATCGTAAAAGCCCTGGACCCGTATGGCGAGGTAAAAACTATATGTTTCGAAAAGTGTAAAAGCCAAGGGTTTGAGTCTGTTTGTTCAGGGATACGTAGCGTCGTCATGACTGGCGACAGACGCAAGGTTCCGCATCTAATTACAGTCACCAACCCCGTTACCGCGGACAAATACGAATTGTTAGTAACCATCGCTGGGAGGCCCCCCCTTTGTTTAAAATGCAGGCAAACCGGTCATTACCGGCGCGCTTGCAAAACGCCATTTTGTAGACACCACGGCGTCTACGGCCACACAACAGAGAGTTGCGCCTTGGACAAGGCAACTTATGCAACAGCCATGAGAAAGACCAAGGAGGGCTCGGATGATACGGACAGTGAGGAAAATGAAGTGACACCCCGCGATCACGAGGGTAGAAGTGCGACCGTGCGCGACCCGGCAAGTGGGGCTTTGTCTGCGGCTCGCCGTCCAGGGGCTCAGGACAACGCCCCTACTAACACCCCTGACAACGACCTGAATGATAAGGTACGAAAAGCGGTCTGGGCCATGACAGACGAGGAACGCCTTGCTTTTAGAAAGGCGGCCAAGGACTTAGAGAAGTTCGTTAAAACAAAACGCGCGTATAGGCCACCACCCCGGGCCGCGGTGGCGGGTAGCGACAAAGCGCCTAGGACGAGGGGCCCTGACTCGATCCAGGCGAAGGTGCTGGAGACACCGCCTGTGACCGAGACGGACGGCGGCGGCACCGGTGTAGTCGATGTCTCGGACCGGGCGGAGGTGCCGCAGGCACTGCCTGTGACCGAGACGGACGGCGACGGCACAGGTGTAGTCGCTCCCCGCCAGGCTGGAGTCGATATGGCGACGGCAGCAACGCCAGGGACGGGGGTAGCCAGCGAGGAAACGCCCTCGGTCACTGCTCCGCCGAGCGTGGTCGGTGTCATCGTGACACCTCCCGCCGCGGATACAGTCGCCGATAGTGTTCCCGCTACGCCGCTCCCGCCCCCGGACCGTAGCTGTAGCTCGCGACATCGTAGCTACGCCACTGTGGCAGCCCCCTCGTCGGACGATATGTCGTCTGATGAGGTACCCCGACCTCAGTGGAATTTGGTGAAACGTAGAAAAAAGAGGAAAATGACGGAGATGTCCCCCAGCAACACTGTGTCGGACAGCTCGCCAAAATCGGGCGGTCTGCTCATAGTGACAGACAGCAGTTTTGAGACTTACTAAAGTAGACAATGCCGCTATTGAATATTAATAGTTTAAATTGCCGTGGATTGGGGGATAGGCATAAACGTCAATTTCTCACCGAACTTTTTAATATCAAACAACTTGATATATGCTTTTTACAAGAGACTCACTGTTCATCTAAATTTATCGGGAATTCATGGGAAAATGCATGGGGAGGGAAATGCTTCTGGTCTTTCGGTAGTACGCGGGCAAGAGGGGTGGGCATTTGGTTTCGGAATGGGCTAAATTATAAAATACTAAGAGAATCTCGCGACTGTGAAGGTAGACTACTATCACTTTTGGTGCAATTTCACGAACAACGTTACGTCTTCACAAATATTTATGCTCCGAATACCGTTAACGAAAGAAAGGTTTTCTTTTCTTCCTTCGCTTATTATCTAAAAGGGAATCACCCACTTATTTTAGGTGGTGATTTTAATTGTGTAGTAAACAATAATTTGGACAAAGGGGGAGGGAACGACTTCTGTGGGGAATTTGGAAGCGAAAATTTAAAATCAGTATGTAATGACTTTAAGTTAGTAGACACATTCAGAACTAAATTCGGAAATAAAAAAGAATATACGTGGGTAAATTCATTAGGGAATATCCATGTACGACTTGATCGCATATACGTTTCTAAATCCATTACTAAAGACGTTTCCAACGTTAGCCACCTACCCATCCCTCATAAAGTGTCGGACCACGACATGGTCCAGTTAGTATTAAATACCAACGCAACTGGGCACAAAGAAATGGGCCCAGGATTTTGGAAATGCAATGTAGATGTATTGAAAGACACGTATTTTCAGACGGATTTCATCAGGCTTTGGGAAAAATTGGAAAACTTTGTTGACCAAAATTTACAGTGGTGGGAGGAATGCAAAGTAAGCTTTAAAAAACTTATAATAGCCCATTCTTGCCGTTTATCGCGTATTCGGAAAGAGAAACAGAAGGGAGCCCGTTCGAAGCTCAATAAGTTGTTACAGGGGCTAGGGGTAACCACTGACAGGGGGAGGGAAGAACTCATTCAAGCTCAAAATGAGATGGACAAACTACTTGTAGAATCAATAGAGGGCTCCAAAATCAGAGCTAAAGTTAACTACTTAGAAACCAACGAGAAGCCCACGAGATTCTTTCTACAAAGGGAAAAGCAACTCGCTTCAAGTAAACATATTGACATTTTAACTAAGAGCGACGGAACGAATGCGGTAAGCAACGCTGAAATCAAGGAAGAGTGTCTATCATTTTATACAAAATTATATCGGCGAGAAGAAGTAGATGATAGTTTGAACCCTTTTTTCTTCGATGAATTACCATGTTTAAGTGAAGAGTCTGCACTCCTATGTGAAGGGTCAATTACTATTAATGAATGCGAAATGGCGATTAAACAGATGTCGAATTTTAAGACGCCTGGTCTGGATGGCTTACCTAAAGAGTTCTACGCTTTTGCTTTCAAGTATATTGGAAAGGCGTTTGTACGTTTCTTAAATCGATGTAGTTGTGAAGGGTTGCTGCCTCCTTCACAACGACAAGGTCTTATAACTCTAATTTGTAAAGACCCCGCCAATGCAGATACGTTAAAAAATTGGCGACCAATTTCACTTTTAAACACTGATTACAAAATATTATCCAAAGTGCTTACCCTAAGATTACGGAAAATAATAGGTGAAATAATACACCCAGATCAAACCTGTTCCATACCTGGGAGAACTATTCAAGATAATGTACACCTTATTAGAAACCTCGTGGAATACACAAATGATAAAAACATGACGGCTGCGATTATTTCTCTGGACCAATCCAAAGCCTTCGACAGGGTATCCCATAAATATTTATTCAACGTGTTGCGTAACTTTGGATTTAAGCCCCATTTTATATCACTGGTTAAATTGTTGTATACAGAAGTAGAATCTAGAATTCTGGTTAATGGTTATATCTCAAAGGAATTCCCCGTACAGCGCAGTGTACGTCAAGGATGTAGTCTTTCACCACTTCTGTATGTTTTATGCATAGAACCCTTCGCTCATAGGATTCGCATGGATCCTATGATCAAAGGGATCTCACTACCAGGTACAATTGAAACTGCTACGATTTGCCAATATGCAGACGATACTAATTTGTTTATCAGCGATACAAGATCGGTCAAGTATATTCTAACATTAGTAAACTTATACGAAAAGGTATCCGGAGCTATTCTCAATAAGGATAAAACCTTTGGGATGTGGCTGGGGCGCTGGCGAGGGTGTTTAGAGGAACCGGGTGGCCTAAAATGGACCAGTGATTTCCAAAATTTTTACGGTGTGTACATAGGTACAACAGGCGCCGATAATAAGACTTGGGAGAAAGTCACTTCTAAATTTGAAAAATGCGTGAACCTATATAGCAGGAGAGATCTATCATTTAGGGGGAAAAGCGTTATCTTGCAAACTGCGTTGTGCAGCTCTATTTGGTATATAGGGAGCCTGGTATCAATGCCCAAAAAAGTGGGGGGGAAATTGAACAAATTGGCTTTTACTTTTCTTTGGAATAATAAACCCGAAGCTTTGAAAAGAGAATCGCTATTAAACACATATGCGGACGGAGGACTTAATATCGTAGATATTAAAACTAAACTAGAATCTCTATTTGTCAAACAAGTTCTGCAGTTAATTAAACAGCATAAGGCCAAGTGGACCTTCCTAGCAGTGTATTGGTTGGGAATACACCTAAGAGAGTACGTATCTGCCTTTGCGTCATTATGCATCCCGCATGCAGAACAAATACCCAGGTACTACCATAACGCCTTAAGAGTTTTTCGTATTTTTGCGCACATGGTACCAGACTTTATGGGTCGACAATCTGTGACAACAAAGTTTATTTATGGTAAACTTATACAACGAAAACAAATTAAACCTAGAATCACCAGGGTATACCCTACAATTGTTTTTGCCGAAACGTGGAAATGGATGCAATGCCCTTTTGTAGAACCTCGCTATAGGGACCTGGCATGGAGAATAGCGCACGAGATCATACCTACCCAAAGTTTGCTATATAAATACAATATATCTAGAAACCTCAAATGTTATTTATGTAAACGGCAACCAGAAACCATTTCACATTTATTCTATGAATGCCGTACTCTCAGCGGCTTATGGTCTTTCGTGGAGATGACACTTTTTCATCTAACAGGATGGCAGGTTACCATCACCCTAAATGCAATAAGATTTCATATTTTCCAACATAATAATGACAAAAACAACAACGACATGTTGATCTTGCTCATTAATTTATTAAAATATTGCATCTGGACCGTGCGCAATCTAAGCAAACACGAAAATAAAAAAGTGACAACGCTGAACGTTAAGGCGATGTTTATACGTAGCCTTTCACTGCGCATCAAGGCTGATTTCAACCGTTTAGAAAGACACATTTTCAATAAGTATTGGTGTCGAGACAACGCTTTAGTGCGAGTTGAAGGAAATTCAATAAAAATTCTGCTGCGCCTCCACCCACCATAAATTCTATTGTGCTTGTTCACGACCTTTGCAATGTCATCCGGGCTCAGCTCCGTCAATTATTCCGAATTAATCCATAGGTTCTAGAACCCTATCTTTAGAACACGTTAAATGTGCTTCTTCTGAGTTAATTTATAAGCGCTATATAAATTAGTTATGTACCTA